>JAJEJO010000415.1:1015336-1164731 GCA_020662805.1 Glaucomys volans
TGTAATTAAAAAAAATACGTATAAATAATACTTCTGTTTTGTGCACATACATTATATTTACTTTGCTATCCTAGAAAAAACAAAATGATAAATTGAAAATTAGTTTAAGCATAATTTATTAAAGACAGAAATATTACAACTTTACAGTGATTTTTACCATATTTTAGTAGAGCTATCTTTTAAAATTAGAATTTTCAAAGGGAAAAGCAATTTTCAAGTCAAAATTATTAAATAAAAATTTTCCTTGAGTCTTGGTGCATACTGCATTCCAAAATCATAATGTTGTTGTTGATTTTTTACCTACTGGAGCTTTAAAGAAATCCTTTGCTCTAAAATACATAAAAACAAAGAATGCAAAATTATAAAACAAAATTAATGAAAATAACAGTAGAAAATTCTGGTGTAAGTCCCTTCAAAACATTAATTTCATGTTCCTTATCACCTAGCAAGTTTTTAGTTATTCACAAATACTTTGTTTCTTGACTGTTTTCAGAGATGAAAGTCAATAGAATTAGTAGCAGTATTTTAGTTTTACAACTGAATCGACAGATATTTAACTTAATAAAATTAATAAATTATTTCTAAATAATTAACAATTTAAAGAATTTCAATGGCTCTGGGAAGTTAAAGCTATTTGAGAATTATGTTACTGATAATATTCTGTCTAAATTTATAAAATGGCTATCCTGATAAGGCAGGTAATTCTTTTTTTTTTTTTTTGACAGACATAGCTACATTTTTAAAATAGGGCTTATAACCATATCACCAAAAGATACTGAAAAATTACTTCAGTCACATGAATATTTATAATAATCCAAAGTGATCATATGATGAACAGACATGTTTGTTAATTTATACTGAAATATCCGGCCACAAAATAAGCATGCTTTGGTTTATTTAATCAATCAAATACTATCATAAAAGTTAAAACCAGTATGGTATTTCTCAAAAACTCTAAAATTAAAATATAGATATTAATATTTAAAATTATGCTTCAGTAGCACAAAGATACACGTGTCAATGGTTGATAGCTCAATGGGTGAATCAAAAGCCTTCAATGACAGTGTCACTGACAAAGCACTGAAGCAATTTCCAAAATGGGCATGTTGAAATAACTGGTTAAAATCTGAGTAGAAAATATAGTTGTTCAGTTGAGATATTCCATCAGTTGATTTTTAGCAATCATCATCAATACTATCTTGAAATCATAGATTTGTATATGAATATTTTAAAGAAAGAAAGTCATTCATTTTGGGTCTTATTGTTCTTGAGGGCAGTGAACAGTGAAAACCCTAGACTGGGTCAGTTCATCTTGCACACGTAGGTGTGCACACTCCTTATTGTCCTTCCACACAAAAAATTTACAGTCTTGGCAGAACTTTGTTTTGTTCCAGTTTGTTTTTATATATAATTATTACATTTTATGATAAATAATCTATATTTTCTAGAAACATTTCTTAGAATTGTCAAAAGCATTACTGATATTCCCTCATTAAGTACATCTGGTTTCATGAAGCAGACTGAAAAGTTTTTTTGTTTTTTGGGGGTAACATTTGTAAGTTTTGGTCAAACTTTGTTTTTTATAAAAAATTATGGGTCAGTCAAGCTAACATATTATAATTGAAAGCTAACCCATGATTATATCTTATACCAATTACAAAGATGAATTAGAATCATTGTTAGGTTTTATAGCAGGCACATAAAATACTGAGAAAATGTTTTAAGGTTTTAAGTATCTGAATGGCAAATATGAGCATATTTTATAAATAAGCATTTCTTTTCAAATTCAGAACTTTTTGTAATAAAACATTGTTGAAAATATTCATGAATTGGAAAATTGTACTCTAGCATACTTTTTATGAAGAAAAATATTAAACAACCAAAGCTTTCTAAAACTCTGCTTTTAAGTTACATTAATTTCTAATATTATTGTTATGTCCAAAGCAATGTAATGCAAGGTAACAAGTCAGGAATAGAAGAGTACATGATAGATCAATTATGGGAACTACTCTATAGGCTGTTAATAAAAAGTAATGAAATATAAAAATTTTATAACATCTACTTTAAAGTCATCCTAAGTTGCTATGAAATATGTGATGATAGTAATTTATACTACACCGCATATCAGTCCCACATTATGTTTACTACATAATCAGTTTTCCTTTTTTAACTGTACACTAATATTCAGAAGAACTGGAAATTTTAGTATGGCACATTATTGAACATTAACATGTATTTTAAAAATCTGTTTTCCCCTTAATCATTTTTTTTTTATTTTTTTGGTAGTGGGGATTGAACCCAGGGGCACTCTACCACTGAGCCACATCCCTAGCCCTATTTTGTATTTTATTTAGAGATAGGGTCTCACTGAGTTGCTTAGGGCCTCGCTAAGTTGCTTTGAACTCGTGATCCTCCTGCCTCAGCCTCCCAAGTGCTGGGATTACAGGTGTGAGCCACCGCGCCGGGCCATTTTTGTTAATGTTAAAAAATTCTGAAATAATACATTTAGAAACAGAATTGACTTTATTTTTTTTTAGTATTGACTTTAAATCAAACATCTTCCAAAATCCTTATCTTTAAAAATTGGAGAATTATATCACATCATCTATCTTTGTATTAAAAATTTCTTTATATAGTTAGTATTGTCCTCTAAGTTTTAGTTTTAATCATCTGAAATAACCTTAAGTAAAAAAATCTGTCAACCATAATTGCTGCTTTATCAAGTATTGATACAGACCTCAAATTTTGTTGGCATGACTGAATTATCCACATATAATAAGAGGTATGTTATGACATCAGACTGGATGTTGCTAAACTCCCCTTTTAGCATTTGCAATATATAACATTTCCCAATCTTGGATAATAAAAGGTTATTTTACTTCAGTTTACTGGTTTTTGAAAATTAAAAGAACAAAATGTAAGAAGTTATTAAATTCAAAATTTAATGAATATGTATTTCATAGCGTAGCTGAGGAAGATGTCACTCAAATTTTATTTCTGATACAAGGATATAAAAATCTTTGCGCACGCCTATAATCCCAGTGACTCGGGAGGCTGAGGCAGGAGGATCGTGAATTCCAAGCTAGCCTCAGCAACTTAGTGAGACCTTGTCTCTAAATAAAATACAAAGTAGGACTGGGGATGTGGCTCAGTGGCCGAGTGCCCCTGAGTTCAATCCCTGGTTCAAAAAAAAAAAAACCTTTTTAGATATACTTGTCAGTTTTCCTGATCAATATCCTCTTAGATATTCCTGCCCTTTTTTTCTTTGAAATAATAAAAGTAAATCCTTATCTCTTTTTATGATTAATATTAATTTAATATGGACATAAGCAAAAAAAGATACTCTGAAAAGAAGTTGAGATGAAAAGAAAGTAATTCATTTATGTGACAATAAAAAGAGAGTAGAGTTATATTTACATTTCATGTGTCAGGCCAGAGTTAAGAGACATCAATGTGGAAGGTTAGAGATGGTGGGCAACTGAACACTGGTGGGAAGAAAAGAGAAAAGGAGCATGGAGAATTTACGTAGGATAGCCTATTTTCTTACTTATTTGAGAAAGGTAGAAAGCATTTACCACAGAAAAAGTCTGGGCATTGATAGTGTTTCTATTTTCACTGAAATGATCAGTAGCAAATTTAGTTTTATAGGTATGTTAAGTTTCATTGGTGAAGACTGCTAATGCACTTGACTAATAAAAAAGCATATATTTTCTTTTTTCTAAAGAACTGAAGGAAAAAATAATTAAATCTTTAACAGCTTATAGCATTTGGTATATAAGTACACGACTAAGTCAGATACCTTCTTGACAATTACAAATTGGTTTTCCCGTCAGAGCTATGATCTACATGTGCTACCCATCCACCTTATCATTTATACTTGGTTTACTCTGTGGCCCAAGTCCTGGGCTGGAAGGTGTAGATAAAGAATATTATCATTGTTTCTGCCTTTAAAGAGCTTAAAGATTAGTTGTAGAAAACAGTGAAGTTTATGAGTACAGTAAATATTTTAGAAGTATCAGCACAGAAGTACATAAATGAGATGCAAAGTCTAACCAGAAGGAGAAAGGGGTAGGGAAGAAGATCCTTGAGAGGTGATGATTATATATTCCCCTTAATGGCTTAAACATTTTTGTACTATGGATATGTTATTTTTCACTATCAAATATTCCCATAATTTGGTCAATGTGACTTCTGTAGTAGAGAAGTCAAAAATCTAAACCCACTTAATAGAGATGATTTGCTTAAGTAATATTTTTTTAAGTAAAGAAACTTTATTTAAATTTTCTTTATTTTAGATTTATCTATTATATCAAGGAAATATCAATAACAATAATGTAGTATACTAACTGTATACTTACTGTAGGATAGGCTGCCTATCTCTAATCCAAAATGATTGATCAGAAGTCTTTCAGATATAACTCTTTGTTTGTTTGTTTGTTTGTTTGTTTTTAAGATTCAAAATATGTGCATACATATGCAATGAGCTATCTGGGGGTTTGGGCCTAAGTCTAACCAAGAAATTCACTTATGTGGCATACACACTTTATACCATTAGCCTGAAGGTAATTTTATGTGCTAGTTTTGACTGTGACTTATCACATGAGGCTAGGTGTGGAATTTTTCATTTGTGATATCATGTTGGTGCTTAGTAGGTTTCAGATTTTGCAGTATTTTTGATTTTCAGATTAAAGATGCCCAGGTGCAGCACAAATAGCTTTTCAGAAAAAAAGCAATGAAGTGACAATTTCTGTATTTTTAACAACAAGTAAAAACTTCTATGGGAATTCTATGATCAGTATTAAAATGATTATAAATAGGAAGGCATTAATCTTGATGTTTCTGATTAAAAATAAACATTGAGACAAATCTACTCCTTTTCAGCGACTTCATTTTATTGTGGTTTTATAGCTATGAAGGGATGAGACTGTCTCTAGGCACCATTGTTTCTTCATCATTACGATAGGAAAATTATTAAACCATTATATAAACCTGTACCTTAAAACAGATGAGAATAAGTTTCATTATATTTTGAGATAGCTCAATTAATAGTATGGATTGTTTTATTTAGGACTGCCATATTATTTACTACTTATGTATGCTATAACATTTTCAAAGAAATTTCTATCAATAATAGATACCTATATTATACTCACTCACTCACTCACCTCACTCATTCATTCCACTGGCATCCAGTCTTTCTTCTGGCAATTGTTTCTGCTTTCCTTGTCTCCAAGAGTAGAAACATGACCCAGGTATGAAACAGCACTATTTCTATACCTCTGGTAGTACTGATTTGAGATTGAGTACATGATACAAGATAGTCCAATAAGAGCTAATTGGAGATTGTTGAAGCTGTGGAGGGAGAGGTACTTGTGTTCCTACTACAAGAATACCAGCCTGGCATTGCTAGTGACTATCTTGTCACCACATTAAAAAAGGAAGAACCTGACTGAAAATAGAGAGACTTAGATAAAAGCGAACTCTGAAATTGAAGAGGATGCTCCAAAAATGGAAAGTGAAATTTCTGACAGCATTTGGGCATCTCAATCTAACAATGTCTAAAGCCAGCACATAGGCAATAACATTCTCTATTAACTCCCTATTTTTAAACTATAATTTGTAATTGGCTAAATAGTATCTTTGAAAATATTATGTTTGTGACATAACACATATCATGTATTATTTGCCTATTAAAATTTAACATTTTTGTACCTCTTGCTTAAGGTCAAGATTAATTTACCTTTACCAAGATATATTGTACATAATCTAAAAGGAAAAATACCTTACATTTTCCTACTGTATTACAACCTGGTTACTGGAGTGCCACATAGTAGTATCCAATGGAGGGACACTGTATTGTTTTGAAGAATCTATATTGAATTGCTGACCCATGCTAATTGAAAATATGGTAGCTTTTAAAATTATGGACTTTAAATAAATACATAAGTGATTGCTTTCCTGAAATGCTCTTATTCAACAATATATGTACAACAGAATAAAGTATCCAGAAAGAATTTTAAATGTATTCTTCTATGAGACTGTTTAACCTACTTACTTTTGATTACCAAATCAAAGGCTGAATAGTTTTCACAGAAATGTACACTATATATCATAAAATATCATATTATATTTTTTTCATGTATTTTGTCCTTCACCTATCACTAACAGTGATTTTAAACCTGGGAGCCAACTTTTGTTGCTTCAAAGATCTCTATGGGATACGCTGAATTTTTTTTTCTGAAAAGCTTCACATCTAATCCTACTTCTTATCTTAGATAAAGTAGTGTGAAATTAAGAGAAAGAATCTAGAACTGGCAGTTAATAGATACCGAGTTTCACCTTGGCTCTACTATGTGACCTTTGTCAAATCACTTGTTTAATCATCTATAAAATCATGCAAAATTTAATGAGATTGTGGATGAAGAGGTTTTGTCTTTATGAGAAAATTCTATTCAAAGTTCTTCAATAAACCCCCTACTTAATGTCATTACTGAATATCTAGATTCATATGCAGAAATTCAAAGTTCTCCAGACCCTATCTTCAACATGTCTTCCCCGTTTCATCTTTTATGACAAATAGTTTAATTTAAATCAAACTTGACCTGCTCATTCCTGAACAGACTCCATATTAGTTGTTTTCATGTCTTTGTCTTTGTTCATTCTGTGCAATCGATGGAGTGATTACCTATGTTACTATAATGTTTTTCCTCTCAAAATGTGTATAATTTTGCTTGCTGAAATCTTGTATATCTTGCAAGTAGTCAAACTGGAATATATTTTTAAACTCAAAACTCATTCCCTAACATCAGAAGTGCCATAGTACTTTCTAGTTTCCCTATTATGTTATTCATGCTGACTATGCTGCAATAGATGTTTATCTGTCTTAAAAAATTTTACCTTCCTAAATGCCAGGATATTGTTTAACTTTACATTTCCTATTTGTACTTGAAGTTACCAACTGGATAGATGATTTTAAAAAAGCCAAAAACTTTTTTAGTTCATATGTATATGAACTAAAAAACAAATCATTTGAAAGATGATCTGTCCTGGCCACAAAGCTGTGTGTGTAAATGTGTGTGTGTCTGTGTGTGTGTGTGTGTGTGCACTCGCGGCGCACGTGCGTGGGTGGGTGTGGGTGGATGGGTGGGTGGATGTGTACAGATCACCTGACACTTTGGGTTCTTCAAACAAAAGTAAACTGTTTATTATCCCTAAACACTAAAACTCCAAAAAATATATCAATCAAACAGAAGTATATAAAAGATAAGTGTGCAGAGAATTTTAATCTTATCAGAAAAATGACTGAAATCAGTAGCACAGGATTATGGTGACTTAAAAATTTAATTACAACAATTAAATAATTGAATATGCAATATTTGCCTTCTTCCTAAATTTGTATCAATGTATTAAGTTTTTCCTACATACAGTGTTTTACTCATTTAGCTTGTGGCTAGGCTACACTAGCCATAAAAACTTGTGGCCAGATTCATTCTAAAAGAACAGAATACACTGTCATGTATAAATAACTAGAACAAATAAAAACAAAGTCCAGAACACAAATATATCATTGTTTACTTCATTTAATGGTGAACTGTATGCACTAGTAAGATGGCTCAAATGACAGTTTCTAGTGAATCATACTGCTAACATGTAACAGGTATAACGTACACCTACTTTTGGTCTTGATTCAAGCAATTGTATTTATCTGATATGTAAGACAGAGCGTCTTTATAAGTTTTGTGGAAATTGTACGTCATTTTATTTCTTCTTCCAAAGAGTCACATTTTATCTTCCCCTCTGGCTTCATGACATGACAGAATATGACATGTAGTATAAATGATTTTTCTTCTGCATCTTTGGAAGAAGGCAGAAAATGAATAAAAATCCCCACAAAATTTCTAAAGGCAAAAACAAACAAACAAACAACCTATTTATTTTTCACTTAACACATTATTTCATTTTTCCCCTAAAGCATTATTCAAAAAACACTTTTTCTTTCTTTGAGTGCTACATATTTTAAAGATGTATCACATTATGTCTTAGAAGAGTTACATTGAGGAATGAGAAAATTAGGAAAAAAAAATCTATGCTTTCTAGTAGAAAGAAAGAGAAGCACTTCAAAGTACTCCTATCATGTTGAGATGATAAGCACTCTAAATGTAATTATATCCAAAAAGAAAGCCAAAAGAGTTGAATAACTATGAGGAAACTATGATGGTCATACATGATAAACCATTCCAAAGTATTCAAGAATAGTCTATTATTTAAAAAAGAAAATCGGATATTGCTTCTCAATGCTCACTAAATCAGATTTTACTAAATTGGGGTCCTCATGTGTCATTATCAAACACGTCAAGTTATCAAAAAGCTCTTTGAAAATATTATTATTATTTAAATTCTCTCTTGGCCTATCTCCTTCAGGGCATATTAATAGACCTTATGTTCAGAGTTCTTAATTATGAAAAAATTAAGAAATTTGCATTTTGATATGAAAATGAATGTTTTCAATTTAACATGTTAAACAGAATTTAATATTCAATTTAAAAAGTGAAAAACAGCTATAAAATTAAGTTTTGGGGCTATGTTCAATGAAGCAGATTGTGAGGAAAAAGGTTAAAAGACAAGGAAAAAAGGAATTTTACTTTGGACATTTTAAGTTTGAAAGACATCCCAGTGAAGATGTCAAATA
This sequence comes from Glaucomys volans, assembly GCA_020662805.1. Taxonomy (NCBI): domain Eukaryota; kingdom Metazoa; phylum Chordata; class Mammalia; order Rodentia; family Sciuridae; genus Glaucomys; species Glaucomys volans. The sequence continues at coordinate 1,024,026 of JAJEJO010000415.1, forward strand.
TAGATGAATGGACATAGGTCTAAAGAACAGAAGATATTTAAGAGTTAACCTAGAAATATTACTTTAAATCAGAGGAATGGACGGTGTTACTGGTGTTACCTAGGGGAAGGTGAGAGTAAGCAAACAATTAAATACTGAAAATGAAATAATAGGAAAATAAAATATTTAACTCCTAAAGCAATCAAATATACTTATAGTAGAGCAGCAAAACTCATGATTATGGAAAAAAGAAACCATATGTAAAAGGGAAAAGCTGAAATATTAATCTTTTTCTTTTTAAAAGTATTTGTGGCAGTGCATACTGCCTTTCAGAAATCACACTGTAATAAGTACAAAAATTAACTTTTGCAATCCTTTTGGTAAACTCATCAAAATTTGGCAAAATACATAGAATAGTACTTTAGTGTCTTACTAGTTAAGGGAGGTTGACAATCTCCAATCACAAAAAGCATCATTAAGAAAATGAAAATATCATGAATTATTATTTAATTAATAAGTAGAAATTTACTAATATATCATAGGTTTGGAAGCATGTCTGCACTTAAATTGTACTACTTATAGAACTAAGTTTCTTTCATATAAACAGATTAAAGTAGTTCACTTCCAATATTTAGTGAATCACAAAAATATGTTAATTTTTATTTTGGTTAAAAGCAATTTGAATTTAGCTAATGAAATAGAACTTTTTCAAACTTCTTTTTCAGAAGTAAGTTAAAAGTACTAACTTATGGAAGAGAAAAAAATCAATAAACACCAGTAAAATTACTTATAAGGTAGTACAGAAGAAAATATGAAAAGATCAACTAGAAAATTCCTAATTCAAAAAGATAAAAAAATCAGAAAAACCAATAAGCTCAATTATACTTATAAATTTATAAAGAAAAAACAGGAGGATATTTTTTTTTTTTTCAGTAGATATCAAAACTCCCTAATCTGACAAAACTACTCTTTGAGAGAAAATGTGAAAACATTTCTACTTCTAAGCACTTTTATGTGAATTTTTATTGGTTCTTTTTACTTATACATGACAGTAGTCCATTTTGATAAAATTATACATATCTTTTTTAAAATTATACATGTCTTTTTTAAAAACTTTGAAAATGAATTTAGTCATTTCCCAGTTTTTATATTTGAAGTATTTTCCATTTTACATGGCTTCATTTGGAATATAAAATATTCTAATTTTACTGTATACATATGCAACACAGCAAGAAGGCGAATATGCATCCAGAACAAAGAGACTCTAAGTACTTGGTTATAGAAAGGAATGAAATATGTTTTGTCTTGAGAACATGCTACATATAAGAATTGCAGGGAATTCTTGCTGTGACTACAGAGAGAACTCTAAAAGAAACAGAAACTATCTTTACCTACTAGGTGGTTCAGAAAGAGAGAATATCTGCCTGTCTGCCTTCTTGGGAACCATTACCAGACAATGCATTTTTAGCAATGTGTGGGCCACATACAGAAAATAAAATAAGGATTGTCATAGTGCCACTAATACATTGACTTTCCCCCCTAAAGTGTACTACTTTCTTCAATCTTAAAAAACCCTAGGCTTTTCATAAACACAATTGTCTTCATATGAAATCCTAGAGACTTTTGGAAGGTGGCATAATTTGGTATTAATGGTATTTTAGAACAGTAACCAGAAAACATTACTAGTGTGCTGCTTTCAGCAGTAATTGTTAACTTGCTCTCAGGGAGATCTGATTCCTACCTCTGGATGTCAAGAAGGCATTATCTATAGCACAGCATGCTAACAAATTTAGTAGTTAGCAACGGGATAAACATGGGTAGTAAACATGTAATTCATTTCCAAATTTTTTTGGGAAGAACAGCTAAAGAATCTTAAAACCTACTTAAGAAATCTGCATATAAATATCTACAAGACATCTACAGGATAAAAGTACCTCTAACTGTATTTGGTAATAGCCAAAGCTCTACTAATGCTATCTGAAAGGCTTAAACATCCTTGTATAATAAATTTAAATATTAGTCATAAAATTAAATATTAATGGGCAAACTCTTACTGTTCTCAGTGTTAAAACTAAATCTATCCTTCAACTTTTATACAAATCAAATATTTTTTCATAATTTAGTGTTTTCCAAATAATGAAATATTTTCTATCATGAAAGTCTTGATGAATTAAAGTTTGAGATAGTGTTATAACATAGATCACAACTACCAGTTTGTACTAATATGCTTCATCACAAAAGTATTATATTACATGATTTCATACAGTGCTTCCCAAACTTTCTTGAAGGATCTTCTTTCAAGATCCTTCAAGAAATAGTTATTGTTCAAATGCAGATACCTTATCTCATCCTAGATCTATTAAATTAGAATCTCAATAGACAATTTTAATATTAATCTAGAACAAATTTTGATATGCTATCTGTAAAGATGAGGAAATTTGCACATATTATAGAATCATTTAATTTGGCATAACATTAAAATATGAAATAATTGTCAGTCCCTTGCCAGTTAATAATTGTGTCTTTTAGGCTTTAAACCTCTCTCTAGTGGCCCTTCTTCAAACTCTCAAAAAAGCATCCCAAGAGTCGGAAATCAAGAAGTTATATACCTAAAATGCATGTGCGATTTCAAAGATAGTCAAATCTTTCCCTTGGGAAATTTCCACTTTATCTTCCTTAAAACATAAGGAAGTCAGTATTTTTCCATCCTATATTGCATTCTCTTAGTTAACTTTTATTAAAAATGGATACAAGAAGAAAAAATTAGCAATTTTCATATTCCTTTTCATCACCCTGATGAACACAAACATGCAAATGAATGCAAGATATTTTCTTACCTTACCAATAGGGCCATATGTTACTTAGCAACTTAATTTTCTTTAGTAAACAGTACAAACACTATTTTAGGCCAGGTTCCACAGCCTTATTCATTACTTTTAGTAGATTAACCACATAATATTCTGTAATATAATTTTTTAAACCACTTTTCTGTCAAAGGTCAAATTGTTTCCAACTTCCATGAATGTAAATAATGCTGCAATACATATTTTTACATCTATATTCTTATGCATTGCTACATTGATTTATAGGACAGATTCTCAAAAGCTGTGATACTGCAGCACTTCTTTTTTGTGTGTGTGTGTGTGTGTGTGTGTGTGTGTGGTGCTGGGGATTGAACCCAGGGCCTTGTGCTTGCATCTGCAGCACTTCTTATACCAGCAGTGCATGAGAATGCTATTTCCTGTTATCCATGCAAATATTTTAAATTCTAAACACAAAGATTTTTGCGTAAACTGAATATATGTGCATTATGTACATACATAGAAATTTTTCTATATGGGAAAAAACTATAATATCATTTTGTTGATTTTTATTTTCCTGATGATGGTGAGGTTAACCATGCTTTTATATGTTTATTGGACATTTCCATTGCTTCCTCTGTAAATTCCTAGACTTTATTCATTTTTCTACTGGGTTGTTTTTCATAGGAATCTGGAACTTCCTTGGAGAGATAATAATTGTCATAAACATACTCAACATACTTTTCCAGAGATAAAGCTGCCTTTTGCTTATAACAAAAGCCTTAAATATTTATATACTCAAACATGTTAATCTATTTTTGTATGCTTTGGATTTTGTTTTTGCTTAAAAAAGTCACTTCAATTTAATTTCACACATTGTAATTTCATTAAATAGTCATACTTTTAATCACACATGCATTTAAATTTATTTTTGTATAATGTAATAGCTGGAGGTTTGAACTTCCTTTCTTTCAGATGGAAATGAATTATACCTGCACCATTTGTTAAATAAGACATCCTTTTCTAAAATCATTTAAAATGATACTTATATATTACTCTAGACCACAGTATTCTAAATACATCTCACTTACTGGTTCATGTAAGAATTGCAACAACTCTACAAGACTGTATTATAATTCACATTTCACAATAAGAAAATACTCATGTGAAAATTAAGGACATTATTTCAAATGAAGACTAGGATATGGCAAAGATTTTATCTGAAGTTTGCAATCAAAGCTTGAGATTCCAGTTCTCTTAATCCCTAAATTACACTGCTTTTCTTTATTATATATTCAGTTTCCATAACACTTGAATCATTTTAGAAATAACTATTGTGCTTCACTGACCAGTTCTGTTTTTGGTAATATCACATTACTTGTATTGCAAGTAACTTAGGGTAAATTTCAATGGTGGGTGAAGCATCTCTTCCCACACAAATATTAATAGTTTCTTGGTAATTATTTTTTTAGTTATCTCACAATAATTAATTTAAATTTATTTTTCATATGAATATTGAAGTCATCTTATTTGGTTTCTCTTTCCCATAAAACCACAAAAAATAATAAAAATTGAAGCAAATACATATTTTGATTCAAAGAACTGATTTTTAAATTAAGTATTCCAAAATTATATTGAGTAGTCATTTATTAAGGGATTGCTTCATGTCCTTATATGAAAACTGTATGTTCTTTTAATATGGATTCTAGATTCTGAGTTTTTTTGATCCAACTTATTCTTAAGAATTTTTGAGATTTTTTCATATGTATATGCTATATACTAGGTTGAACCATAAAATATTTATAACTCAAATACCAGCAATTTCATTCTAATGATAAGCAAAGTACAAGAAATTGAATGTATAACAAAGTAAATCAGTTCACTAAAAAAAATTTTATTTCAGTATTTTTCTATGGCCTTGTTAAATATACTTTTTAAGAACACTAATTCAGATCCAGAGGCTGAGGGAAGAGGATCCCAAGTTGAAAGCCAGCCTCAGCGATTTATTGAAGCCCTAAGCAACTTAGTGAGATCCTGTCTCAAAAAAAATTTAAAAAGGATTGGGGGTGTGGCCCAGTGGTTAAGTGTCCCTGGTTTAAATCTGTTACCAAAAACACCAAAACCAAATGAAAGAACAATGACTGAGAATACATCATCTCTCTCTCTCTCTTTCTCTCTCTCTCTCTCTCTCCCTCCCTCTTTCTCTCTCTCTCACATATACACACACACACACACACAAAACTCTTGCACACTGAAAGAAAATTAATACTAATTTTTGTTAGAGAACTGTGGTAACATTTGTATTGAGACAAGAGCCTGAGTAGTTTTCAAATTGTGCTCTGAGTACTATGAAAAAAAAAGAAAAGAAATCTAACAAAGGCCATGTTCCTTCGGCTTAGTCATTTTATTCAATGAAAAGTATTTTTATATAGTTGACTTACATTTCTAGAGAAAATTTCCATACAAAATTTCATCTGAAGGATTGTAAAAAATGCGTTTTAAAACATACAGTCTATGTAACCCTATTTTTCTAGTCCTAGTCATCTAACAAATACTTATTGAGAACCATGTTCCAGGCTAATGTTGCAGACACATGAAGGAATAACACAGAGAAAATTCCTATCCTTATGCAAATTAATTTTCAAGGACAGTGAGACACACAATATACAACAGGTGTAATAGGCAAAGTACACAGTATTCATTAGGCAATAGGAAAAAAATAGATAAAATATAGCAAGATAAAGAGAATCATGAGTACTGGGGGAAGAGAGAGAGGCCAAGTTAAAATATTAAATAAGAAGGTTGGGTAGGCCTTATTGAGAAAGTGAATTCTGAACAGACTTGAAGGAGTTATGAAAGTGTTAGCCAAACAGATCTCTAAGTAAGAGAATTTCATGCAGAGAGAAAAGCAAGAGCAAAATACTGAGGAAAGAATGCAACTAATGTCCACAAGGAATAGCAAATAATTCACTGTGGCTGGGCCAGAGTGAGGAAGAAAATAAAGATTGGTAGAAAATGAAATAAAAGAGATAATGTGGCAAGGGCCAATTCTATGAATTAACAAATGCCATTTTCAATACCAGGTGTAGGCAAAGGAATAAAAAACTCTGATAACTTAAAAATAGCAGGTTAGGAGTAGTTTTTGAACTTGTTGGATTTAAGATATCAATTCCATAGGCACGTGGAAATGTTGAATGAAGAACTGGATATAGTCTAGAGTTTCATTGTGAGATCTGGACATAATATGAGGACATCTTTGGAAGAAAAAATTTAAAATTATAAATATAAAATTAGGAAATAGGTTTGTGAAAGTGAGGAATCAAATATTGTTTCATTAGGTCATAGGTGCTATGGTTTTAATGGTTTTGGCTCCTCCCAAATTCATGCACTGAAAATTTAATTTAATTCCAACGCAAGAGTCTTGAGAAATAGGCCTTTTGAGAGGTACTTGGGTCATGAGGGCTCTCTCTTATAAATGGATTAATGCTGCTATAAAATGTGCTTGTGGGAGTGGGTTCTCTTCCTCTCTTCTGCCATGTGGGACACAGTGTTGGTCTCTATTTCTTGCCCTTCTACTCTTATGCCCTATGAGGATACAGCAAGAAAGCCCTCATAAGATGTTGGCATTTAAATCTTTAATTTTTCAGCTTTTAGTTCTGTGAGAAATAACTATCTGTTCTTTATAAATCAGCATCTCAGGTATTGTTACAGCAGCACAAAACAGACTAAAACAATAGTAAACCTGTCTCTCCTTGAGACATAAATTTTGCAGATGTCAGCATATAAAAGCCAGACCCTGCAGCACTCCAACACAAAGCACAGAGATAAGAAGTACTAGTGAAGAATTCTAGTAACAGGCAATAGGGCATGGTGCAGGAGGAAAGTCAAGAATGTACAGTGTTCTGAAAACTTCAAGAAAAGTATACCAAGTGGTAGAAGTGATACACTGTGACAATGTTGCTAGATCAAGTAGCATGTTGACTGAACACACAATTGGAAGCAGCAGTGTGGTTATCACTACTGTCCTTGGCAAACAGTGTTGGTGAAATGGTAGAAGCAAATACCCAATTAATTAAGACATTAAGAAAGAGAATACTGAAATTATTAAGAAAGAGAAAACTGAAATCAGGAAACAGAGACGATAGTTCTTTAAGTTTTGCTAGAAAAGACTAAAAGAAACAGGATATTAGCTTGTGGGAAGAGTGAGATTAAAAGAAGTTTTGTTTGGTTGTTTAAGAAGAGAGAAAAAACATTTGCATGCTGATTGGAACCCTCCCAGAGAGCAAAAACTTGGTAGATGAAAGAAAAGTTCAAAGGAATCTTGAGAAAAGGAAAAAAAGAAAAGATTTAATGTACAACTGAAATGACTGGTTTTAGATAGAAGGAGGGAAGATTTACTGATGGTAATAGACAAAAAGGTGTATAATGTGTGTATAGATGCTGGTTCATTAAGTATTTGTTGGTGTTAGTTTGTGGAACTTCTCCTTTGATTCCTTATCCCCCCCCCTCCCCCCCCCCCCCCCCAGTGAAGTAGGTCATTAGTTGGAATAGAGAAAGGAACAAGATCTACTAGGGGACTATAGTTAAGGACAACTATTAGGTGGCACAGATATCTGCACCCTTTGTATAATTCTCTCCCCTTCAGTGCGGTGGAACACACAACTTGTGTCTACAAAACACAATATGGCAAAAACAGATGGGAAGTCATGACACTACTTATCACACTGTGATAAGTCATGACACTACTTATAACACTGTGATAAGCTTCAGTATAAAAAAGACTCCATTTTGATAGTATATCATGAAGAGAGATTCTTTGCTGGTCTTGCAAGAAGCAAAACTGAAGGCCACCTCTTGCCAGCAGCCAGTAAGAAGAATAGGGAAGAGGATTAATTCCCAGTGGAGCCTTTAGGTGAGAAATGCAACTGAACAGACACTTTGAATGCAGACATGTGAAACCAAAAGCTGAGGACTCAGATTGCCTGGCTCAAGTAGTGCCTGGACTCCTAACCTACAGAAACTGTGGGAGAATAAATGTTTTGTTTTCTTTAAACCCTTAAATTTGTGGTTATTTGTTATACAACCACAGATAACTGATACAGTGTTGAAAAGAGATGAGAAACTGTATAATAGTCACCTGGATAATTATCAGAAAGTAAGTTGGTTTACAATTGTCTGATAGAATAAGAGTCCAATTGAGATTTACCATTATGAATTTAAAGTGTTATCAATTGGTTTTAATTTTGTTTTTCTGCAACCATGCCAAGGGTACTGTATGTGAATTCCTCTTTTCATGTGTCTTATACATTTGGATAAGCATCTCATATAATTTCAAAAGTGTCAGTAAATAAATGTCGACATAGCACATATTCTAAGATTATTCCTTTTTTTCCCCTTTTCTGGAAAATTGGGAAATATTCTAGGAGTGCCAACAACCAGAAACCTAAAGTTAGCACAGGAATTTCACTTTTGGCACCCCTGATTTAGAAAATCATTTGTGGAATCTTAATGAAATGTCTGAATAATTTAGAACCAATACTTTAGAACTCACTAATTAATGCTAATGATTCTATTTTTAAGATTTTGAAAGTTTAGACATATTGCTTTAAAGAATTCAAACTACTTGCTGTACAATTCATATATAAAAGTATATATATAAAAATTTTCAAACTTGCACCTAATGATATGAAACACATAAAAAGAAAATAAGTTGCAAAATAATTAGCCCTACCTACTTATCTTTTCAATAGGAAAGTTTTAGATATTACATTGCTAAGCAACGAGCAATTTAGTACTCTCAGTAGAAAATATTTATATAAAAAATTAAACTGAAGAAGATAAACTTTTATCAGAGAAATATTTCAGAGCTGCAAATATAGCCAATACTAATATTAAAATTATTCTAATAATAAAATTAAAATATTATAGCTAGTTGCTATAATATTTATATTAAAAGAATAACCTTTTCCATTATTACTTTAAATAAACATAACCTAACACTTATATGGTGTTTGTCACTTTCTCAACACTATTGTAAGAATAGTTAATTCTTTAATTCTTAAGTCAACTTTATTGTTATTATTCGAATTTCACTGATTGAGAAACTGAGGCTCAAGGTTAATCAGCAAATAAATAGCAAGGTACTGAATTAGAGGCAATGTGGCTCTAGTCCCAACTTTTAACTACCATTTCCTAAGGCCACTCTCATCATAGTCCTTCAATTTGCAGGATGTGCTTAGAGTCTGATGTGAGGAATATGTTAAGAGGTTTCAGGGTAAGAAAGTAAAATTCTGTATGAACTGAACAATAGTTTTTATAAGGGCAAAAAAGGCTTTTATATGTTAGATCTACAGATCAAAATTATTTAATTTTTGGATTTTCTGAATATTTATAGTCCACTGATTCTTTTTAACACATTAATTTGTAATACACACTATTTACTCAGGAAATAGAACTCAATCATAATTCATTTAACTAAATTGAAAAAAAAACACAAATGTTAGTTTTCTGATTTTATTTCACACATTTATAGTAATTCATCGGGAACAATTTTTTTTTATTAATTTTTAATACCAGTGGGTATCATATTACTTACATAAATAGTAATTTTCAATCTAAAACAGAAATCTCTGCCAGCTATAAACTAGAGACATATTTACTAAATTGCTGGGTAAAATAAAATTTAAACCAGTTATGAAATTAACTTTCTTATACATTGAAAAGTCTATTTTAATTATGGAAAGTTTAAGATTATTAAATCCTTTCCTATCTTAGCTATACTTAGAGATCAAGCCAATATAGTGAAGCTAAATTAATTAGGACTATAGAGAATAATTATAAACTACCAATCACATAAAGTTTGATAATAACTAAGAAGCTATTCAATGAATTAAGAAGTTTGTTTTATTCTTCTCTTAAACCTTGCTTCAAGTTATCCAGTAGCTATTATGCTTCTTTTGTATAAGAGAAGACAAGAGTCTAAATAACATACAAAATGGAGTACAGTAGACAGAGTAAAATCACAAATGATTTATTATTTCATGAGTAAAATATGTTAGTTTTGCTTCACATTATTATAAAATTTTTTCCTGAGGTTGCAAAAGTATTAGAATCAATGAGTGAGCAAAATAATTCCAAAAGCCACAAAATAGCTAATCTGCAAGAGCCACATTTAATATATGTAGCAAATATACTTCAGAGTTAATAATTTGTTAGTTATCTAATAGAAAATATATTAAAAAGATAAGCTTTCATTTAATATTCAGTTAATCCCATAAAAAAGTGGAAATAATAAATAAAATGACATTTCTCACCTAAATGAAACTCAACTCAGACAAAATGAAAATGTTTAATCATTTTAATAAATATATTATTCAACAATTACATTTTTGAATAACCTACAAAAAGTATCAAAACAATCATCAAATCAACCTAACAAAATATATTTCTTGTTTAAAGCTTGACACTCGTTGAAGTTTATAACTTTTAAATACTAAGAAAATACCAACTCCTGAGTTGCTAAACAGTACTAAAATAATCAAGAATACCAATTTTTAGTTCCTTTAAGATTGCTAGAAACGCTTTTCATCAATATTGTTTACATAGTAAGGCACGTCTCAATTAAAAAGCAAATAAAATTGCATTCACTTTTAAAGGTATACCTTTGCTCAATTTATGCATTTTTCACATATATGATTATCCTTAATTTACATATTAAGAACCCTAGGAAGATACAATAATGGAGATTAAGACCCCAACTCAATAAATAATCCTCAGAGCTTCATAAAATAATCACAGTTTTAAGGGAAAAATAAAAAGTTCTAGTACTATCATCTAAATATATTTCTTTGTTAACTAAAATTAAAAATGCATATAATTTCTTTTGAGATAGTTGATATTTCTTTCAGAGGTTATTTGGTATCTGATCATGGTGCATATATGTGAATGAACGAATAAATCCTTAACCCACCATTATCTTTTTCTCCAGTTTGCAGGCAATCACCCGTGAAAAGTATGGTGTAGATGACAGGATGATACTGTACCTGATTAGCTCTGGAGGTGGTCATGGGATCAGATGGAGAGGACTTGGTGGTAGTTGGGGAAGATGGCAATGTCTGGGAACAAAGCAGTTCAGGAGCAAATCAACCTTTATAAGCCTTAAACTGATCATTAAATAAAACAAAATAAAATAAAATGTAATATAACGAGAACAAAATCCTATAAACAAAGTTTTCTCCTATTCATTCAAATTTAATGGAATTTAAGATCAATTGAGTAACTAATGCATGTAAATATGCATGCATAAGCATGTAAAAATAAATTCATGACTTGAAATCATGATGGTGACTGATAAAAATTCATATGAGTACTAAAGGTTTCTGACCATATTCATGAATAGTAGTTTCATTTTTATTTCCCTCTTGTTTTCTTGGGGGAAAGGAGATGTCACAGAAAAATTTAATTAGTTCAATGAGAAAAACTGAGTCATTTTCCTATCAATGAATACAGTCGGAGATTTGAAGAAGTGGTGAAATGAAGTTTACTTTGGCATAAAAGTATCCACCTACTTAATATGCTGAACATCACCAACAAGTTGATTCCACATGAATTTAGGGATCCATACATAAAAGCAATTAAATTTGTAGTTCTGAGTTCTTAATATCACATTATCTTCTAAAATTTTAATTTTTAATAAATTTAGAGCCCGTCTGAAAATGTAAACATTAACCTCATATTAATAAACAGGTAACTAATAGCATTCTAAAAATTACCAATTTTTTTTGTAATTTATGTTAAACAATAAATTCAACAGATGAAGGGTATAATATATTGTAGCATCATTAGCCTGTGTGGAAAGTAATCATGAAAATATTAGGAATCATATTTATTGCTCATTTCTAAACACATATATATGCTATATAAAAATGTTTTATGATTTTATATATACTTGTTGAGAAATTCATGAGGGTATTTTAAATACTTCTCATATCTTATAGAATATAAATTTAAAGTATATAAGCTGTCAACACTTTTTCTTTTAAAAATGTGTTATATGTTCATTTAGCAAAGTAATATTGCTTAAGCAATATCTTCAATAGATAGTATTTCTTAATAGGCAAAATGAGATAGATTTTTACAGTATAAATATGATTCTGTATGGGAATTATGTTTTACCTTGATATACATCCATAAATATTACTCAGAGATGAGCAAAAGCATAACTTTAAAGGTTCAGCAGTATGAAGAACAGATGAAATTATTTCAAATCAAATTTTTTAAGATTTCAAAAGTTCTAACTTGAGTAGAATAAAGCAGTAAAAAAAAAAAAAAATATATATTCACAGTCTTCTGATTAGCTTACTGATGTACAGAAAAAGATAGGATTGGTTCTATCATCATATTTCATGCAGTCTCTTCTACAAAATATTCCTAATTCTTCTTAAGATAAAACCCAAGAAAACTTGATGAAAAATAGATCTACTGGTGAGAAACCAAGATTTTTTTCAAGTCATACAAAAAAGAAAATGACCTAAATTCATAAAATTTAAAAAGTTTCAAAACTTTTATTTTCTATTTTTGCTCTTTGTAATTAATTTCCTGCTATTTTCCAGTGAGACTTCATTTTCAGTCATCAAAAATTTCCCTGATACTTTCTTTTCCAGGCAAAACTATGCTGGAGTATATGCTAATGACTTCATGCTACTACACAGTTGATGAATTGAATAATAAATGTTTTATTTCCCCATTCCTGGTTTACCCATTACTACAGTATTCTGGGAGAAATTAACATACAGTTGAAAATCATTCTGTATGTTATGGTTTAGATATTAGTTGTCCCCCAAAAGCACATGAACACATACAAGAACATTCAGAGATGAAATGACTGGGGTTATCACAATCTTAACTTAATCAGTACATTAATCCACTGATTGGAATTAATTGGGTAGTAACTCTAGGGAGGTAGGGTTTGTCTAGAGGAGGTTAGGTCCCTGGGACATAACTTTAGGGTGCATATTTTGACCCTGGTGAACTGACTGCTCTCTCTCTGCTTCCTCGTGGCCAGGTTCTGAGCAGTTTTCCTCCACCACATGCTACCATGATGTTCTGGCATAACTTGGGCCCAGAACAATGGAAGTGGCCATCCATGGACTGAGAACTCTGAAACCATGAGCCCCCAAATAAACTTTTCCTCCTCTAAAATTATTCTTATCAGGTTTTTTTGTCACAGCAGTGAAAAAGCTGACTAAAACATACACTAGTCTCAGATTAATATTAAGATTGCTGACTAACATGCTAAATAAATCTAGAGGCAATTTCTCCTGATACAGACCAGAATCCAAGTTCATTAACCTACAGAGGCACAAGATTTTAAGAGTGCTGGGATCTTCTATTTCCATCAGGGTAAAATCAATCTGAAGTACTATAACTATAGGTTAACTATGACATCTGCTTTGTGCCAAGTACAGATTTTCAAAAAGGTCTTTAAATATTGCCAAATATTGCAAAAAGTAGTAAGATCAAGTGGCTCAGAATTTGTAGCAACTTAGATTAAAATGTTGATTTCTTTCATTGCATTTCTTTTTGATTGCCATTTATGTGATACATTGAACCTATTTTAATAATTAACACTACTTACATTCATCAAAACTGTCCTTAATATTCTAATGCTTTTCCTTCCCCCAAGAATAAAAGCAATAATTTTAAATCTCTGGAAAATATAAATGTATGCTAAAGAATTAAAGATTTGATAAGCAAACATCATAATTTAATAAGAAATTTTATTTCAAAAATTTAAATAAACAGGTAAAATTATATAAATTTGGGCTTCAAAGGAAACAGTTGTTGAAATTGTCTCTATATTTGCTTGGTTTTAATTCCCAAAAGAGTAATAAAATAAAGATGTGGAAAGTTTTCTAGCTATTATTCATACAGACACTTTTAAGCATAAATTAGTATCCTCCCCTCACAAATTTGATTAATAATGATAAAGATATTACATAAAGTTTTCATTTCAGCTGATTATTTAAATATTAAGGGGAAAGTTTTCATAAATAGATAAATGTAAATACATTAAAATAAAACCTTTAACTAAAATTAAAATGTCATGATAATTATTCTCAACCCCACAGAAAAATGGAACAAAATATTTGAAAGAACTATTCCAGTGTACAATGTTTTGTGTCCTTAAAATTTTAAGAAAAGTGTTTACATCCATTTATTGTACAGAGTTTAGTGGTTTCAAGTTAAATATCAATTAGCAAATTTTCTGATATACTTGAGGACATATCATGATATATCATGAAGATATAATTAACTATCCATTTAACATCAATATATTGGTAGACTTATAAGAAATAACATTTACAAAGCAGAATTTGTCTAAAAAATTCTCTAATTTTTTTTTTCATTTCCAAATGGTAAATATGAAGGACAAGGTCATTTTTTAGCACCACGTTGCCTTCCAAATGAAAAAGTATAATGTACTTCTGATCTATATAATGAATGGGTGCTTAAGAATTCCTTAGATATTGAAGACTAAATTACTTATTGCTAAAAAACTTGAAGTATTTTAACAATTCTAGAGTAGTGAATCCTTTGAAGTATATGTTTTTTTAATCAAGAATTAACTATATTTATTTAAATGTAGACACAATGAAGTTTTGGGGTATAAGCATTAAAATGTTACTGCAAATTATAAGGTGAATTTTAATATGTGATAGTTTTGCTAGACCAGGGAATATTACCATAGATAAATCCCATAATAAATACATCTTGTCTTCAAGCAAGTCAACAGTAATATACTGTCAATATTTACAGTGAGAATAGCAATGAACAACAAAGCTCAGTTAGAATTAGGAATCAGTTATTAGCTAAGTAATGTTATTCAAGTAATCAACACCCCAACCCCTGTTCCAAGTTCTATTAAATAAACCTATATAATGCTCTATAAAAAATGGATAAAATATTTAAATATGCAACTGTCACCAGTACTTTATCATCCTTGACAAATATTCTTCCCTTGCCCTTCCTCCAACATCTGAACTAATTCATTCATACTTCTCTTTTGCTACCAATAGCTGTACCCACAAGTCCCCTTATAGTCTGTCTGAATTTTTAGCATGAAAGAGACCAAAATGCATGAAAGAGACCAAAAGAGACCAACATTTTTTCATAAATGTTCAGAGAGGTTAAAAGGTCTGCTTGGGAAATTAGGAATGATCTGCCGTCTATACGATGCCCCTCAGTCAGACATCCAATGCTTTCTGCCTTCTGGCCCCATTTTACCTATTTAAAATAAATTTTCTCTAACGTCCAACACATATATTGTACTTCTGCTAAAACAAGTGCCTCAGTATTCAAGAAATACTAAATCTTCCTCTCAAAATCCACTTTGTATTACTTACCTAAAATATTTTTTCCTTTTATAATTAGGTAATTCCTATATAATTTTCAAAGTTAGTTCAAGTCTTTTCTTATTTAAAAGATTATTTATTAACTGTCACTCTGGCTTACATTTTTTTCACACTCTTCTGGACTGTGTAGCATTGTTATATAATACCATTTATATTTTGTAAGTTATTTTAAGCAGTGATATTTAATAAAGGCAAGTGATACTTCATTCAAGAGCAAGAATAATAATTAAATGCATTTTGAAATTTCAGATTTAATAAATTCATGATTGAATGAATGAAAAATGAAGAAACAAATTAACAAGGACTACTTTTGCCAGTTGTTCATGATGAAAGTAACATTCCCCAAACTAAGTAAGATTTTTTTGATATCTTAATTTGATTTTTTTAAATATGAGAGAGAACTCTGTAAACCCATTGAGCCATTTCTTTCCTAATGAATATTTTCTTTAAAAAAATTCTGAATTAAGAATTGAATAGTATACAACATCTAATATAGAAAACTGGATTCAAGGCTATTTGTTATGTTTCATCCTTTTACTATACGAAAGACTTGTCAGATCAGTATGCATTACTTTCCTAAGAATCTCTACTTTTTTGAGGACCCATTCAGTCACATACTATGGTCCACAAAATTTGCTCAGTTACCAAATATAACTGGACAACATATTTGAGGATAAGTAGTTTAATAAAAATCCATAATAGATGGTAAAAAAATCACAACTTTTAAAGTTTATTTCTTCAGAACTAAATTTAACTTCTGAGTTTAAGTTCAAATTACATAAATGATAATTTTAACAAGCAAAACCTTAAAATTCCAAATCATAAAAACAACTGACAAACGTAATAACTAACATTACATAATAATTAATAACTAACATTAATAAAATCCACGAGTTCATATTCCACATTAATCTTTTATTTTTGTGCCGAAGTTCGTTTTTTTTTTTTTTTTTGGTTTTTTTTTTTTTTGGTTTTTAGGCTCCAGCATTTTTTAAAACTCTACTTTTATTCTTGAAATAATTTCACCTAGAATAAAACTGGTAATAAAAGTCTTTAAATAAAAAGTATTATTATTTTTTATTTGTTTTTGCAGTGCTAGGGAATGTGAATCCAGGGCTTCCTACGTGGTCAGCAAGCACTCTATCACTGAGCTACATACTTAACCAGTAATTATTTTTGAAAATTAAATTTTCAAAAATTTAAAAGCAACATGAATGTGTCAATTTGTTAAGAGAAAGACTATCATTAAACAAGAAATGTTATTATGATTCTGTGTATTAAAATTTATCACATATGTAAACATTATACAAAATTTTTTTTTATCTGTTCTATGGCTAAATATTTTACAAATAATTATTTTATACTGGCATCATTTTTCAGAAAAAAAATCATGGCCATTTAAATTAATATACTTGACTTACTATTTAGAGAATGATTTGATAAAAACTACTATACTGGTAAATTTAATACTTAAAAAGAGAATTCCAAACTTAGAGCATAAACAAACCAGTTGATCTACAATATCTTGGATGTTTCACCTCTTCTCTAGCTTTGCAAAAAATTTTATCAGTTTTTACATTACAAAGAAAGTGTTTTAAGTGTTAAATGTCATTGCCCTACTAAATTCAGTGTTCTATTTTGACAAATTCTTTTATATGATACATTATTTCACATACATGATTTGATTACATGAAAATATAAAATAATCAACAATTTTAATTCCGTGAATTTCAACAAGGCTCATAAACGAATGCAGATACACAAAAGTAAATCAACCAATAGTAATTTTAACACATATCTTGAATATAAATAACATTATACAACTGAGGCAAATAAAAATAAATACAGCCTTCTAAAACTCTTCTAAAACTTTTCCTAAATCTACACTGGTATTGAATATGGTGGTCTGTAAATCTCATTGCCATAGACAAAACTGGAATTTTAACAATGATATATAGACTATCATTTGGTGGTACTAGCTATTTGTTCTTATAAAAAAATAAAAATGAATTCCTATTATATTCCTGAACATAACTGCTATAGATATCATACTACTCAAACTTCAATTCATGTTTTATTTTTTTAAAAAATCAAGATGTTCAAATCTATTCCTAAGTGTCTGAATTTTCTCATATAAATTACAAAAGAAAAGGGAGAAGTAACAGGCTGGATTAAGGCAGAAAGTCAAAAGGTCTTATATTTTAGTGTTCATTCTGTAAGTTCTTAGTCCCAAATGATTTTAACCCAGAGGTTTTTAACCAGATAGTTTTAAATCAACTCATCAGTCTTCAAACTATTCTTTATATCCACCTAGCAGAGACAAAATACTGCAAACTAACCAATGGTTGTGAAAAATAAAAACAAAGATATTTACAGCTTAAAATATTTATATGCTGCCATGTGTACATTAAATGATATGTCCTTAAAAAGTTAAGAAGGGTATAAAACCTGACCCATTTGACAATGACAGAGTATCATATGAATGATTTCATATGGAATAAGAGCTACCTACTCATGATTTAAACATGGAAGGGTTTTTTTAAAAAAGGTAATTAATAGAAAATTGAATATTAGCCTACAATTTAAAAATATATTATCTAATTATTAATTTTTATATTTATATATGATTAGTGATATATTTACCTATATACTGATGAAATTAGAATTATAACTTAAATTTTTTTCAATTCAGAAACATGAAATTAATAAAACTTTGTGCTACATCACAATGAGGACAAATTTTCTGTAAGTTAAATATCCTGTGAATTAATGAAGAATAAGACACTTCTTTTCAAAGCATAGTTTGTCGATAATAAAATTAAGACAAATTAAGAAGTTATTATAAAAGGGCAAAGGCAGAAACAATAAGTATGAACATAAAGTATCAAACAAATTAGTAGACTTAAAATTGTTTATGGTGGAAAAATTCATCTTATTTATCATTAAATAGCACCATTTTCCCTAAATAATGTCATCCATTACTCAATCTTAAAAACTCACATTAGTTTTTATCAAGTAAAATATTTTTTACAGAAAATCCCATACATTAAAAATCAACATTGGTCCTTGATGACATGTATGTAAAAACTACACAAGTTATACAAAACATAATAGCTAATTGTAACAAAGAACTGAATGCTAGGTACACAGATATACATATTGATAAAAATCTTGAACATGCATGACAATTTAATTAACAAAACAGTAATCTATATGCAAAACAACTATACTGAAAACTACAAAATACCACTAAAAACTGGGTATTGGAAATTTTAAGGATTATAATTTCAATTTTTATACTTTATTTTAAAAGTAATGGAATTATGAATAAAATTAATAAATCATTATAAATTAGTAAAATTTGTTTCTATAAATTAAAAAGTGCAATCACAAGGAGACAAAGATGTGTTCTTCAACAGAACACTAATAAATGATAATAAAATCAATAAATATATAAATCAATCAATCAAAGAAGAGACCTTGATTAGTCTTTAAATAACTAAATGACAATTTTATGTTGTAAATATACTTAAAAAAAAACCTTTATACGCTAAGATATTTTAAGGCTTCTTTTGTTAGGAATTCATACTATGCTGTGGATATTTCTCTTTCATTTCCCAACTAAACACTCACTTGTTTGATGCGATCTGGATTAACGGTGGTCTGGGGTTGTAGAATGCTGACTGGTTCAGTCTTGGCCACATTTTGGGGCATTTCTCGAATTTTTTCTGCAATGAATCCATGAACTGCATTCAGTGCTTCAACTGTTCCCTGGATCAAACACACTCGCTCAGTAGTACCTGTAGAAAGAACATTAATTTTCAGCAAATATTCCTTCTCATTTGCCTTTAAAAACTACGAGGAAGGGTGATACTATAATGCCAATAAAATAAATATAGTTCTCTAAATTCTGAATGTTAAATTAAAGCAAATATAATTTATACACACATGGTCCTCTTTACCACTTTTTAAGTTATTCTTTTCTTACTATTTGTAGTCTTGAAATGGGTCTCTGGATTCCAGAACAATTAGAGATCCAGAGCAGTTCAGCATGTATTAGCTGTTCATTGGTACAACATATATCTACTGAGTATTTGATGAAATAGTCTCATTTCAAAGACTTAGGGTTTAGAAACTGGTGACACACAGATAAGGAGCCATGGAATCATCTTTCAAAGAGCTTACGTTTTATGGGTAAAATGTTAAACCAGATAAACATATGACAGTATGTCATGAAAACTAATGGAAGTACCAATATGATACTATGTTGAGTTCACGGTGTGGGAATCCTGGGAAGTTCATATAGTAGAAAAGTTTCCAAATTTCGGATATCTACTCATTTACCTTAGTCTTTTAACCACAGCAGCAATTACTACTTAATATTTTCTACTGTTTATTTTTATTTTTGCAATGTAATGTTAACTCCATGTGGACAGTTAGTTTTTCTTTGTGCTATAGTATCCCCATGGCCTACTAGGGTCCCTGGGGAGTAATAATACACTTCAAATATTTCTTGAATAGAGAATTGATGCTGCCTTTATTTTAATATAATTTTAATAAAATATAATGTCAGAGTTAAAATGAAATTTATAAGTAGTTTATGAAATCTGAAATCCATGAATAATTGGTAAACATATTATTAACAGTATTTGTTTCATATCTAGTGAATAAAATGTAAATATACAATATGAGACAAGAATAAAATGATATTAGTTGGATCAAACACACAGCCTCTGTAACCTGTTTCTATTTCATAGATATACCTTAAGGCAAGGAAAATAAGTGATTAGTTTTTCAGACTATTCTGAGGTTTGCAGCAGCAACATAGTATTCAATGGTAATTATCTTCTTATGTCCCAAAATGAAACATGGAACTCATTTCTCAGACATAGGTATTTTTTCTAAGGAATTGTAAAAAAATAAAAGAATGGCATTTAAAGTTTGTAAATTTTTTAAAAAAAATGAATATGAACATTTTCAAGTAACTATTACATTTCCTTTCAGTACCATTGTTTCAACCCACTCTATAGAATGTTTGAAAAATACATTTGTAAGGGCGAAATGTGAAACTATATACATTCAAAACATCATAATGAGTTTACACTATTTTAAAGATTATGGTACATAAACCATTTTAGAGTAGATTTGAATTAAAAATAACAGCATAATATTATCAATTCTAAAAAACAAAAAATTAGAAGAAATAAAAATCTCATTAGGAGGTATACTTAAATTAACTTTTCATATTTTAAATAATGAAAATTCAAGTCTAGGAAAAATTAACTTTCCTAGGTTACAGAAAAATTTCCATGTAGATCAAGTACAACTTTCATTTCTAAGAACAGACAAGTCTGAAACAATATGAGTTTCTAGACTTAATTTTTTGTTTTTCTTAATTAGCTTTTCTTATTCTTGTCAATCTTAATGTATCTTTATGGTCCTCAGACAAAATTATCTAGTTTACAATCAAGAAAGACTCTATAAGACTACTAATTTTCCAATAAATGACTGTATTAATTGTTCTAGAAAGGATGGGAATTGACAATAAAGGTAATGCAAAATGTTCCTATGCAGGTCAGCAGAAAACAGAAAATATAGATCAGATTACATTACTGTTTTTGGAGACAACTACGGAATATTCTTTTGTGAATGCCAAAACAGTCTAGGGATTTTTAAAAATAAAATATAGCACTAATAATTAAAGACATTGTAAAATTCATGTTGTTCTTCAAATTCTGATCTGATCAAATCATATGATGTTTGACCATACACTAACCCCAATAATCTTCAGATTGCATGGACTAAAAGAGAATAGATATAAATCACTGAACCATGAAGAAATGATCATCTGAAACCAAATTTCACATAGCAGCATGTATGAGAATCTCAAGATAGTTTACAGGTTCACAGTTGCAGTATTTGTTCTCTGAAGATATACTAGGAAGAGGAGAAGGGGGAGGAAGAGAAGAGGGAATGGGGAGAGGGAGGGGGAGAAGAAAGCAAAAGCTGCAATCCTCACAAGACATGATGTTCATATTCTTCCACTGTACTCTAAAGGCATTTTCACTCAGGTAATACAAAACAAAAAATTTGAGGAGGATCACAAAAAGGAAGACTGTCAGATATATGACCAAACTGTAACACAATGAGCTTATAAATCATGAAAGTTGCTGGTTTTTATCATTTTGAAAGGTTTTAGACTCCATTAGTATCTAAACTACCTGTTATTCATCATTTTACTTGTTTAACACTAGCATTTATCTCTCTTTGCAAAAAACTAGTAACAAACACTGGAAATCAGTTACATAAGAGCACTTGACCACATTTTGTACAATGTAAAATGCAGGTATATGAGACACTATTACTTAAGGATGCACTTTTAAAGGAGAAATTACAAAATTCTAACAAGGATAAATATTAAATAAAGGCAGCAATATTTGAAATTGTTTTATGTTTCATTCACATATGTAATATCAAATGCTAAAAATGTATGTTTTTAGAACTTAGATACAATTATCAAAGAGATTTCATAACTAAGTTTTCATAGAAATTTGTTAAAATATATTCTCTCCATGCCATTGCAACTTGGACAAGACACTTAAAACAATTTGTGCTCCTCTCTAGGGAATTCCATCACCTTTTTTCCCATCTTCTCTTACCTACTAAGTCCTCTGTTCCTATTGTTAATTATAGAAAGCATATATAAAGCATCCATATCACAATATGTCTTTTTCTGTTGGATCACAGTGCCAACAGAGAAAACATTGTAATTCCTTCAATTTTCAAAGAAATTGATTGAAATCTGATTGACGGAATCAAAAAATTACCCTTTTGCAAAGATAATGACATAAAAACTGAGGCAAATATCATAAATAAAACCAATAGATGAAAAGTTAATGAGAAATTTTAAATGAAATCATCAGATTGTCACTACCTGACTTCAGGGGTCAATATTAGCATGATGAACAATGTGAAAATCACATAGTATGTGACTCCTTGTGATATGATGCAAAGCACAGTGACAATTATGACACACATACATACATATATACACACACACACACACAAAAACAGCTGAACTAATCAAACATTTTGTGATACATTACAATTATAGATGACAAGGAAAATAGAGAAATAAATGATACCATAAGGAAGCAAAGATACCACTCAAGAATGTAAAACTGTTTACAAACTGATCCAGTTTCATTGATAAAGGAGGGATTACTTTTCAGACAAAGAGATTAACTATAAAATATTAAGATCAAATGTAAATTTGAATTTCATTGGATCCAAATTCAAACAAACTGTATCTGAAACATAACTGAAGCAAGATAAAAGAACTGCTGTTAATTTTAATGATGTGATTACATGATCAGTATATATAAAAAAGTATCATTTATTTCTTCCTTTTTGAGATGCATACCAATATACATACAGGTTAAAAAAATCACTGGAATCTGCATCAAAATATTTCTGCAATAATGAAAAAGCAAACAAAATAGACATGGCGAAATTTTGATATTATTGATATAGATGAAGGGCATAAGGAGATTTATTATACTATTCCAATTTTATATATGTTTGAATTTTCATAATAAAATTAAAAGCCCTCTTTGATCCTCATACCATTCTTCTCCTTATCCACCCAAATTCCTTGAATGAATTATATATACTTTCTACTTCATCACCACTCAGGCTTTTTTTTTTTTTTTAATATATCTGGTTCTTTATTAGAGACATTTCCAGCGCAAGGATAGTAAGATTCTCAAAAGGCTAAGTGTATACATGATTCCTTAATGCAAATTAATTCCAAACATTCACCACCCAGTCTTGAACCTTCCCAATATGGCTTTTTCCCTTCAATTCTACTCCATTACAACATTTGTTCTATAACTCCACTGAAACCATTTATCATAGATATACGTAGGTGAATTCCTTCTTCGTATCTTCATGCTTTTGTTCCATCATCAACATTTAACATAGCTGACTATTCTTCTCTAAGAAAAGTTAACTTGATTTTCAGGATACCACACATCCCTGGGTTCTGGCTTTCACTCCATTCATTCATTTATTTATGATAACATTTATTGAGTTCCTACTATAAACAGGCTTAAGATACATCAATGACCAGACAAATTCCCTGTCTTCATGGAGCTTATATTCCAGTTAATGTACATAGAATGCTATACATGAAATAAAATGCACAGAGAATACCAAAAGGAAATAGGTGCTGTAGGGAAAACCTGGGTACCATAACAGGCTGAGCAAAGACAAAAAGAAGCCTATGAAAGAAACTTTGCCATATTTGCCACTGCATATCTAGTACCTATATTAGAGCCTGTCACATTATAAATGTTCAGCAAACACCTTTTGAATAAATGAATAACTCCCTGAGCCTAAATTTTCTTATTTATAGTTTAAAAAGCATATATATGATCAGTTTTAAGGCCTTTTAATCTACAAAGTATCTATAAAATCAATAAGCCTCTGGGTTTATTAGATCAGTTAATTATATAAAAAGTATACTTGGTAAATCATTTAACCAACTATAGTAAGTTATAAATTGTCTCACATCCAAAAAAATGGTAGTCAGCAAAAAATAAAGCATCCAAATCCCAAAAGCCAAAATTCAATATGTTCTGAAACCTGAAAATTTGAACACAGATATGTTCAAAACTAAAGTTTTGAACATTTCAAATATCGAATTTTGAGATTAGGAAAGCTTAACTGATATGATCTATGCAAATATTCCCAAATCTGAAAAAAAATTTGAAATTTGAAATGCTTCTGGTTCCAAACTAATAAGGCATTTTCAAACTGAATTCCTACTAAGAATATAACTCAGTGTCCTATAAGACTACAGATAGAGAATTTTTTAGGAAATATTAGTGTTAATCAGAAGTAACAAATTTGTTTTTTGACAGGCAATGAAATATCTCAAAATGTTAATATGAAAAATCTGGTAATACATTTACTAATGCTTCAGTGGCAACAAAAAGATAATGTTTTGGGCCTCAACAAGAATTTAAGAATAAATTGCCAATAAACAGAAATGCCAATCAACTTGGCAGAAGCCAAAACTGACATTTAAAGAACACAGTATGTAATTTTTACAATTGAACAGTTATATATAGTAAAAATAAATTACTAATTCCAAATAGCTAATGTTAGGAATGGTCAAGGTTTATTTCAATAAAACATTTAGTTGCTACTGTTTCAAGAAATATCTTCCAATACATTACATATTTTCAAGTATATTAACATTTCCTGTATTGGGGATCACTTATACAGTGCAGGCAATAATAAAGTGGCAATTTCAAGATTTCTTTAGGTGTGTCTATCTGTACATCATTATGATAAGTAAAATACGTCAGACCCGAAATGTCAGAAGACAAATTTTTTTCTGCCACATGGAAGCCAGTTCAAAATAAGGGAGAAAAAGAGAGAGAGAGAGAGAAAAAAGAAAAGGTCCATTAAAATATAACAAAGATCAGTGGAGTAGAGGAAGGAAACTAAAGGGAAGGGAAGTGGGGCAGGATAAGGGAAGTGGAATGAATCTGACCCAACTTTCCTATGTACATATATGAATATACCACAGTGAATCTCATCTGTATGTATAGAGGAGACACTAATTAAAAAGAAAAACTGTAAGTAAATAGCAGAAAGATCAGTAGAGTAGAGGGAAGAGAACAGGGGAGGGAGAAAAGGGAAAGGAGAAATACAGTGAACTGAATTATAGCAAATTATATTCCATACTTTAAAATAATGTCAAAATGAATCCTAATGTTATGTATGAGTAAAAAAAACCAACTAAAAAAAGTAACATGAGAAATAGTTAACAATTTGTTGAATTTGCGAAGAGAAACATGTGTATGTATTAACTTATTCTTTGTAATTTCCTAAATGTTTTGTAATTAAAAACAAACAAATAGGGTGCACAAAATTTTAAAAAGAAGAAAAAAACCTACATTACATGAATTTTCATTGACAACTATACTTCAGGTTTTTCTAAATGGCTTAAAGTTGTATGAAGGCATCTTCATTTTTAAATATAAGGCATCAGATTATCCATGTTTGTTATAAATAAAATAATCTACAATGAGTTGTGTCACTAGCCTCGATCTACTATCATGTTAATATAATTACTTGTATATTCTTATGATACATAAAAGCACAAAGTTAATTTGTTAGCCTTCTTTAGTTTATTAAAGGTAAACCACTAGTGATAAATAATGTTGTCAGACTTTCTGTCAGGTTAGACAACATTAAAGGAAAATTATTTAAAAACATCAGAATAGCAGTAACAGTAAAATTAGCAGATTAAAACTACTGAAGAATTCTCAAACATAACTTTATTATATCATATTTCAACAGACCATGTTACCATCTCTTTAATGCATCATCCATAATAATTTATATGGGGAACATTTATTGCTATTAATACCATTATAAATATGATTTGCATTCATTTCTTAGGTTACCATATATATTGTTGTACATGAAAGCAAAAGAAACATTTAAGGATATGTATGGGTTTGCTAGGTGTATCAACACAATGTTATACTCTTTCAGGAGAAAATATGTAATTTATTCATTTCAAAAAATGAAGCCATTTAACTGTCTCCTCTAACATTCACAACTATAGATGTTTTCTTTATGATTTAGTCTATTTTCCATGTCCCTAAACATGAGGAATAGCAAAATTAAAATTGTAAGCAATTTTATAATTTGTATCTCCAAATATTATTCTAAGCATTTTAAACAGTGATTGTATTTCCTCATGTTTACAAATCATTTTATGATTTATATAAATACATTACCTAAATCATAATGCATTTATTTATCATGTGTTATATAAAATGTATAGATGTTTTATATATTAAATAATTTCATAATACATGTGATAAGTCATTTAGAAAAATACACAAAACATCTACACACTTTTAAAATTCCATTTAATATTCTCAACAACTAGCACAGATAATAGCATTTCCCACTCACAGGTATGAAAGTAAAAGCAACTAGAAAAATATGTACAGCAAATGCCAAGATAAATTATTGTCTGGTAAATAATTATTTTCCCACTTATACTACATAACTCCTAAAAATGTATCCTTAGGCCAGCTACCAAATCAAACATTTTTTAAAGAAAAATCATGTTTCTGCTTGATTATGGAAAATTATTTCACCCAAGTTTGATAATTTTAAATTAATATCACTTCACAAATTAATTCCTTATCTGGCATAAGATAAAGAAACAACTGACCCTTTTTACAGACTGCCACAAAAATAAATATTAAAATTTAAAAATTTTAAAAAGAAGAAAGGTGTTGGTTAATAACTGCATGGGCTATTAGCAATATATTATAGAAAAAGTTTGTAGATCAACAAAAGAACTTAGAAAAATTGCCATAAAAAGTAAGTTCAATTTGCAGTGGCAGTTATGATACTATTAAACAGTTTTACACATTTGATACTTCTTCCTATCCCACAGTTACTGGGGGAAAAATGCATTCATTGTTTTAATAAGAGGACTTTTAGCAAAAGAAATCTTATGATGCAAAATAATAACTGCCTTTCTTTTCCAGGTGACCAAACATTCTATAAAAACATGCCTCTATTTCTAATTTTAAAAAATTTACAAAAGGCCATAACATATTTTATTCTCAAGCCAACATAGTGAAGACTTGATTCTCTGTTGGAAGAACATGGTTTAACATTAAAATAAATCCAATCAAGCCAAAGGGTCAGAGTGTATATTTAAGAAAAATCTAAAAGATACTAATATTCTTCAGAGATCTGACACAGACAGAATGCATGACAAGTAAATTAGATATTGTCAAACTTCTCACTCAATCATTCTCTTTTCTATGAATATAAAGTGACATACTAATTTACTTCAACTAGCCATTCCCATAAAGTAGCATCAACAGCACTGGATAGTCTGACTTCTGAAGAACCCTGAAAATAAGAAGTATCTGAAAAAATTTAAATACCAATGGTAATTTTTTCATATATATATATATATATATATATATATATATATATAATGCAATTAATCTCCAGCTTCTAAATTCTGAAGTAATACAGAAGTTCCTACCAACAATTATGATGAAATAATTTCATCTTTAGTATACTCTTCCTCTAAATTCAGGATCATTACAGCAATCCTAGTTCAATCAATATTATTACCTCTTAATTTGTAACATGAATTATAGGAACATAAAACTTCCAAGATAAAAATTCATTACAATATAATTATATTCTTATATATACATACACAAAGAGACTTGTCCCCATTCCCAATCACTGTTACCAAATTTAACTATGATTTATACTCTTAATTTCTGCTGTAAGAAAATAGCACTATCCTTTATATATTAATGGAAATTCACCTACGGAATTTTGCAGACTATACTTGGAAGCTGGGAAAATGGTTTTCAACAAATAGAATCAAGTTCAGCAACAGGAGTTCCATCAGTGATGGCATGCATAGCAAATCAGTCATGTCTCCCATTCTGCACAAAAAATCAACTCAAAGTGGATCAAAATCCCCTGAATTAGAAAAGAAACACTGCAACTACTGGAAGAAAGCATAGGATCAATATTCTAACATATTGGCACAGGCACTAACTTCCTTAATAAGTCTCCTAAAGCTCAAGAAATAAGACCAAGACTCAATAAGTAGAATGGTATCTAAATAAAAATCTTCTGTACAGCAAAGGAAACAATTAAAAGCATAAAGAGAGAGCCTGCAGAATGGGAGAAAATCTTTACCAGCTACTTTTCCAAAGGGGATTAATACACAGAACTAAAAAGAAGTCAAAAAAAGTCATAAACAAACAAATTTCCCATTCAATAAATGGACAAATGATGTAAACAGACATTTCTCAAAAGAAGAAAGACAAATAGACAACAAATATATGAAACAAATATTTAACATCCTTAACAATCAGAGAAATGCAAATCAAAACTACACTGAGATTTCACTGCACTCCAGTTAGAATGGTTATTGTCAAGAATACAAATAACAATAAATGCTGGTGAGAAGGTGGGGAAAAGATATACTCACACATTGTTGGTGGGAGTGCAAATTATTCAACCACTTTGGAAAGCAGTACGGAGATTTCTCAAAAGATTAGGAATGGAACTACCATATGACTCCTTGGTACACGTCCAAAAGGTATTCCACTCCTTGGTATATGTCCAAAAGTACTAAAATCAGCATACTATTGTGAAACATGCAAACCAATGTTTATAGCAACATAATTCACAATAGCCTAGGTATCTGATAAAATATGAATGGATAAAGAAAATGTGTAATACCCGCACAATGGAGTCATAGATAAAAATGAAATTACGTTATTTGCTGATAAATTACGTCATTTGCTGATAAAGGGACAGAACTGGAGAACATTATGCTAAGTGAAATAAGTCAGACTCAGAAAGTCAAGAGTCAAATGGTTTCTTTGACGTGTGGGAGGGCGGCGGAGAGAAAAGGAGGAGAGAGAGAGAGAGAGAGAGGTGAGGGGAGGAGGGAGAAAGGGAGGGAAAGGGAAAGAAAAAAAATAAAATGGGGGAATCTCATGAAAATAGAAGTGAGAACAACAGAGTAAAGAGGAAGGGAAGGAAATTGAGAGGGAGGATTGAAGGGAAGGCATG
Source organism: Glaucomys volans (assembly GCA_020662805.1). Taxonomy (NCBI): domain Eukaryota; kingdom Metazoa; phylum Chordata; class Mammalia; order Rodentia; family Sciuridae; genus Glaucomys; species Glaucomys volans. The sequence goes on from JAJEJO010000415.1 coordinate 1,052,881, forward strand.
GAGAAGTACTGGGGAATGATCTATCAAATTATATTATGCCCAAGAACACTGTTTTAATATATAATTATAATGGATTAATTAAAATAATAGAAGGGTGATAGCAGAGCAAAGGAATGGGAGTCAGTGTGGGAGGGAAAGGAAAGTTACTAGGGAAAGAGATTGATAAAATTATGTAATGTGCATGTACAGGTACAATAATGAATCCCACAATTATGTATAATTATAATGTAACAATAAAACATTAAAAATTAAAAATTCTTCCATATATGTGTACCTCATGAACTATTTGTGCTAACATTTTTTCCTCGAAGCTATTATAAATAGAACTGTATACCCAAATAATTATCTTCAATTAAAAGGAAAAAGAGAAAGGAAAATAAAAATCAATATGAGGCACAGACTATCTTTCTCTAAACTTAGTCATTAAAATCATATCTAATGTTGATGGGTTACTTATGTGGGCTATTTCCTCCTCTGGAATATATGACATGTCCCAGCTGGGCACAGACACTCTCAAAACAATAACAACAAAAGTCATGAGAGGTTAAGGACAGAAGCATGTCAATGGTCATGCAGAATGATAACATAGAATAAAACTGTTATAAACTGAGAGCAAAACGGTGACTATTTCTGGTGATAGCCCCATTTTTCACATACAACAATGTTACCACCTTTGTAATCCAATAAAGATTAAGCAGTAACTTTACTCCCTGATTTCTAAAACAAAAGCCAATGAGACCATCTTTATTGTGAGCCCATAAACACAATGTAAAGGCAAAGTCCACAATTATGGGTTTCCAAGGGAAGTGAAGTATTCAAGACACTGAATAATCATGCCACTGATCACATGCACTATATCAAATAAATGTAGAGGAAGAATGAAGAATCATGACCCTTTTAATTGCTGGAGGGAAGGATTATGGGAGAGTAAATTTGTAAAGTTTACAGAGAAATATGAGAGAAATATTAAAAGCATGCCATTTTATCAAAAATATTAAAATATTAGAGGGCATTAACTTCAGAAATTTTATATGTGCCAAGATCATATGACAATTTAAAATTACTGTACGTGTAACAAAAACTGACCGTTTTAACCATGTTTTGTATACAGTTCAGTAGTATTAATTGCATTAAAATCTTCATTGCTGCTATGTAGATACACTGATTTTTTTCGTGTGTGTTGTTTTGTACCCTACAACTTTACTTAATTTTTTTCATTAGCACTACAAGTTCTCTTATGTATTATTTGGAGTTTTCTATATGTAAAATCATACTGCTTACAAATATAGTTTTACTTCTTCCATTTAAATTAGAATAACTCTTGTTTTCTTATGCAATTATTCCAGCCAGAACTACCAGTATAATGTTGAATAGCAGTGGTGAAAGTAAGCATCATGCTTTGTTCTTTGGGTAACAGGAAAAGTGTTCAGACCTTACTATGTTGATGCCATCTATTTTTTTTTCATAAATTCTCTTTAACATGTTAACAAAAAAATTGGCAATATTTTGTCAGGAAAGAAATTACAAACCTGTTGTTAATATATTTTGGTAACCAACACTTTCCATGTACATTAAAGTTATACTATAACCATGATACCAAGAGTAATGAAACATCTTATTTATAGCATCAGCATACACAATATATTGAGACTGAAATGTGACTTTGAGGCTGAAGGTGAGGTTTAGAAGTTCTCCAAAATTCTCCAACTAATTTGTTAAAAACCATTTTTGGATTCACTACTGGGAAAAAATAATGCAAATTTTTACATTTTAAATTTAATACTGGGTGTTAAAGAATTACAAATTAAAGAATGTCAGCATATCTTAACAGTAAGGGGGGCTAATAATGAGATATTAAGATAGATATTACATCTATCAGATACCTATTTGCAGCATAGAATAGGTAGCTGTTTCTGTAATACAATGAAGTAATTTTAACATACCCTTTATAATTTTAGTTTTGAAAATATGTGCCTCAGAAAATTATAAAACTTTGTTCTATTACTTCTGTAATTCCAATTATTTTTCATATAAGTCTCTGCCCTCTCTTTTCTCAATTATTATAATGTTATGTAGAAGGCTTGCCATAACTGAAGGAATCACAGACTAGATATTATTTATATGTAACAGAGTGATTCCCCATCAGATAAGTTCATGCACTGCCATAGAAATACACTATTCTTCACAGGCTCAAACCTCCTGAGACCCTCTGGATTGTCCTCCTAACTTCTAATCCTCTTGAAGACAGATCCTTGGACTCCTGGTAACCCAGTGGCCTCTGATCCATGTGAGGACAGATAACTGGCTCTCTGTCACCATCTGGCCTTTCCTGTAGAAAGAATCTGAGTCTTTGGTTTCCTATCTGCTCTTCAAGCAGTTTCTGGCCTCCTGCCCCTACTCATTAACCTGCCCCCTATGAATTAAGTCTTTGAGTATCCTTCAGTTATTGCTTCTGACACTCCCCCATAAAAGACTACCAAACAATTTCAAGGCTCAGCAAAGAAAGACCATACATTAAAATAACATAGACTAGAACTCTATTGCATATCTTCCTATGAGAGACACTGTTCTTTGTTTTCCTATGAAACTAATTGACCACAAGTTTAAAACTCTTCGGTCATCTACATTACCTTCTTACTTCATGGTCTTCTCTATATTCTGAATTTCATCCAATTCCCTATATTTTCGGTGCTTCTAAACCTCTTCATATTCATATTGCCCTCTGTTATTTCAGTTCTAAGCACATGTCCAGTATCATCTTTTTTTTTTTTTTTTTGAATGGTCCAGTTAGCTTCATCCCTCAGATAAAACTTGGCAGTTCCCTTAGCTCTTTGTGTCCCATAGAGCCCTATTCAAGTGTACCAGGTTTTCCCCTCTTGAATCCCAGATTGTACAGAATCACAATGTTTAGATTTTTGCTTAGGTCCACTTTGCCTCTTTCATACTCTCTTTATCACCTTTTCCCCTTTATCTTTCGAAGTTTTTTTGGAAACAAAGTTTGAACAGGTGTACAGGAAGAGAGTGAATCAGGTAAAAAGTTTTCAGTCAGCAAGGCAGAATGCAAGTGTACTGGTAATTTACAGCATCGAGAAAAAATATCAAGGGTTATAGTATTTTGGACTTTCACATTTCCTTTCCATGCAGGGGTCTCAGTTAAACAAGTCTTCCTATGGAAACACTTTCTTCTCTTGGCTTCGTTTTTGCTACTTCCTTCCCAAGCCACATTTACTTAGTTCTGTAGCTGAAAATATCATAAAATATATTGTGAATTAATTTGAGCTCTCTCACTGCCACCCCCACCCCCAGTTCAAGCCGTCATTGTCTCTAAGCAGGTCCACTGCAAGAGTGTTAACTATTGCTTCAATTTTTGCTCTTCTACCTCCCACTCCTTGCTCAGAATATTTTTTGAACATGTATGTCATATGCAATTTACCCATTTAAAACCAATGGCTTCTCATCTAATTCTGGAGTTAACTATAGCTTCCAAATCCCTGAAGATTTGGTCTCTACTATGCTCTCAGTCCTCATCTCATATTACCATCCCTCTCTTTTTCTACACTCCAGGGAGTTAGGTCTTTTTTAGTTTCTGGAATATGGCATGCTTGTTCTTGTTTAGGACTTTTTTTCTCTCCTGATTTCTGTCCTAGGAGCCTTGTTCCTCTGTGATCTCCATTGGCAGCCCCCTACTTATCATTAAAAGCCTAGTTCAATAGTATTTCATCAGAGACATCTTAAAGTTACTCCAAATCACTATCACTTTACACTTTCTTCACAAAATCCTATGGCCCATAGGATTTTCTGAATTTGTTTATTGTAATTTGTTTACTTAATTGTATGTCTCTCTCTCTCTCTCTCTCTCTCTCTCTCTCTCTCTCTCTGAGAAAACACAAAGTCCAAGAGGGCAGGGACTTTAACTGTTTTAGTCACAAGTGTATCCCTAACTCAGTACTTAGTAGAGTGTTAATAAAGAACTATTTATTCCTTTAATGAATTAAAACTTATGGTCTTGGATAACGCACATTGTAGTATTAATTTGATTACAATAAAATACAAAGTAAATGTCAAAAGAGAGAAAAAATATATGAATTATCAATGACATAAGAAAAGCAGAATATAATTAGGTTCTTTTCTATTTACTAAGAATTTAGTATACAATGATCCCTCCTGAAATATGCTAATGAATATATCCACCATATATTTCTATTCCAAGAGATTTCTATTATTATTTTCTGACTATTGATTCTAGGGTATAACCAAATCCATAGAACAATTCTGCAAATCTTTTGTCAGGGAAGAAGATACAAATGAACAAATACCCTAGATAGGTCAAGTAAGGAGGTCAGATCGAATTTACTAATTAATCATTGTTAATGATAAAATATTAAATCCTGACCACAAATTAAGGCTTTCTTATAATATTGCTACAAATTGAACTGGGAAATTTTAGTTTTGGCATATAACACTATCTCTCTCTCTCTCTCTCTCTCTGTGAATTAAATGATTTGAAGATTTTTGCTAGATAATATTAGAACTAAGGTCAGATGATAATATATTGATTTTGACTATTTCTAAGTAAAAATTCTGAGGTAAATGATTTTGAATAAAGGTCCTATTTAATAGATGAAATACTATTTTTCTAAATGATCATGAAAATATCTATTCAGTGAGTCTCTAACAGGCCCACAAGAACTATTATTTCATTAATGTCTATAAACAACTCACCACAACATTCTGACAATAAATGTTCCTCATTACTGTAAGAGGAAAATAATTTTATTTACAGTAAAATTATTCCTACATTTTTCCTACTACTAACTCAAAATTATAGATATGTTGGAAGCACATGTAGTATATTATCAAACTTAGTATTAAATAAGTATCAATGACATAAAATAAATTTGATTCTAAGAGAGAATTTACCTAAGTACTTTATAAAGAGTCTTCTGGATAAGATCTATAAAAGAGTCCTGAAAGGTTGGTCCAAGGAATATCACTGCAAAATTTCTATGACCAATTTTAAAGGAATAAACATTTCGGAATTTATAATCCAATCTCTTTATAAATACTTTAAGTATACTTAAAATTAGAGACAATCAAAACTACACATAAAACAATGAAACTCTGTAAGTAATAGCAAATTGGATTTCCATCTGTGTGCTAACAAAGTTGGGGAGAAAGCTCTTTATGATGGGAAAATTTGAAGCTTTAATCTACTGTTCTTTATGTATTATTCAATTAAGGAAAATACTATAATACAATAATAGAAATTCCCAGGGTACTAGTAGTGTGTAGCCTCTAAAAAGTGTAGAAGCACTCTGACCACTCAGGATGGAGAAAACACACATGGATTTTAAGCATTTTTGCATTCCCCAGACACAATGTTAGCAAAACATATATACAAAACTAATATACTCTAGTCTTGTTGGAAATTTTTTCTCATGGAAATCTAGGTAGGCTTCCTTTCCATTATATTGCTATATCATTATGACATGGAGAAATAAACTCAATGTGTGTGGTTTATAAAGTGCTTTGTTCGTAGTAGAAATTCACCTTATTAGTCACATTCAGTCATATTTAGTCCTCAAAGCCATATGATGTTTTGTAATATTACATGATTTCTCCTACCACATAATTGCCAACTTTCTTCATAAATATTTATCTACTACATCTAAATCTGTTCACATAGATCTATATTTGTTTTTAACTATTTTCTTGGACATTGTGCTTACACACTCATCTTTCTAACTCTCTAACTGCTATCTATCTTTTAAACCTCTGACCAGTTTCTAGTTACCCACTCAAGCATTACGTGGCTTGCACAGTATGGGTTAAGTGCTCTTTGGTGTACCTACAGCACGCTGAACTTCTCTAGAGACCAATTACCATTGATTATTATATTTGTCTGTTCACCAGGCTGTCCAGCTCTCAAGAATGTAAGCAGTTCACATGTTCATACTGCTTATTCTTAGATCTACAGCATTCTCAAACACATGTATGACCAATGTATGTACATGCATGCATGCAATTTAATAACTGAATGTTACTTGCATAAATTGATGGCAGAAAGACCTCACTGAATAAGTCCCAATCTGAGTTCTAAATCACAAGCAGCAAGAATTCACTAGCTAAACATTAGGTAAAAAGACAATTATAGGTGTGAAGGTCGTGGGAGTTTGAAAAAGAAAGGACTATCAGAACCATAATGCTTCATATCACATATTCAAAATAGTAAGGGGAAAAGTTCAAAGGAAATAATACAAAAGATGAAGATGGACAGATAAAAGTGACCCAGACCATATATAATGAATGGAAGGAAAACATTGGTATAAGCTGAGAAATATGACCATATAAAACTTTCAAGAGAATTTAAGAGTCATGAGAGATATTGTTTGAAAGAAAAATAAACCTATTGTGTTACTTAACGATCTTATTTCAAACTAAGTTGAAGATAGAATTTTCAAATTACTAACACTGCCAAATGCTCATCTACCACAAGTATGTTCTATACAACTCTTGTCCTACAATATGACTACCACTCCTCAAAAAATAAAAGAAATCTCTGGTCAAATACTTTTGAGGGGAAAAACTACACATAATATCCTTTCATTTGAATGATTCACAAAGCACATCAGCATATTAAAATGTGATTTCCACAATAAAGAAACATATTTAATTTTTTATTAACAAACTTATCCATAGCACCTTTTTGCATTTAAAATATATTAATATCCAAACCATGTAGTATTTTACAAAACATCCTCTCCAAAACTAAATCATCACAAATTTTCTTGATGTGCTCATCTCATAATTTTAAAAAAGATAGCAGCAATTCAGTACTATTTGTAGAACACAAGGCCAAGACGTTAAGAAAGGAAGATATAATAAGAGCATCTTAAGTTTTGGCAAGTTCCTCCTTGATGTTTTCTTGAGGATGCTAAGATAATGTCATTCTCAGTTTGCTATTATGTTCGGGGCAATAAAGGGACCACATAATGGAAAAAAAGTTTCACAGGTACTAGGAAACAGAGGCTACATGTGGCTTCAACTGCACATGAACAGATACACAAATCCCACCACCAAATACATGTATGTGTGCAACAAATAATATTGGTGGCTAATGTTCACACATTACCTATGATTTACTTTTTTGGGGGGTACCAAGGATTGAACTCAGGGGCACTTGACCACTAAGACACATCCCCAGTCCTATTTTATATTTTATTTAGAGAAAGGGTTTCACTGAATTGCTTAGCACCTCACAGTTGCAGAGGCTGGCTTTGAACTTGCAATCCTCCTGCCTCAGCCTCCTGAGCCCCTGGGATTTCAGGCATGCGCCAGCACACCCAGCTAATTTTCTTTTTATTAAAAAAGAAAAAGAAAAAGAAAAAGAAAAAAAAAAACGGAGGTATGTCGAATTAAAGTAATTAACATTTGTTTTAAAGATGACAGTATATTTTAAGAAAAGGGAAACTGCTATATTACTTTAGCTTCTTATTGATATAGGCATGATGAAAACTTTTAAATTTTTATCTCATTAAGAAACAGACATTACTGGTAAGCGATCAAAGTATTGTACTTTCTTTTAGAGTTACTCATTCTCAACTTCAGCAAAATTTCAGCAAAACCATTGGTACAACATACTTTAAAGCTCAGTAACTATTTTGGGCAGAAAATCTTATTCCTTATGCTTTGAAGTATTCAACTTTTTTTTCTCAATTATCCTTTTTTTATAAAGTAAAAGGAAGAAAACAGCTAATGTGGTTTATAATTTTATATCATTAAATTCTGCAAAAGAAATAGTATCAGCAAGGGCTATGTGAAAATAGTTCAGATTAAAACAAAATGAGGAATTTAAACTAGTCATGTTAGAAGCTCGAAGAAATACAATCAACTACACACGTTTCTTCAATATTGCTAATATGCTGGAATAGGTTTGTTTTTACTACTATCAGCTTTAACTAGAACAAACTAGTTTCTTCTTTTTCCTCCCCATTTCCTCATTTTGTTTCAGCCTGCCTTGGACTGAATTTTATTTGCTTTACTAATCATGGATATTATATGAATTGTGTTCCAATCTCAGAACATGAGCCTTTCTATATTTGTTTCTTGCTAACATGTCATGGAATGTAAAACCTATGGGACTTTGGGACCTTAATTTAATCCTGTGGTGCTAAAGATGCAGCTGTTCATTTGCAAGTAATCATTCCAGCTATTAAAACCAAAGTAAAGTGAAAAATTTAAATTCATTTCCTACTGAGTTTTCAATCGTACGTAAGGACACAACAGTCTTACACAGTACTGGATTTTAAAAAACTTCTAAAAACATATTTTAAAGAGAAGATATTTAGAATATAACTTTCATGAAAAAATGTCCATTTTATTAAAAATTACACATACAAGTGAATTTAAAGATACCATGTTTCTGGAAAAAAATAACAAGGACTACATATAGCTAGTTACAGTACAGATAGTGAAGAGTTAAGGATTTTCTACCTCATTTAAAATTCAATGGGCTGCAAAGTTCAAATATAAACGACTGCATTTTGTCAATTAAATATTTTAACAACTATAACTTACCTAAAAGCCCTAAGAAATAAAATACACTTTAATCTCACCTTATTTGCATTATATATGTACAATGATAATACTGTCCTCAAGTTTTGTGCCATGGTAATCAATATATGATTTCACAATCAAGATAAACAGTTTATTTCTATATAAGTAAAGTAAGAAAAAGGTAAACATCAACCAGGATAAAATGACATAGGTATATCAACAGTCACTTCACTCACTTTTCTATATACACACAAATGAACACATACTCTGATATAATCAAGCAAAGAAGGAAAAGGAAGGGCAAAGATGTAAGGATTGAGGAAAGATTGACTTAATAATCCAAAGCAAACACATAAATTAACTTTTGTTAAAAAAGTCTATCAATCAAAAACACCATGCATCTCTTATTAGCAAATAATTGTAAAGATTTGGTACAGACATGTAAAAATGAACTTTCTAGCATAATACTGCTGAAATTATAGGTTGGCCAACTCTTTCTAGAGGAAAATTTAGCAACATATATAAATATTCTGACTCAATAATCCCATTTAAAATTCAAAAGAAAATAAAAGTATACATATGCAAATACAGATACTTACTAGTCTCAATATTTTTTCTAAAAGCAAAATGTCAAGGTAAAACTTAAGGTTCAAAATCAGGAGGCTAAATAAAGTGTAACTCGTGATAAAAACATTAAATTTATGATGTAGACCTTTATTGGTAATGAAAGAGATTCGTGAAGAATTAATTTTTTTAAATCAGGTAAAAGGACAAAAGGGATAAACCCACATATGTACTAAAAAATGTTAGTTGTTTAATGAAGACAAAGAAAAGATGATTTTAAGAATGTAAATTGTAAATTGTAAATCTCTATTTCCAAATAAGAGATTATATAAGAGATTTTCTGAACCACAGCTTCCTTAAGGCAAATTGACTAGATAAAAAATATAAGTCAATTATTACTCATGATTAACACAATACCAATGTGCCACTTTTAGAATTTCAGTTCACTTTGACTCTGATGTCAACCAGATGTTAACTAGCCATGGTTCACAAACACAGTCTACTATACAGCACATATATGGATATCACAAAATATTCAACAAGGACAGTCTTCAATTCTTAGCAATTGTACTATGCGTTATGCTAGGAAAACTAGATACCTGTATGAAAAAATGAAAACAGATCACTGTAAAAGTGAACTGAAGATAGATTACAGACCTAAATGTAAGACTTGAAACTATGAAAGTACTAAAAGAAAACAGAAAAGACTTCAAGACATTGGAATAGGCAATGATTTTGGGGGGCATGAGGCAAGACCTTGAAAGGACAGGAAACAAAAGCAAAAAATAGGCAAATGGGATCACATTAAACTAAAAAACTCCTCAGCAAAAAAAAAAACAACAATCAAAGTGAAGAACAATCTACAGAATGGGAGAAAAAAAGTGCAAACTACATATCTGATAGGGGTTAATAATATCCTTTATAAGGAACTCCAAATATTCAATAGCAAATTAAAAAATGGTCAATACATGTGAACAGACATTCTCAAGCAGACATACAAATGGCCAAAAGGTACGTGAAAAAATGTTTAAAGATCACTAATCATCAGGGAAATACAAATTAAAACCACAGTGAGGCAACCCACTAAGAATGGTTATTATCAAAAAGATAAAAACTGCTGGTGAATATATGGAGAAAAGAGAATTCTTGCACACTGTTGGAGGAAACGTGTATTAGAAATAATACTGTGGGAATTCCTAAAAAATTTAAAACCAGAATGCTATGGTTTGGATATGACATATCCAAGACCTTCTATGTTAATGCAGGAATGTTCAGAGATGAAGTGATCACATTATGAAAGGTGTAACCTAATCAGCAGATAAATTCATTTGATGAGTTAATAATTTGAATGTACTAACTGGGTTGTAACCATAGGCACGTGGGATATCACTGGTGGAAGTAAGTCACTGGGAACATGCCATTGGGTTTACATTTTGTCCCTAAGGCCTTGCCCTTTCTCTCTACTTCCTGGATGTCATGAGCTGAGCAGCCTTCCTTCACCACACCCTTTGGTCAGGATGTCCTGCCTCACCTTAAGCCCAGAGTTATGAAGCTGGCTGACCATGAACTGTGACTTCTGATACCATGAGACAAAATTCCTTCTTCTAAGTTGTTCTTGTCAGACACTTTGGACACAGTTATAAAAAAATGATTAACACATAGAACTATCACAGGATCCTGCAACCTCAGTACTTGGGGATACATCCAAAGAAAATGAAATTGGTCTATCAAAGCGACATCTGCATTCTCATGTTTAATGCAATGCTATTTACAATTGCCAAGAAATAGAAACTAACTACCCATCAACTAATGAATGGATAAAGAAAATGTAGTACATATGCACCATGAAATAATATTCACCCATCAAAAAGATGAAATCTTTTCATTTACAATGACATGGATAGAAATGGTAGTCATCAAGGGTAAATAAAATAACCAGGCACAGAAAGATGAGTACTGCATGATATCATAAAAAGACGGTGGCTATCAGAGGCCTGAGGGTTGGGAAAAAAATTGATCAATGGATACTAAGTGACAGATAGAAGCAAGAAGTTATAGTTTGCTATTGCACAATAGAGTGACTACAGATTAATAACTGTGTATTTCAAAGGGCTAAAAGAAAGGATTTTGAAAGTTTTCACATTAAAAATTTGAGAAATGTTTGAGGATATATGTTTACATGTATCAAACAACTCATGTGAATTTGTACCATTTTTGTTTTTATATATCAGTTAAATTAAATTTAAATTTGAAAAATATTCAACAGACTTTTCCATTAAATATCTACTCGATGTGCCTATTATGGATAGGAGGAGCACTTTGCATTTTTATATACACATGATTACACATATATATGGAAAACTCAGTTAAGAAACATTTTATTTTTTTCACTGATTTTCTATATATTAAAAAAGATACATATAGATCAAATAGGGAGGTATTTCAATATCATGTCCACTCTGGCCTCAAAATCTAAGAAAGCTTTCTTTCTGAATCATAACTTATGAAAAATACCTAAATAAGGAAGATAACCATTCTAATGAAGAAGGTACTTCTTCCATATGATTCTGCACCTTACTCTAGTATTAAATATGCTTTTGTAAATTCTTACCTGTGCTACTCATTCATTATTCAATTCTTTCTCTTCCCTTAAGGGCAGTTACCTTGCATGACTTTGTACTACTATATCCTAGGTGCTTTGAAGTGTGCCCTCAACATGGTGTTTCCAATAAATAATTGTTGAATGAACAAATGAAAATGAATAAAATGAAAACGAACAAACAAATGCACAGTCCCAAATTCACAGGAGGCAGAGGCTAGTTCAAGCTCTTAAACTCTTCAACAAATATAAATGAGAAGGTTGTTAGAGTCAGAGATGGGGTAGATCCTTGAAATATGTGAAGGAAGCAAAAAGGGAATTAATTTTTTGCATTCTCTTTTCCTCCACCTGGGCTGTGTAGTAGAATCCATGGGCCTTGAAACTCAGGTGGTGGTAGTGACTACAGAAACTGGCCTGAGAGTCAAGGAGTGCCTGACTAGCCCTAGCCAGGTAAAACAGATGAGTACCAGCATAGTGAAGATGGAACTGTGAAAAAGTTCATTCAGATAGGTTAAAAGGCAAGAATAAGCACAGAACAAAACCATCATTATTTGTTTGAGAGAATCAGTGAGATGAACACTGATTAGCTTTCAATATACATTGGCTCTTCATAGTTGTGTGTTCTACACCCATGGATTCCACCAACTACCGATGGAAAATACGTGGGAAAAATTGCATCTATGCTGAACATTTACAGAATATTTACTGTCATTATTTCCTAAAAAGCAAAGTATAACAACTATTTATGTAGCATTTAAATTAGATTATATTGAAATGATTTAAATTCCACATGGACACCAATGGATGACTGCCAATAATTTATGAATGAATTCAGAATAAACTAGGTTTCATTTGTAATAAAAGTTAAAAATCTTTAAAAAATTCAGTGATTTTAAAGTAATTTAAAATTAGTTGGATATTGAAATTAATACTTGTCTAAAACGAACTGATCTATAATAGTATTGGCAGATAAATATCTGCCAAAGTAGATTATAATCATGACTACATAGTTACAGCTTTCTAATAAATGCTATGCTATGTATCATTTATTAAAAACCAAATTTCATGTATGACTGCAAGGATGGTGTGACTCTACTTCCTGTACAACCAGCGAAACAACAGTTGTATAACATTTGTGTACAATCAATCAAAATAAATAAATTTTAAAAAAAAATTTCATTTTCGGAAAGTTTATTCTAAACCCAATGCTATACTAACACCTGAATAAACTCTACTCTTTCTTTAATTTTTTTTCCAGTTAGGAATTTGTGAATTAGGTTAGGTATCGGTCCAGGATAAAAGTACTCCAGCAGACCTTGGAGAATATTTTGGATCTGGAGTTTAAAAAGAGAAGTAAGTTCAACCTCAGAAAGACAGAATTGGGAATAAATTTACTCTTGAAATTTTTAAAAATTCTCATCTTTAACCGAAGTGAGGTCAAACTGCTGGATTAAAGTCACAGTCTGGTTCATCTTTCTGGACACCCCTGTTCCTCACTAATGAAGAAAATCTCAATAAGCAAATGACCTTAATCTGAATGGCCTTTGCGGACAGAAATATAAACAACTGCCTTTTGAGGACCAGGAAACATATCATTTTGGTATCACATATTGCTAGGAAATGAAATAAAAATCTGGAATAATTTTATTTAGTCTTTCTATAGTTATCTGAAATTTTCCTGAATTTAATTTTCATACTTAATCCAAACAAATTACATTATCCACGGTGTCTAAACTGAACAGTAGTATCCTGATTGCTGTGTGCCAAAGTAAATATTATCAGAAATGTAAAATGCCTTCAGTTCTGGTTTATCATAAATTAGCATTTGTTTTATGCTATAAAACAAGCTTTAAACACAATTCCCAAACTTTAAGATCTAACATTCAGATAAAAGCATACCTCAATGGAATACATTTAACTCTAAATGGATTAATGTCAAAACTAAGTTCTAAATGGCATGATGATTTCTCTAAATCTTATCAGAATAGTTAATAGATGTGAATTGATAATCAAAGCATGTTTCCTGCTACGCAGTCTTTCGTTCATGATAGGCTGCTACTTTTATATTACTGTGGTAAAAGAAATCCATCCCAGCTTCATTCAAAATTTTATAGTGCTTTCTATGAAGCTGTCAAAAATGTTTTGGAAGTAATAAGTAAAATAACAAATGTTTATTAATTAATAAAATTGATTCTTTTCATTGAATTTCCTGCATTCTACCCTTTGAAAACATTTTTAGTCTTGATTCTCTTATACCAAAATCACTGTGTCCCTTGCCTTGTTAGATCAAACTAATATTCTAAATAAAGAAATCTGTAGCAGATTGAGTCAGAGTATAAAAGTGTCCTGATGTTTTTACATTATACTATAGCCACCTGTTCATCATGTTAACTTCTATTCCAGAAGATCCAAAACAAAAAAACAAATATAAATGTGTCCATCTTTAGAATGACTAAAAATTCAGACCTTAAAAATACCACACAAAAAACCGGGCACGGTAGTGCACACCTGTAATCCCAGCACTTGGGAGGCTGAGGTAGGAGGATTGAGAGTTCAAAGCCAGCCTCAGCAACTTAGCGAGGCCCTAAGCAACTCAGTGAGACCCTGTCTCTAAATAAAATACAAAATAGGGCTGGGGATATGGCTCAGTGGTTGAGTGCCCCTAGGTTTAATCCCCTGTACGAAAAAACAACAACAACAACAAAAAAAAAAACCCCACAAAACATCCTTGATGAAGATCCAATCATTTAGCAAAAAACAAACCAACAAACAAAAAACAACTGTCTATTAACAGGAATGAAATTTTGCCTTAAAGGAAACCTGATATTTAGCAAAACAAGGGCTACATCAAGTAGAAAAGAAAGAAAAGCTTTCAATAATGTCTATGATCTCTTCTATTACTTTAGAAGGAACTACACATAGGTGTGGTTACCAACTTACAATGGCTTAACTTAAGATGTTCAACTTTACAATAGTGCAAAAACATTATGCCTGTACTTTGAATTTTGCAGTATGATATCTTCTCATGATTCTGGGGAGCAGAACAAGCTACAACTCCCAATCAGACAAACAATCACAAGGGTAAAAAGTGTATTATGTTACTAATAATTTCTGAGACTAATGATTTTTTCAACTTACAATGGATTTATTGTGATTTGACCTTGCAATAAACAAGAGAACATCTCTAAAATGGCATTAATATGATACTGACTGCAAGAAATAAGGTCATTATTTGGTTTCTCTAACAAAGATGAGCACATCATTCTTATATTAACATTTTTCTAAAAATTACATTATTTTATGACTTTTTAAATTGAGTATAAAGTAAAATGTTCTTATAGACTTAGAAGATAATTTCCCTAAGTATTTTTTAAAAATTGTTAGTTCTTCCCTGAAATGTCAGAGTATGCTCTTGAGTTTAGTTAGCTTTATGAAAAAAATAAGAAATATGATGTCACAAACTCCACAAATAATCATGATAATGGAGAAAGGTTTGAAATTAAGAAGACTTTATTTGATCTAAGACTAGAATAACAATGTCTAAAATAGGTTTGATAAGCACCAATGTTCAAAAGTTTTTAACACATACACACGCAATAACATACACTCACCAAAGTCATTTATTCCTACACACTTAAGTATATTTCATTATCATTAGACAATCTATATACTAATACAAACTTAAACACATATAAACATATTCTATTGGATGAAAAATTTGCCATATAAATGATGGATATTATAAGGCAGTAAAGAATTATTAGTAGGGTATCTAATACCTAAAAATCATCTGTGTTTCATATAAAACAAAAGATCCCAAAGGATGGAATTTAATTAACAAATAAAGGGATGACATATTTTAAAATCATCTTTAAATTTTAAAAATAAATTTTAATTTTTAAAACAACCAATGTACAGAAGTATATATGTTTAAAGACACAAAAGTTGTACCAATTAGCAATGTAGCCCATCTAAAATAGCACAAACTAGGCTAAGTATTAAATAAAAGAGGGAAAAAGTAAAGTTAGAATTGAGTTGGATATGGGGCAACAAAAATGTGTAAAGCACTGTGCTAGGCGTTATGATGAAGTAAGCACACTGGTGTTTCATTACCTTAAAAGAGCTGGATAAAGGATTAAAACAGCTCAAGAAAATATCTAAGTATAATATGGCATTAGTTAACCTGAGGTTTAAAAGATGAGGAAGTTTTGGACACTCAGATATATTTTTTAAAGAAATAATAGGCAGAGAGTCTCATATATTGCATTAAAGTCTAAATTTAGTGGTAGGTAATAAAAACAAATATGCTAAACATGAGAATGGAATAATCACAGTTATATTTACTTAAGATATATGGAAAGTAGCAAGACTAGTGATTGGCAGATAATGAAAGAGTATTCCAGGTAAGACTCAATAAGATTAGAAGAGCTGTGCTGGGACAGAAAAGATGCAAAATATGTTTTAGAGGTAAAACTAACAACTTGGCAACTCACTAAATATAAGCAATGAAAAAACAAGATTTCAAAGCCTAACCCTCACGTTCTCCCTTTTCATGTTAGGAATAATGGTAATGCTGCTAAAAACATAAAGCACAAAAAAGGAAGAAATTTGTAGACAGAAAAAATTTAGTTGGACATAATGTGAATTTGAAACTTCTAGACATAAAGATGAAGTAGGTATAGTTTCAGTACTGCAAATTCTGAAAGCCTATAATTCCTGTCTCTCTAATGTGGCATTAGAAACCAGATCAAGCTCTGTCTTTAGGAATCATGAACATTTTAAATAATGGTAAGAAAATGGAAAAAGAGTAGAACAAGGGACTTCAAGAATATTCACTGAAAGTGGGAGAATGTAGGATTTGTGATTAACTCATTCATTGGCAATTTGTTTTACTTTAACAGGAAAGCTTACCATTTTGGCTTTATGATTGACTCATTCAATGACAATTTATTTTACTGACTTCCTACTATGGATCACAAAACAAAAACAAAAACAAAAACAAAAACAAAACTGAATCCATAATGGTCCCTGCCTTCAAGCAGCTCATAATCCATTTATAATCCAGTGAGCTTTCCTCAATGACCCTAGGCTGCTATTTTTAGAAGGGTGAGATAAAGAGTGACACAAAAAATAATAAAACAATCCATTATTTATAAACATTACATCCTTATATAAGGAAACTTCTGAAGAATCTTAGTTAATTGTAAAAAATGACATACATAAAAAGGTAAAGAAAAAGATGAAATAATTGATTTTAAAGACCTTAAACATTTTAGAGGCTAAAAGTACAGTTTTCTTCTTTAAAGGCTCCCAAATATATGGCAGAAAGAAAATGGAAAATATTGGATGGTGAAAGTGATGGGTAGAGTCTAAAAGATAAATAAGGGTTATGAAGAAGTTAAAAAAAAAAACTAGGAGTCATGATGGGAGAGAAATGTTCCTGCTTCATCAGAATAACTTGAACAAGTAAAGGGCAAAATAAAATTGTGAACTTGTTATTTACTCAAGCATAAAGCAAAAGAAAAGAGTTATTATAGTTATCATGATCTACATTTTCATTAATGACTATAAAAATGAAGACCAAATTATTTTATGAACATAATCTTCAAACAGCATTTCACACTGATGTATAATGATAAATGGACAACCTATACTGATTAATGTTGGTTCAATGATTCAAAACAGATAATGTAAGGAAATATCATTTAAAATAAAAAGTCTAAGATAAAACATACTATGCTATAAATGCATATTCATGTAACTAGACAGTATCCTCCTCAAGATTGTAGCCCCATAAAACTACCATTAACATAGTATCTTCCATATTTGGGCTTCTCTAAATTTTGTTGAGTAAATTAATGAGTACAGATAATTTCTCTTTAGGATTTACTATTATCTTCTAAAAAAAGTTTCAAATGCATGTTAAGACTGTAACATGCATGACTAAGTTTCCCTAAGGTCCATAAAATTATGTCCAATTAATATTTTTAATATGCAAAAATGAGCTGTTCAGATTATTTGATGGAGAAGTCAAATGTAGTCCAGTAGAGTCAAAATTATAATTACATAGGGAAAAAATAATATCTATTTGTATCTATTTTTCTTGTTCACAGGAAATTCTATCAGTAACCAAAACATAACTCATCTATTCTTATTAAATGTTTAAGAACTCCTAAGATTTTTAGATTAACCATTTGGAGATTTATAGGTGGATAGTTTATTAAAATTAACTGAGAGGTGGTCAAACTGTCTGTAGGAGGTAAAAGAGAGAAGATAAGGGCACATGAAGAGGAAGGAAGGGGAAGAGGCAAAGAGACTGAGGTGTTGATTGAAAAAGACTTGCATAAGAAGGAAAATCACGAATCAATAAATGGGATGCTATCAAACTAAAAGGCTTCTTCACAACAAAAAAAACAATCAACAATGTGAATAGAGCGCCTACAGAATTGGAGAATATCTATACCACTTGCACCTCAGAGCATTAATATCAAGGATATACAAAGAACTCAAAAAATTGGGGAGGTGGGAGGGCTATAAAAATGGTAGATTGAGACAGACATCATTATCCTATGAACATATATGATTACATGAATGGTATGAATCTACATTATGCACAACCATAGAAATGAAAAGTTGTGTATTTGTGTACAATGAATCAAAATGAAGTCTATAGGGATTAAAAAATATATACATAAATTAACTGATAAAAAATAACACTAAAAAACAAACCCAATCAATAAATGGGCAAAAGAACAGAACAGGCCCTTCACAGAAAAAGAAATACAAGTGATCAAAAAACTATTTAAAAAGGTTCAACATCTCTAGCAATTAGAGAAATGAAAATTAAAACTTCACTGAGATTCCATCTCACTCCAATAAAAATGGCAATAATCAAGAATACAAATAACGATAAACATTGGTATAAATGTGAGAATACATACATTGCTGGTGGGAATGCAAATTTCCACTATGGAAAGCAGTATGGAGATTCTGCAGAAAACTAGGAATGGAATCAAGAGTTGACCCAGTATCCCCTATTCAGTTTATACTCAAAGGACTTAAAATCAGCATACTACAGTGACATAGTCACATCAATGCTTATAGCAGCTCAATTCACAATAGCCAAGCTATGGAACCAACCTAGATGCCCTTCAACAGATGAATGGATAAAGAAAATGTGGCATATATACACAATGGAATATTACTCAGCCATAAAGAAAAATGAAATTATGGCATCTGCCAGTAAATGAATGGAACTGGAGAGTACCATGCTAAGTGAAATAAGCTAGTGCCAAAAACCCAAAGGCCCAATGTTCTCTCTGATATAACCCACAGCAAGGGAGGGTAAGGAAGGGAAGAACAAAAGTTCAATGGATTAGACAATGAGGAATGAAGGGAAGGTGGGTTGGGAATAGAAGACAGTAGAATAAATTGGACGTAACTTTCCTATCCTTATACATGAATACATGACCAGTGTAACTCCACATCATGTACAAACACAAGAATAGGATCCTAAGTAGAATAAGTTACAATCCATGGATGTATAATATATCAAAAATACACTCTACTGTCATGTATATCTAAAAAAAAACCAAAAAATTTTAAATCATGGGGTGAGTGACTAGGGTTGTAGCTCAGTGGTAGAGCACTTGCCTAGCATGTGTGAGGCACTGGGTTCAATCTTTAGCACCACATAAAAAAAATAACTAAAGTCATTAAAACAAATCATGAAGTGAGATACAGGGTAAGACTTGTACACATCATTTTAATTACTAAAAATATAGGCAAAATCTTTCACCATATATGGAAGATTAAAATGATTATATAGTCTCTTGAGTCACCCCCGCGCAGCCTAGGTGTGGCGAGTGAGACGCGCACTGTTCGGGCCCACCCTACTTTAACACTCGCAGCCCTTTCTCTTCAAGATGCCTGAGGAAGTGCACCATGGAGAGGAGGAGGTGGAGACCTTTGCCTTTCAGGCAGAAATTGCCCAACTCATGTCTCTCATCATCAATACCTTCTATTCTAACAAGGAAATTTTCCTTCGGGAATTGATCTCTAATGCTTCTGATGCCTTGGACAAGATTCGCTATGAGAGTCTGACAGATCCTTCCAAGTTGGACAGTGGGAAAGAGCTGAAAATTGACATCATCCCCAACCCTCAGGAGAGGACCTTGACTTTGGTGGACACAGGCATTGGCATGACCAAGGCTGATCTCATAAACAACTTGGGAACCATTGCCAAGTCTGGTACTAAAGCATTTATGGAGGCTCTTCAGGCTGGTGCGGACATATCCATGATTGGGCAATTTGGTGTTGGATTTTATTCTGCCTATTTGGTGGCAGAGAAAGTGGTTGTGATCACAAAGCATAATGATGATGAACAGTATGCCTGGGAGTCTTCTGCTGGGGGATCCTTCACTGTACGGGCTGATCATGGTGAGCCCATTGGCCGGGGTACTAAAGTCATTCTCCACCTCAAAGAAGACCAGACAGAGTACTTAGAGGAGAGGCGGGTCAAAGAAGTGGTGAAGAAGCACTCACAGTTCATAGGCTATCCAATCACCCTTTATTTGGAGAAGGAACGAGAGAAGGAAATCAGTGATGATGAGGCAGAGGAAGAGAAAGGTGAGAAAGAAGAGGAAGATAAGGATGATGAGGAGAAACCAAGATTGAAGATGTGGGCTCGGATGAAGAGGATGATACTGGTAAAGATAAGAAAAAGAAAACAAAGAAGATTAAGGAGAAATATATTGATCATGAAGAACTGAACAAGACCAAGCCCATTTGGACCAGAAATCCTGATGACATTACTCAGGAAGAATATGGAGAATTCTACAAGAGCCTCACCAATGACTGGGAAGACCACCTGGCAGTCAAGCACTTCTCTGTAGAAGGTCAGTTGGAATTCAGGGCATTGCTGTTCATCCCTCGGCATGCTCCCTTTGACCTCTTTGAGAACAAGAAGAAGAAAAACAACATCAAACTCTATGTCCGTCGTGTGTTCATCATGGACAGCTGTGATGAGCTGATCCCAGAGTATCTCAACTTTATTCGTGGTGTTGTCGACTCTGAAGACCTGCCCCTGAATATCTCCCGAGAAATGCTTCAGCAGAGCAAAATCTTGAAAGTCATTCGCAAAAACATTGTGAAGAAGTGCCTTGAGCTCTTCTCCGAGTTGGCAGAAGACAAGGAGAACTACAAAAAATTCTATGAGGCATTCTCTAAAAATCTTAAGCTTGGAATCCATGAAGATTCTACTAATCGGCGACGTCTTTCTGAGCTGCTGCGCTACCACACCTCTCAGTCTGGAGATGAGATGACTTCTCTGTCAGAGTATGTCTCTCGCATGAAGGAGACACAGAAGTCCATCTATTACATTACTGGTGAAAGCAAAGAGCAGGTGGCCAACTCTGCTTTTGTGGAGCGTGTGCGGAAGCGGGGCTTTGAGGTGGTATACATGACAGAGCCTATTGATGAGTACTGTGTGCAGCAGCTCAAGGAGTTTGATGGGAAGAGCCTGGTCTCTGTGACCAAGGAAGGCCTGGAGCTACCTGAGGACGAGGAGGAAAAAAAGAAAATGGAGGAGAGCAAGGCAAAATTTGAGAACCTTTGCAAGCTCATGAAGGAAATCTTGGATAAAAAGGTTGAGAAGGTGACAATTTCCAATAGGCTTGTGTCTTCACCCTGCTGCATTGTTACCAGCACCTATGGCTGGACAGCCAACATGGAGCGGATCATGAAGGCCCAGGCACTTCGAGACAACTCTACAATGGGCTACATGATGGCCAAAAAGCACCTGGAGATCAACCCTGACCACCCCATTGTGGAAACACTGCGGCAAAAGGCAGAGGCAGACAAAAATGACAAGGCTGTCAAGGACCTGGTGGTGCTGCTATTTGAAACTGCACTGCTCTCTTCTGGCTTCTCCCTTGAGGACCCCCAGACCCACTCCAATCGCATCTACCGCATGATAAAGCTAGGTCTAGGCATTGATGAAGATGAAGTGACAGCAGAGGAACCCAGTAATGCTGTTCCTGATGAGATACCCCCTCTTGAGGGTGATGAGGATGCATCTCGCATGGAAGAAGTAGATTAGGTGTTGCCACTGAGAAATCTGCCCAATGTATAGTTTCCCCATGGCTCCTACAGTAGCCTTGAATGGCCCTTTCCCACCTGGCTTCCTCTGCTGATGATGTTCTAGTGGTTTTTCTCCTGTCCTTTGGTGTCTTAAGGCAGAAACAGGGCCTTCAAGCCCCAATCCCCTACCTAGTTTGGCAGCAGGGTTGGATGTTGTATTGTGTTTTTTGTTGTTTTATTTTGTTCCAAAATTAAAGTATGCAAAATAAAGAAAAAAAAAATAAATAAAATAAAATAAAATGATTATATATGTGTGAATTCTACTAAAAATAATCTAATGATTTCAAAATAAAGGTTTTCATAGTCTATCTAGACAGACAAGTAAATATGGGAAACATGTGCCTAAACATAATTAAATGAAACTGCTGGCCCTCTGGATATTTAGTACAATAATCAAGTGTACTTGGGGGAAATATAATGTCTAATATTTTTCAAATAAGTAGACTATACAGAATATCTTCAAATTATTCCTCAGATTATATACTAGGAACTACTGCTATACAACATAAATACATCTTTAGAATATGCAACAGTTTAAAACTAATTGTATCTCTTTTCCAAAGTATTTCATAGAGAAGCTATATACTAAATCCAGAATTATTAAAAATATTTAATTGACTTCCTTTTAGAACTGCTTTTGAGATAGAACATAAGCTAGAAAATGTCAGTCCTATTATTTGAATGATTCAGGAACATTTTCCATAATTTTCACAGTTTTTCTAACTACAAAGGAGTAAGAAGTAAACGTTGGGATAAAAGAGACAGTGATTCTAAGGGAAGAATATAAAATAGGGGTCAGCAGACTAAGGGCTCAAAACCTAATCCAGCTCACTCTGTTTCTGTGTATGAGGCTGAAATAGAGCTACCCTATATATAGTTATCTTCAACAACTGTAAAGTGATATTAGAACATCTGTGATTTCTATCGGTCATGATGTCATTCATCCTATTGTACTTTTGTCTATATTCATAATTGACAAATCTTCAATTTCAGATACAGATTGAGGAAAATAAAGACAATTTTTCACAGACTGTGGATTAGGGATCTCTGCTTGGGAGGACTGCAAAGAGAATACTTTTAATTAGAACTTTGGAAAGGGCAAAGAAAATGTAAACATATATGATAAATCAATGCCAACTCTTTAAAAATGGAAAACTAAAATAGTTTTAGTTGGAAAACTAAAATCTGTTAAAAACAGATTTTAAATCAAATATGTTAGCACAATTCCTAAGATAATGAATGATATTAGCACATGTTTAAGATTCATCCTCTGCAATATTTCTTTCACCAATGGCTACTAATATCACTTTGTATTGATTTCTACATAAAAGCAACTTTGTATTTAACAATTAATTGACTATTCAGTTGCAAATAACTAATGATTAATTTTTGCTCATAAGTTATGAAAAAGTTGTATAAGGCAATGCAAACATTCCTTCCCACCATATCTCATTTACCATAACTATATCAGATAAGGAGAATAAATACAGGCAATTACTACACCTTGCCATGTAAGTATTATGTATATTTACATGAGGGATAAATTAAATAGATAATGAGTTTTGAAATGGAAATAAGAAGCATGGATTAAAAACTAATTAAATTTTAAAATTATCAATGTTTTAGTTTATTCAATATAATTATATAAAAGACTTACTACACTCAAACCATGTTATTTAAAGGTTCTATAGATACTAAAGACATTAATTATAAAAAACTGTAGCACATATGCAATACATATAATAGCAATGTTCTTTAAATTGTTTATTTACTGGCACTAGATTTGTTATAATTTGAAAAGCAGAAAAATAAGTGCACGCAGCTCTCGTAAGATTTTACCTGAAGAGACACCAAATACACTAACTTCCAATTTAATACTATTAGAAGACAATTAACTTTTAAATATAGTTATCTCATGTTCAATGAAAAAAACAATACAAACTGATTCATTCTTTCTCTTTTGGGCTATTTTTACCTGTGACTAATTTTCAAGTATATAAAAGATATTGTTAAAATGTATAACTCTAAATGTCTACAGGCTTCAAAATCTAGAAGTAAACGAATACTGTGCCAACAGTTAAGTTTTCTTTTCACAAAACCATTAAGGGACACTGGGAACCTTATATAATGCTTTGTTGCACTTTGCCTTCTATGTTTTAGCAATTAATAGAAAACGACTCTATAATGCTCTTTTTTAATTTATTTAATTTTGATTCATTGAACACAAATGGAGTACAGCTATTGTTTCTCTGATTGGACACAAAGTAGAGTCACACAATCTGTGAATTCATACATGTACACAGGGCACTGATGTCTCTTACCATGACGCTTTAACACATAGGACAAGGATAATTCATTACTTTGTTTTAAAATATAACATGAAGAATATTCAATTTAAAAATTTAAAGAACTTCTTAGAAATATTAACAAAATGACTTCTAGAAATAGAAGTATAAAAATACACATTTTAAGTACTACAATTAGCAGGAGCAGCTAATAAAACAATAGACCATACTTTTAAAAAATATTAACATATAACTAAATAAGGAATCTGATTTTTTAAAAAATCATTAGAAAGAGTGCATAAGAAAACCTGTCATCATAGAAACAGCCAGTGCACACAGCAACAAATTCAGTAAAAAATGTCAGTGCTTCTGCACAATGAATGAACACAGAATACTGCTTGTGAAGCAAACAAAACAAGCATGAAATGAACAATGTCATTTTTTAAAATGTATATTCCATTCTACCAATATTATTCATTAAGAACTCAAGTAAAAATGCTGATAATTACTAAACCTAAAACAAAAGTATTCTCAATGAAACATTAATTAGGGAAACTAGAAATGATGCTATTATTAAAAGGAACTACATTTTTGCCAATTATAGTGGCTAGTAACTTCAAATTCAAACTTACACATAATACACTAATGTTATATGAATTACACTTAATAGGTACACAGTAGATAGCACTTGTAAGTAACTCTTTGGAAGAGCTAATATCCACTAACAAAATGATGTAACATGATATTGTTGCATTGCTTTTAGTCAAATTCTTCTAATAGTCAATTAATGTGATATTCAAGAGATTCAAATGTTTAAAAGATAGCTCTAAATTGATAGTAATGTCAAAAATTTACTTTTTATGCCAAAGAAAAACTGCTTTAAATCTGAAAATTCATGGAATTGGAATGAAGCTAAACATTTTAAGAAATATTTAATTCCACTAAAATTGTATAACTAAAACTTCATTAATATAAGCAACAATATATAGATCTAACTCTCATGTTACCATTTATTTTGTCGATATTAAAAAACCTCCCTACACATAAAACTCAACTAAATGCACTTTTTCATACACAATTAAAATCCTTAAGAAAAACTGGCCTACGTGTTCATCATTACAGTAAACCTGTATTCTCACAAAAGTTAGGATTTCACATAAAAATAACAAATGCACAGGAAAACATAAACAGAATTAAATGCAAGTCATACAATTATCACAATAGATGAAAAAAGTCTTTGAAAAAAATGCAGCATTTATTAATTTTAATTTTAGCCAGAGAAACCAGGAATAGAAGGAACTTACCTCAATACTATGAAGGCTATATTCCACAGACTCAAAGTCAACATCATATTGAACAAAGAAAAACTGAATGCAATTCCTCTAAAATCAGTAACAGGATTTTAGGATGCCCACTCTCATCACTCTTATTCAACACAGTTCTTGAAACTAGCCAAAACAATCACAAGAAAAGGAAATTAAAGTGATATGAATATGAATAGAAGACCCAAAAAACTCTACCAGAAGACTTCTAGAGCTGATGAACAAATTCAGCAAAGTAGTAGAATACAAGATCAACATACATAAATCAATAGCTTTCCTATGCATAAATAATTAATCTGCTGAGAAAGAAATCAGGAAAACTATCTCATTCATAATAATCTTAAAAAAAAACCATCAGGAATAAATCTAACCAAGAATGTAAAAGATCTCTACAATAAAAACTTGAGAATACTGCAGAAAGAAACTGAAGAACATCTTAGAAGATAGAAAGAACTTCCATGTTATTGGATAGTCAGAATTAATATTGTCAAAATGGCCACACTATCAAAAGTATTATACAGATTCAATGCCATCCCCATCAAAATACCAATTACATTCTTCACAGAAATAAAAAAAAATAGTCATAAACTTCATTTGGAAAAATAAAAGATTCAGAGTAACTAAAGCAATATTGACTAAGAGTGATGTTGGAGATATCACAATCCCTGACCTCAAATTATACCACAGAGATAAAATAACACAAACAGCATTACTATTCCATGAAAACCAAAGGAACAAAAGCATAGAGACAAATACATATGGATATAGTTATCTGATACTCAAAAAAGTTCCCAAAAACATATGTTGAAGATAACATTTTTCAAACAAATGATGATGGGAAAACTGGATATCTGTATTTACATAAATGAAAGGAGACCCCTATCTTTCACTCTGTGGAAAAGTCAACTCAAAGCAGATCAAAGACCTAGGAATTAGACCAGAAAACTTTGCAACTGGTAGAAGAAAATGTAGGTTCAACACTCTGACTATTGGTGCAGCATCAACTTCTTTAACAAGACCCCTAAGTTCAAGAAATAAAACCAAGAACCAACAAGTAGGAAGGCATCAAATTTAAAAAGCTTTTCAACATCAAAAGAAACAACTAAAAAACCATGAAAAGGAGCCCACAGAATAGGAGAAAATCTGCTCATCATTCTTTCAAGAGAGGATTAAGATCCAGAATAATTTAAAAAACTCCAAAAATTTAATACCCCCCCAAAAAAAACTCAGAAAACAAATAAACCAATCAATAAATGGGCAAAAAAAACCTAAGAAAAGTTCTGTAAAGAAGAAACACAAATGAATAACACATACATGAAAAAAATGTTCAATATTCTCAGCAATCAGGCAAAAGCCCATTAAAACTACATTGAGATTTCACCTCACCTCAGTTAGAATGACAACCATCAAGAATACAAATAATGATAAATGTTGGCAAGGAAGTGAGGGGAAAGGTAAACCCACACATTGTTGGTAGGACTGCAAGTTAGTACAATCTCAAAAGAGTAGGAATGGAACCCACATATTACCCAGCTATTCCACTCCTTTGTATTTATCCAAAAGAATGAAAATCAGCATACTATAAAAATACAGAACATCAATGTTTATAGCAGCAAAATTAAAAATTGCCAAGTTATAGAATCTGCATTGTACAATTTACACTTTATTTTCTTATGTTCAGTAGAGTCAATCTGTCAAGCACATAATACATACTTGATTTGTACTCACTAACTTATTCCTGAAACAACAGGCTCCAAATAAGTGTTCAGTTACTAATGGACTGAGGTCAGAGTGGCATGCAAACTTTCAAGTTATAAAACTTTTTAATATGTATACAATATTTCTATCATAATTACTTTATATGTTCACAAAAATGTGAGAGCCTCAACATATATCATTTTCCTAGTAAAAGTTTGATAAATGGAAATTCATTAAAGGAAAATATTTATTGATTAAATCATTATTTTAATGAGTTTTTGCAACACTATCTATAAAGTAGATCATGGTTGTATTTGGAAAACTTTACCATCTATACATTTCTCTTTCCATATTCAAAAATTTCCAGATTCTATTATTTATTATTTTAATATTTATTGATGTATGACGCAAGTATATGGATAAAGTTCAAAATCACAAATGTGTATTTTAAAGAACATACCCATGTAACCAGTACTTGGGCCAAGAAATAGAAAATCAGAAACTTGTTAGTCGCCCATCAGGGCTGGCACACTGATGCATGCCTCTAATCCCAGTCACTCAGTAACTTAGAAAGACCCTGTCACTAACCAAATATAAAAAAAACTGGTGATGTAATTCCATGGCAAAAGCATCCCTGGATTCAATCCTCAGTATCAAAAAAAAAAAAAAAATCAAATCCTCTACCTGCCTCATTCCAGGTACTACCTCCCCTCGTAAGAACCACTACCCTGACTACTAATATCAAGAAGCAGTTCTACCTCATTCTGAACTACATATAAAAGGAGTAACACAGTACTCACACTTTTATGTCTGGATATCTTGTCTCAACGGTATATTTCTAAAATATATTCATGTTGTCTTTTAGTTTTCATTATTATCACTACACAATATCTCATTATTCAGTGCATAATATAGTTTCACATTTTATTTTGAGCATCTGTTACTTTTCAATTTGGAACTAGGGATAAGAATATTGCTAAGAAAATTCCTGCATATTTTGGGGGGATATAAATACATGCTTCTGCTGGGTATATTTCAACAACAAATTGCTGGGTTACAGGACAGATGTAGGTTCAACTTTCTGAGATCCTCTGAAACAATTTTCTCAAGTGTACCAATATGCACTCCTTGCAGAAGAATGTGAGTTAATCCACATTCTTCTCAATTCAGTACTGCCAATCTGTTTCACTTCAGTCATTTAGATGGATGTGCAGTATGACCATGTTCTGGTTTGCCTTTCCCTGATGGTTAATGAATTTGTCCTGTTAATTGGTCATTAAAACAGTCTCTTTTATAAAATTCTTGCTCAACTGTTTGGTGCATTATTTACTGGATTGTTGTCTATCCCCATAGATGTGAAGCATTCTACATATATTCTTAATATTAGTCCTTTGTGATATACACATAATGCAAATATAGACTATTTTGTGGCTTGTGTATTCATTCTGTTAATAGCATCTTTTGATGAACAGAAAATCTGAATTTTAATATTGCTCAATTATTTCTTTTATTATTAGAGCTTCATTTGTCTACTTTAAGATTACTGTGACATTCTAGGTTTCTTTTCCAACAGTTTTGTTTTCTTATCATTGACATTTACATCTGCAATCCATCTGTCAGTTCTGAGAATGGTATAATGTTGGAACCAAGATATAAATTTGTATAATTTTTCCAATTTAACTATCCAGTTACCCAGACTACCTTTTAATAAATACACTAGAAGGTCACCTTTGTCATAAATGAACCATGCAAGTTTCCATTCATACTTGGACTCTTTATTGAACAGTTTTATTTTGTAACTGCTCCACTAGACTATTAATGTCTCTTACACCAATACTACAGTGGGTCTCAATGGTCTTTACATCTGATAATAGAAATCATCTTGCTGTGTTCATTTGTAGCTTTTTTTTTTTTGGTCGGGGGGGGTGAAGGCCATCTTATTTTCCTAATCAGTGTCATCTCTTACTTTGAATGAAATCCAAACTCTTTACCATAGCCTATCATGCCCTTTATGTCATGGCCACTGCCTACTTCTCTGACTTTATTACTTAACATCCTACTCTTGTTCATATGCTTTTGCTACCGTGTTACCTTCTTAAACACTCTAGTTCTTCTGGCTAGGATTTTCTCTCCTCAAACAACATTATCTTTGCATGTCTTATTTTTTCACAGATATCACACCTCAGATAGGCCTTTATTGATAAGTCTACACCTAAAACTTCTCCTCCTAAAGTATTATTATTAATTTAGTTACTTATTATTTTCTTGGCCACTAGAAAGGAAGTTTAACATGGACTGAGATTTATTTGTACAGATCTGTTGTACTGTTCTTATTTCAAGTTTTGGACATATAATAACTGCCCATTAAATATTTATTGATAAGTATCAGAGACTCAGAAGAGACAATATAAAATTGCAAATTAAGAAGACTACATGGAATACTTAAAGATGCTAAAATAATTTAAAAATTGTTACTTTGTATATAACTATCAATGTTATCATTTGTCACTTTCCAACTG
The DNA here is from genome assembly GCA_020662805.1 of Glaucomys volans. Classification (NCBI taxonomy): domain Eukaryota; kingdom Metazoa; phylum Chordata; class Mammalia; order Rodentia; family Sciuridae; genus Glaucomys; species Glaucomys volans. The sequence goes on from JAJEJO010000415.1 coordinate 1,082,564, forward strand.
AAATGGAAAGATTAATTTCAAGAGAAACAACAGTTGTCTAGAGAATGTGCCCATAAATGGATTACATATGGCATATGACAGCACTGTCATACATAAACCATGGATCCATTTAAAACACAGACATCTGTTGAAACCTAAGAGGCTTATAAATTAATATTTCTTCAAATAAAGAATATAAATAATATGCATTAAAATTATCAGGCACAATTTGTTAAAAATATATATACAAATTTTAAACAGGACTGGAAGAATAACTGTTTTGATGAAATGACCATTATTAATTGAGATATACTTAAATTATACTCCTTAATTTTCAATTCTATCATAAAAATGGTAGAGTTTCAATACTGTGATCTGTCAAATGGTTTATTTCAAATAGATAAGAAATCATTTTGTTATTTTGTAATAAAATATCCTTAAATATGTATGTAACAAAATGAAGAGCAGCTTTATACATAAATTACTTAATCTATTACTGAAAAAATTTCATTCAGTGGACCATTTTACTTGTAGTGGATAGAAAAAGAATAGCAGAAAAACCCACATGTACTACTTATTTAAATAAATGTGGACATTTCTAAGCTCTTACTAGTATTATCATAAATAAAAATATTGTTTTCTCAAATGATATCATAAATGACAAGATACTAAAATTATGAATGTTCAAGAAATATTTCTTTAAAATATTAAATATTTCTTTAAAACATTTAAGATATATTTCTTTAAATATTTTAACAAGAAAAATTAAATGACTTTTTCTTTAAATTCTAAATTCTAACTGCAACAGTCCAGAAGTTCTAAAATCTTGACATTTGACTAATGTAAAAATCCACAAGGATTAAATGAAAAAATAAAATGACGTAAACGAGTTGGGTAGAAAAGAACCTCTCCAAAGTTATTTTCTATAAGCAATAATTATTCAGAAAATATGATAAACCAAAGAAAAAGAGTAAATTGGTATAAATAACAAAACAATATATAATAATTAATGATATCTTTACAAGGAAACTATAAATTTCCATTGTTCTTCCTGATGTAAAGACTAAAGACTAAGTTTATTCCCAATTATATTAAGCCTATAAATTCCTTTTCTAACATTCCTTTTGGGGTTGATTAAAGGAAAAGTTAAAAGCTTTATTGTTTTCATATTAGTCAGCTCATTAATCTTTCTTTTAGGATCCTATACAAAGAAATATTTAGAAATACAAATACTGATGAGTAAAGAGTTAACATAACTTTAACACTGTAAACAACCTTAATTTTCAACAATAGGTAATACTGAAAAATTATGTGTAATATTATATAATGCAGCTTATGATATCAATTAAGGAAAATGGTAATTTTCCATAAGAATTGTAATTATTTTATGAAAAGGAGAAAGCAGGGAAAGTTTCTGATTCAGAAGAGAAATAGAGATAAAACTTTACCATTGTTTGTATTGGCATAACAGGTAAATTTTCTTTTCCACAGTTTTCTATACTTGAATTGTCTATAAAGTAATATACTAAAAAATTATAAATATGAAACAAGCATTTTAAAATAAAGGTATTTTCTTTTTTATCACTTAGACAAAAGATGTCAGCTTATTTTACACCACTTTCTTTTATCAATAATCTTTTCTTTTATCATTTTCATGCTATGACAAAGCATTTGAAATTTTACACTTCTTGCTTTAGAAAATACATTATTATAAATCTTTAAATTTAATTTTTCATTTGTATGTGAAGATAAAAAATTTTGCTAAAAATTTTCAAGCATAAAATGAGACTGGCAAATTACATACTTTGTCATGCTCATACCAGAACATTCTATGGTTCTATGGAGTTTCTTTGCAAAGAAATATGTATGTTCCAAACTGAACTAATTTTTAATATTTTTAATTTTTTAAACAGGTAAATTGGCACTAAAAAAAGCATTTTTCTGAGATTTTGTTTTTCTTTACCCCTAATCATTTACTCCAATTTTGTCATGTAAAATATTTAAATATACATTTAGATCCTAGATTTCATCCAACATAACTACGTAATACAGAAGTTTAAAAATAAGATATTGTCAATGCTCTTAAAAAGCACTCATAAGAATTTTTGAGTTGTACTCAAATAAAATAATCATACTAACTTTTGAACTTAATTTTGAATTAGATTCTTAAAAGATTATTGGGAGATATCATGAGCAGTGGCAGAAGTGGGTATCTAGCCTAAGTGAGGAAACTCATCATTAGCAGCCAATCATATGCTTTATAAAATAAGAATTAAGAGTATGTAGACTAGAGCCAGATTACAATATTTTGAAAGGATTTTGAATTTGGTATTTCAATTCCTAGGGTGAGTAACATCATGTAAGTTTGTTTAAATAAAATCATACCTATGTGAAAGCATTAGCATGAGCAAGGTAAAATAACTGAAAGAAAATGAGACGTCATAAATTAACTCCTGATATGATAAACAAATTAAAATGTGTTTTCATAATAGAGTTCAAATAACTACTAGTAATGGTAATGGATTTACCTTACTCAAATTCTCTTCCTCTGGATGTATTATGAATAAGATCATATACTGGTACTATCACAAGGTTCATTCTATGACTAGGGGGAAAAGAAAAAAAAAACTATAACCTTGAGAAGAACAGATGATTAGCAGAGAAAGTAAATGTAGAAAAATGAAATTTCCTAAAATCAGAAACAGAAAAGAAAAAGCTTTTCCTAGTTTATATCCCCATCAGTATCATGTTGAACAAAAGAAAAATTATACTAAATAGTATTTTGCATGAATACCTGAAGTCATGGGGACAATTCTATTGATAGACACAAGCAGCTGACTCTCTTTCTTTAAGGTAGTTATGATCAGTAAACTTGCTGCATAACAGTGAATGAACAAGTACTGAATTATTAACTCCTAGGGGAAACACAGGTTTAGGTGCTATGAACCTCTGGTCACATTTTCTTCAACTGTTAACATATAACCTTGTTTTATTTATGTGTACTTCTATTTAAAGATAACATTTCATATTATTGACTTATTAATGATATAAAATATTATTTAGTAATATTTAACTCAGGACTAACTGCCCTATTAAGTCATGCCTACATAAAACTTACCTAATATCTACATTTTCTCCATAGGGCACATCAGTGACTTCTGGCACCTAGGAATACTAGGCAGCTCAGAGAGCACCTTGACTCTGCTTGGGGGTGACTGTGAATAGCAGTCACCAACAAAAAGCAAAGAAAATGTGAAAAACATGACACTAAATAAAATGTAAAAGGATTACATTTTACTGTTTGAGAGCTGAAACATGAAGGCAAAGTGTTGACTTATTCAATGTAAGCTAGGCAAGTATGTCAGGTGACTCAGTACAACTCAGAAGAGATTTTCATATCTACTCATGTCTACAAATGATTATGAAAGGACGCTGAGTACTGACTTGGAGATTATAAATTTTTAATAAATGGACAAATCTCAAAATAGGCCCCATGAATACTGAGGACCACCTATACTTAACAGAATGATATTTAAATGGGAATACTTATCAATTGAGTTAAGTGAAAGTAGTCATGTACATGATGACCAAAGTTCGGGATCACCAAATTTTCCCTATAAAAAGTCAAAAAGCAAATTTTAGTTTTTTCAGAATAAGAGGTAGAATCGAGGATACTTTATAGTTATTTATATAATGAGAGAACAAATTTCAACAATTTTATTTAAAAATTTGAACTATAAGAATACTACTAGTACTACAAACAACAGAGAACAACATGGAGACACACTAATGAGAAAACTCTAATTGAAGGGGAAAGGGTTTAACATTTTCCTTGAAATAGGGACTAAAATTAGTGTTCTTTATTATCAAATCAATTGCACATGTTTGTCTGTTTATGTGATTTCATATATTTCTTTTCTGAAAATGAACTATTTTTTTCATGTAAGAACTCCCAAATGTTGATAACTACACATTAAGAATATTTAAACAGTGTATCCATCAATTGGAGGCATTTATAGAATTATAACAGAATTCTCTTAATATTTGCTTTTAGCATGCTCTCAACATTACATCAAAGCACTGTCAACTGAAAATTAGGTGAAAGCTTCTCTATTGTACAAACAAATTCTGAAATATGAAAACCTCTTCTGAATTGTACTGAGATCTGAAACATATTACTGTAACTACAGTCTAAATTTATAAAATATATTTGCTGCAAATTACTGTGGGAATGGTGATCTTGTTTTAATGTTGGCAACATTGGAAGTGTATACTTATGGTTCAAAAATTTAGTTGTTGAAATCATTTTACTGAAGTTTAAGTTGCCCAAGTGAGTGTAGTTTTTGCCTGGTAATTTTGGGTTGAATTCATTGCAAACAAGTCAGATTTATTGTTCTCATTCAGAAAACTTCTATCTTGATCTGAGTTCAAAATATGATAATAAACTATCACTGCTAAATTATTGAACTGCTATGTGCTAGGACATATCAGGATATTTATTTTCTATTTCTGACGAATATTCACAAAATCACTAAGTTTACAACATTGGATGAAATTCACTGTTGATACCACTTGTTCAAAACTATGATGGATTCAAGTATATCCACAAAGGACTAAGTGAGTATATTACAGTGAATACCCATAAACTGTAAACCCCTCTAATCTTCCCAACTTTGTAAATTTCTACAATTACAAAAATCAGTACATTCTGCACATACTTTTATCACCATCAGTTACAATTCACCTTATTAGATTCTACCTTCAAGTTGTTTTTAAATTGGTATTTTCTCAACTTCTTTGAAAATATTCTTACCTACATGTTCCACAAAGACCATTCATAATCATTTAATTTATCAGTCACATTCAATCCTTTTATAAATAATTTGACATTAACTCTTGGGATAAAATTTATTTTCTCTGGACAGGTTTTATTTAATTTACTCATCACTGGGAAATGACTTTTCTTGCTTAGCAAACATATTAGTCATTCAAAAATTTACTCTGATTGCAGCCTCAGTTCATGTTTTATTTGTACATAAGGTGTTCCACCTAAGTTATTTCTTTTCCTGACCACTGCTTTCTTACATGTTGAGAACTTTGCAATGAGTGCATAATCTGGTAATGTTCACATTTATTCTTTTAGTGCAGTCATCCTGTGACTGCGTAACAACACAATGCTGTGTCACTTTATTTGTAACAAAATAATTCACACTGCATGGTGCCTTAAAACCATAACATTAGAAGCTCACATTTCTCTCCTCTTCTTGTTCTGACATGATGAATATGTATTGGTAATAAGAAATAAGTACAGCAGCATGGTACAGTAAACACTGCTGAATTATTATAGCGTTGGTGCAATGTGTAGTGCACTGAAAGGTAACATGAAGTGATGAGAGCACCATAAGTGATATCTGTTGCAACTAGACTGCCATCATACTGTAAAAACAGACAACACAGCATACTGTGTTTGAATTTAATACATTTTCATTTATCGGCATTGAGATTTAAATTTCATATAATTTTCACATTCATTGAAATGTCTTTATTTTTTTTCAGCCAATTGAAGATTGTAAAAAAATTGGTGTTGTCAGAAGAGTTTTCTTATATGCTCAGATGGATCAACACAAATCCATCAGAAAAATAACTCAAATGACACTATTAATATTTTAATATTAACAATGAATTCAATAGCAATAATACTGTTAATTCCACCAACATTAAAATGACATCATATATTTCATACTGTCAATCACAGGAAGATGCAGAGAACCTACTTTGATCAATTTACCAAAACAGTCAACAGTACTCTATAGTTCATTTTCTGAAATAACAATATCACAGAATAGCTCTTCAAAGTACATTACTCTTCCCTGTAATACATGAAGATGTTCTCTTTAACATGGTTTAAATACACAGTAGATACAGTTGATGACAGAGAAGGGAATAATAAATCAAGTAATTACTGCATTAAAGGATGAATATGGAGAAACCATTTTTTAAAAATATGAAATTAAGAAATTTATCAGTATTTTCCATCTAGGGATAGTATAACCAGGATAACATACTAATAATTGTTTTATCAAAAAATATTAACACAAAAATATAATTAATTGTAATTAGACCCATGTGTATTTGAAATTACAAAAGAAAATTATTTCCCATCTACATCTTGAGAGATAATATTTTTTCACAGGTTAATATAAATAAGATTTCAGAGCAACACACTCAAATGTTGAGAACCAAGGTCAGCTTAATTTAAAAAGAAAAAACAAAACAAAACAAAAACCCTCAACTCTTACCAAAATATGTGTGTCCAGAGCTATGTAATCAGAAAAACATCTATCTGTTTTACATTAGCAATTATTGCACTTTTATTACCAGACAACTTATTTTGTTTTGAATGTGTCGGCTGCAAACATAAAACAGACATGGCCAATTCCTACAAGAGCTGATTTCCATAACAACATTGCCAAATTTTTTTCTACTTTCCACTTAAAAGCGAAGGTTCTTTAGGTCATTTACTGCCTTGAAACTCAAATGCTCTCAAAATTAGTGTATTAGTGTATTTATAATTTATAAAGAAAAAACCTGTGATGATATTTGTAAGAAACACTTATACTTGAAATGACTATGACATGATTTATATAACAGTTACATGCCTGGAAACTGTGACCTTACTAGAAAAATAATAGTATTATCTTTACCATTATAGTATCTTCTCACTTAAGGAAGTCCACATTCTCTCCTTTCTTAAAAACAGTTCTGTAAGCTGGCACTGTAGTAACTTCACATGTACATTATTAGATTAACACATTAGGAAACCTATAATATTCAACTAGTCTAAAAGCTCTCTTTGAAAGGTCATTATATTCCTTTTATAAGTCTCTTGGCCTTCTTGCCTCTTAAATGTCTCCCACATTGTTTCTCCACTATTTTTGTCTCAATGCTTCCTCTTCTCTTTAGCTCAGAAAGAAAAAAAAGTTTAATACATCTTTCTTGAGGGGACCTAGGGTTCCTATATAAAATGACAGTATTATGAACAATAATACACATTATTTAATGTGAGGTTCTAAAATCCAAAGTTTATTATGAACTTTAAATTATAAGATGAAATCTTTTAATCTGGTAGTTTTAGTTTATGTTATATACTGAAATACTATAAAATCCTTCCCATTTTTATTGTTTATTAAGTAAAAGTTAATAAAAATTTACCAAATTTATTATTACTTGATGTTAATTCTACCAGAATGTTCAAAACAGAGCCATTAAACTTTCTTTTGGCAATATTAATTAAGTCAACATAAATATGACAAGGAAACATAACTTGTATTAGGGACTTGTTAAATATGAGAATATATTTTTAACTGCAAACTGGGTGGGGTTTAATGATGACTAACAGTTCTGGTTTTCATCATATACTAAATTCCAAAAGCAGAACAAATTTGGATCAGTTGCTTTCCTGAGGATGTAGTCATTCTCACAATTTCAAAGCTAGTGTTGCTTAGGAACCTATATAAACAATCATGGTTTTTCAAAGAAAGTAATAAAAAAACTCATTGGCATATTTTTAAAGCTGAGAGAATTATAAAACTAGACCATCTATACACTTATTTAAAAGCTCCAGCACTATTTAAAAATTCTTTAAAAAATGAGGGCTTGGGCTGCAGCTCAGAAGCGAAGCACTTTGAGTAGCACATGTGAGGCACTGGGTAAAATCCTCAGCACCACATAAAAATAAACAAATAAAGGCATGCTGTCCATCTACAGTGACAAAGAAATAAAAAAATTAAGAAATGAAAAAATAATTTTAGTACTTAAATTTGTTATATTTTAATATTAGAAAATATTATTTCCATGATTAGCATAAGAACCATATAGAAGAGTTACTGTTACATTCTTTTGTAATCAGCAACACTATAACTGAAATCAACATTAAGACTTGGTGAAACTGCATGCTTAAGTTACACTGAATTTAGGATCAAGGGAATAAGAATTCAAATAAATTTTAATTATTTTTTCAAAAACCTTGCCACCTTTAAGTGACTTTTGAAAAAATCTACTTTTACATAAATGTATTCTTGTAAATACAGGATAGATCTTAGATTATTGTGTTATTAAAGAAGATGGAAGATGTAACAAGCTACATGAAAAAGTGACTAATAACCCCCAAAATAAGCTATTCCAGATTCAGGGTCTGTACCAAACCCTGGAAATCTTGTGGACTACAGCATTCTGGGGATTACTGAACATGCCAGGTCCAGCTAAAGATCAATCAGCTAAGATAAAATCCAATGGGGTATACTCAAACCACTGTAGCTCTGCAGTCCCAACGAAAACTGTTTAAAGCTGTGCACAGAAACAGGAACACTGCTTCCTGTATATAGTTATGAGCTGTGGTCGTTTCCCTGAAAAACACCCCTAAAGTTTGTTACACATTCAATGATCTATCAATAGTCAATAGTCTGGCTGTATGCTAAGGCCTAGCAGTGGGATGATTAGATGACTTAATCCCAGCCTCTATAGAAATGAACATTGTGGTTGCAGACTATATAAGACCCACATTTCCTATTCAGGATTCATGTGGATGACCATGAAAAACAGCCCTTTGAGAATGCATTCTTTCTAGATGTGCTAATTCTCCCGAAGGGTATTTCCTATCTAAATTAAATGTTCAATCATGAGATTTGAAAAGGAGGGAAGAAGTGAGACTTGCTATAAAAATCCTCAAAATACAAAATTTATCTTCCTTATACCACTTCCTCTCATACCTACCCCTAGAAAACCGGAGTGGAACATTGGGGTAGTTAAGAGCTGGGCAGTGGAGGGATGGGGGTGCAGAACTCTAATCTGGAGATTCTTTTACTATCAGTTATGTTTGTTAAATTTAGATAGTTATGAATAACGTGTCGACATATGATGACAATGATCATACTCATGAGGTCAAAACTCCTAAGGTGTTCCTGATGTAGCTTACAGGTCAAGGAAGGGAAGATGTTCTAAGATGGTAAACTGTATATAAGAAAGAAATTGCTGAACCACCTAAGTCTGGTCCAAACCACATGGTGTGAGTAAAACATAGGGAATATTAGAAAAATGGTGAAATAATTGTTGCAGGGGTTGATTATGCTACTGGACAGAAATACAAAGCTGTGAAGGAGAACAACAACCCTGGAAAAAAGAGCACATTCAACACCAATAAACTAAAAGTGAGGCCAGGAAACATTAGCCTCTCTCATCTCTTATCCACAGAGCCAATATAACAGATTATAGACCAATATAAACCTGACTACTGACCAATGAAGAATCTTAACCTAATAACCCTCAAAACTTTCCCAAAAGCTGCTGACTCCAGGAGTGGACATTTGTTTCCTGGACACAAAGATGATGATTTTCTTTAAGCCAATCCTATTTTGTTTGATGCCCTGATTTTTTTTTTCTCTGATGCTTAAAGGGAGGCACGCGTTTTTATGTTTTGCATGTATTAAAACTATATTTAAACTCTCTAGCCCAAATAGTGATGAAAAACTGCCCTGTACCTCCTCCTGGTGAGTTGAAATGGGTATGTGATTGCAAGTACTTCTTGTTGAACTTGAATTAATGGCATAACTTGCTTCATTCTGCAAGAACTTGCGAAAATATATCCACCATGTGAATCTGATCCTGCTACTATTTATTCCCAGGCCCATAAATATAATTAAGTAGTTTTCCACTGAGATGAATATGCTCTTAAGAATTGCTAGCTGAATATATAAAAGGCCAAAGATTTTGATGGCAACTATTAACATATAGGCAACACACAAAATGTCTTTAAATAAAGCTAATCTGCATCACAGCAGAATGCTTTCTGACCTTTCCTGAACATGAGAGAATGGGAGACTATCATGAGACAGTTTCCTCATGATCTCCCAGGCTCTAATGAGGCATGAAGCTTCCAGCTTCACTTTGCCTCATCCTAACTATCAACCCCTCAGGGTCCAACTGCGACTACAGAAGCATTTAGGTATGTTCTAAAATCAGCTCCTCATAAATGGGTTATCTCATAACTCACACTGCTGTTCTCCAGCCTCTTTTGTTTTCATGTTGCTTTTTCAGTGTATGGGACATCATCAGCTTTTCTTCCTTCTGCTATATTCCTAAGTAATAAACTGAATCTAACTCTGGCTCATTGTATCTCAATTGGATCACTGTGGCAGGCAGGCCTGTCCATGGTCTCTCTACTTGCATGCTTGAAAATTAAAACCAGATTATGGTATATTCATACTTTCTAAAATAATATTCAGCAGCGAAAATGAATTCATATATCAACAAGAATTGATACAGTTACTTTTTTGATAAAAAATGAAGTAGGATATATTCATCTAGGGTGAATACACCTACAAATATGTACATATGTGTATGTGTCTATGCATGTGTATATGTGTACAAATCAGCATAAATAAATAAAAATCATCTGAAAGTAAATACATCAAAATCATAGTAGTTATCTCTGAGAGAAGACTGAAGGGATATGTAAAAAGGTTACTTTCACTGTTTATTCTACAACTATATTGTTTGAACTTTTCCAAAAACTGCTTGTAAATTACCCATGTACTTCAAAGAGATGGCTAAGATTTCAAAACAATGTTTTCTACTACTTATTTATTGGTACCCATCACCAACTAATTTCCCTAGGTATGTTTGGCAGGTAAGGAAGGAGTTAGATACAAACAACATAAAAATTAATATCACTGCTTTATACAAGTACCATTCAAGGCAAGAATCGTGAAAGTTATAACAACATTAGCAATAACACTAATAACCAACACTGACATTTACTGAATATCTTATATGTTACAAGTAGTATGATAAGGCATTAATATGTACAAATTTACAGAATGAATATTAGTAACCTATACCTAAACCCACTACTAGTAAGTAGGAAATTCATTATTTTACAAAATCATCTTTTAATTTGCTGTAAGGGGCTAGAATAGCATTTCTCTCACAAACCAACACAAAACTAAATAAATCGGTTTACTCTTTCCTATACAATTGGAACTCCCTGAAAGTGTGACAAAAGCAATTGTAGAATTTGCTTAATTAAACATTTATGGATCAAATCTGTCTTCATACTATCCACGACAACTCAAAATGAATTACAGATCTAATCCTAAAAAATGAAATTATAAAGCTTCAAGAAAACTTCACCTCTGCAAAAGTTTCTGAGATCCAAAAAGCAAAAAACACAAGAAAAAGCTATAAGCTGGATTTTATAATAATGAACAATTCTGCTTCTGGAAGGGCACAACCAAGTAAGGGAAAAAGCAAGATAAAACATGGGCCAAAGTATCCCAGCATATCTATTTTACATTACAATAGTTCCTGAGTATCAAGGAATTCTTGTAATGCAAAAATAAGAAAATGAACAACCCAATAAACATGGGAAAAAGATTTAAACAGTTGACAAAAGAAAATACAATGGTCAACAAACACATGAAAACCCATTAAGAAAATTAAAATTAAAACTACAAGGACAGACATCATTACCCTTTATACACGTATGATTACATAAATGGTATGGAGCTACATCATGCACAACCATAGAAACGAAAAGATGTATACCATTTGTGTAATGAATCAAAATTCAGTCTGTAAAAATAAAAAAAGAAAAAAGAAAAGAAAAAAACTACAAGGAGATATAATTACACACAATAACAATGGCTAAAATTTGAACAACGCAAACATATCACCAAGTACTAGTGAGGACTTAGATTAAGTGACTACTGATGAACTGGGGGAAGGAATACAAAATGAAATAATCCCTTTGGAAAATAATCTTGACGGTTTTCACAAAAGTAGGGCATTCCATATGACCCAGATGTTTTACTCCAAGTATTAACCCAAGAAAATAAAAGCATAACTCTGTTGAAGGACTTTTACTCAAATGTTCATTGCAATTTTAGTCCCCATAGTCAACAACCAGAAACAAATGTTCATTGACAGGTAAATGGCTAAACAAACTGTATACCTAGACAAAACTACTTATCAACAACAAAAAGGAATAAATTGCACATGCAAAATCAGGATGAATCTCAAAAATATTATGCAGAACAAAATAAATAAGAGACCAGACTACATAATGTAAGGTTCTATTCAAATGCAGTTCTAGAAAAAATGAATTTAGAGTGACAAAAAGCAGATCAGCAATTTCCTCTACAAGGAGGGGGTGAAGGAAGAAGGAATGGAAGTGGGACTGGTGAATGGTATGGCAAGGGGTACAATGGAATATTTCGCTATGATGGACATATACAATATCTTGACTATGGTGGTAATGACATGGGCTTATGTTACTCGTGTAAGACAGGTGGGCAAATACTGTGAAATCACCTTTAAAAGACACTTATTAGAAGACTTCCATAACTATTCAAGAGAGGATAGTTCATTTTGATATTCATATCTTATGTTCCTGGTACACATTTGCTGAGAAACTACTTTAAATAAACTGCAAACATTTATCAAAATACTAGCTCCACAAAATTTCATTTTCATATAAAGACTTAATTTATTAATTACTAAATAACCTATGAATTTTTTAGATATCCTTCCTGCTATACGGTTCAAATATCTTTATTACCTTTATTATGTCTATTTCTTCGTTCCTAACTACTGAATATATCATCTGTATATTGCTTTTGGTTTCTCACAAAATATCAAAAGATCCTGACAGTGATTTTTCAATTCCAACTTTTCACATTAATGACATTCTATCTGGAATATAAGCCTTTTAAATGAAATTAACACTACAGTGTCTGAAACAAAAATATAGAAAACATTTCTTTCAATCTGAAGGAAAGTGGACATTATTTTGACTTCTCCCTCACCTCCCACATGCAACCAGTGAATAAATCTTTGGTGACTCCATTTCTTCATTATTTTTTTTTTCATGTAGATACTTTCTTTCAATTCTATCTCTGCACAGAGCCCTTATTCAGGAGGCTCTTATGCTTCTTTTATCATAATGAAATGACTAACCTGTTTCCAGTATTAACCACTGCCTTCAATAGAGCCCTCTCTACTGCCATTTGGAATCATATTTTAAACATGTGAATCTGAGATGATAAACCCAGAAGGAACATAATTGTCTATCAGTATCTACAGAAAAAGGTATAAATTCAAGAAGAATCTATTCCACACCTTTTAATTCCAATTCATTACTCCTTCCTAGCCAATACCTAAACTCTAGCTCTAACAATCTTCCTTGAAGTTGTCTTAATTCATCAAGTATTCAACCACTTTTATGCCTTGGTCACTGATGCCTGTACTCATGATGAAATGCTTATCAGTTCTGTTTAAGTATTATTTCCTTCTTTGCTATTTCATCTGTCTTCTCCCCTAGGAAAATTAACTTTCTTCTCCTGGAACATGTGCCTGTACTCATGATGAGCTTATCAGAAATTCTGTTTAGGTATTATTTCCTTCTTTGCTATTTCATCTGTCTTCTCCCCTAGGAAAATTAACTTTCCTTTCACTAGTACATGTTTCCTGAGATTAAATAGTCTACATTCTTTACCTTTGCATGTACAGTACCTAGCATGATGTTTAACATAGAGCAGGCATGCAAGAAATGTTCCCTTAAAGTCTAGGAAAAATGAACAACTCTCTGGAAACAAAGTAAATTATTCAAATTTGCTCTAAGGAAAAATTAAGTAACTGAGATACTAAAAATCCTGTCAAATAATTATATTCAAATAACCTGTGAGTTCAGTCTGTTTTCCATGCTATTTCAACAGAGATAATTATCATCTTATACAAACTATTCTAGTTTATAAAAGGAAAACAGAATGCCTTTAACATTATTTTATAATTAACTACCCTAACTCTGATATTAAAATGGAACACAAAGTCACACTCAAACCCAATTATGCATAAATTTAATACAAAAATTAAAAATAATAAATACTGGTCAGTTAGATCCAGCAGCATATTGTAAAACTAATATACTATAGTCACATACAGATTTTTCCAAAAATGCACATGTAAGTTAATACTTGATAGTGCAATGCACAAATATAACAAAAATATGTCAAAGAGAAGATCTGCTAATGAACAATAAGCAACTTACTTCCCTATTATTAGAAAAAAAGTCTATTCTTAAACAATAGCATATATAATGTAAACAAAACATTTTGGGTATTTGCATTGAAAATGAGAGAATCAATAACATATTAAACAGAAACAAGTATATAAAGTTACTCTTGTAAAATGGAGAAAAATTATAATTATAAAATTTCAACTAGGTAGAAAATGAACTAAAATCTATCAGAGTTAATATAAATATTTCTTCAATAAAACAGAAGTAAAATAGTACAAAACATCAGTAATTTCTCATAGATGGTATGATGAATAAATGTCCCTCAAATGACATCTATATACCTAGTCCCCAGAACCTGTGAATAATAGCTTTTGGGGCAAAAGAGACTTATAGATAGATGTGATCAAATTTAAGTACTTTAAAATGGGGAGATTATCCTGAATTATCTGAATTCATCATAAATTTAATTAAAAGGGTCCCTTTAAGAAAGAGGTAAGAAAATCAAATGAGAAAGTTTAAGATGTGAGAGCAAAAGCAAGAGAGGTTTAGCCTAATTAAAAAAAAGGATCAAGGAGCCAAGGAAAGCAAGTAGTCCCTAGCAGCTAGAAAAGGAAGAGAAAGGGAGGCTCCCCTGGAGTCTCCAAAAAGAGTCAACACCTTGATGGCAGCACACTGAGACTGATTTTGGAATTCTGGCCTCAATATTAGATGGTACCATACCAGGAAAGTTATTTTAACTACAGACATGAAACAGGAAAAAAGGAAAAAGATGATAAATTTGACTATATAAATATTTAAATTTTCTTTGCAAAAAAAGAAACTAATACTTTTCCATAAAATTTTTAGGACAAGGGAACACATGGAGAGGAGAGGACCAACTTTTTAAAAGCCCATAATATTAGAAACTGTAATATTTGATGAGAAGCACACGTACTTGTACATTAAGAATGTACTTACTGATTTGAATTTTCCGAAGTGTAAATTAGGCAATGAATATTCAAATGTCTTAAAATACTTTACGTACTTCTATGACCCAATAAACCCACTATATTATACTTAGGAATTTACCATAATGGAACTATCATAAATGAACATAAAACCTTAAACAATATACACTTTATATCACCATAAAAAGACTAAAGCAAGTACCCAATAAGAAATGTACTCTCTACAACAAATGCATAAGATGGGATATTCTGCAGAAATTATAAAAATCATATTTATGCAAAAGGAAGAATCTGAATTATCTCAACAAACACATGGTCCAATATTAAGTGGAAAAAAGATAACATTCGCTCTGTAGTATGATCTCTCTTTTTTAAATAAATGGGTAATAAGATTCAAAAATAATACAAAAATACATTTATGTAAGCTATTTTTAACTTTGAATAGCTATTCTAATTCATGAAAATAAGTGGTAATTTTATATTCAGAAACATTTTGAATAGAATACAGGTAAATGAAAGATCTCAAAATAGAAAACTTTCTTTTAAAATGAAAAAATTCATAAGAAAAAAGCTTTACTGATTTGACAAGTAAAAATGTAAAATTCTGAGAGGGGGAGAAGGGTGTTACGTTAAGAATTTGGGAATAGCTCCACTAAGAAGGCAACACTGAACAGAAACATGAAAATATGGGACTTCACTTCCAATCATCAGAAGAATTGGAGGAAGAGGGATACATAAATGGAGAATCAGTACAAAGACCACTGGGCAAGACAAAGGTCACTTATTTGAGAAGTAGCCAGTGTCTACAGTATAAAGGTCAGGAAGAGAATAACATAAAATGGAATTAAAACGTGTCAAGACCAAATCATGTTGGAGTTTTCAGGTCAAACTCTGTCTAAAATAAATAAATAAAAATAAAACTTAGGAAGTTAATATGGCCTTCCAAATCAATAAGGAAAACACCCATAATTTCAAAATAATTAAAGCTAGCAATAGCCCGCAATGAAAAAATATATATTTAATCAATAAATACATTAAATTTTGATCTAGCTAGTAATTAAAGATAACCAAATGACAAGATACCTTTCAAATATAAATCATTATTTACATTCAATGGCAATGAGATGAGAAAATGACAAAATGCTAAAGTGATCGGTGGTGGCAAAAATGAGGAAAAACTAAATAAAAAAGAGATACAATTTTTTAAATTGTTATATTCTTATCATGAAAAAAGTATATGTTCATCTAATTACATTTTCAAAAATATTTAACTACCTCTAATATTGTTTATTTCATTCCATTTCTAAAGCATTCACAAGTTCTAACAGTACTTCTTCAAAATATTCTCTCATCACTTCTACTAAAAGTCCTACACTAACACCAAAATTTCTCACTGGACTACTGCAATTATGATCCTAATAATTACAGCATTTGGCCCCCATGCATTTCCCTTGTTTGTTTTCCAGACATTAGGTAGAGTTATTTTTTCAGTGCAAACTAGTTCATTAATAAAAATAATTGGCACTGTCTTCACATTTTAAAAGTAAAAATTTAACTCCTTATTATAGAACACTTGGTCTTACACCTATATTATGTCAATGACCTCATCTCATGCCACAATCTTTCACCAAAGATACTCAATCCACACAGCATTTCTTTCTGTTCTTTGAACATTTTGAACTATTTCTGATCCAGACATTTGCCTTACTATTCCTGAGACCTGAAATGTGATTTTCTTCTCTTTTGAAGCTCAATTCAAATGTCCTTACTTTCAACAACTTAAATGCCCTGATACTGGGGACTGAACCCAGGAACTCTTCCCCAATGAGCAACATTCCCCGTTCTTTTCATGTTTTATTTTATTTATTTATTCATTTATTTTAGACAGAGTCTTGATAACTTGCTGAAAGCCTTGCTAAGTGATTGAGGCTGGCTTTGAAGTTGTGATCCTCCTGTCTCCTGAGTTGCTGGGATTACAGTCATATACTACCATGCTCAGCTCATTCCTCATTTTTACATAGTGTTTATGTTTATATAAAATTCCTTATTTTTAATGTTTATGTTTGTGCTCCTCTTCCGTTACAAGAATATAAGCTCCATGAGACCAGAGACTTTCACTACCCCAAGCATGGAGAACAATTCATGGCACATAGTATAACTGAATAAACAGTTAATAAATGAATAAATGAGTGATAAATAAGAATGAAGCATTATACAAATGACAATGTAAATTACAGTGACTTTATTAAATTCTATTATAAACTGAACAGACATCATACAATATGAAAGAAACATACATGAACATTAATATAAATAGAAACAAATCTGGAAAGTAGACAAAAATATAGTTTTCAAATTTTATTTTTAAATAAGGCAAAATTAAAGAGATTTGAAAAGTCATCTTTTTCAAAAAATAATTGAGACATTAAAATATAGAAAATGAACTTCTGAAATTAAAACCTCTTATGTATACACATATGTGTATAGATAGATGATAATAGGTGGAAAAGATATATAAAGTAAATAATGAAACAGCACAGGAGTAAAAACTCAAGTTATACATTAATCAAAATATAGGAAATTTTAGGGCAAAAAATATTTTAAGAGAATGTATTTAAAATGTCAGCTTATTTCTGCAACACTAATAAACATGCAAAGAACTTTACTAAATAACCTAATAAGAATAAGCATATATTCAGATTCAATCTCATCTGAATGACAGTACTCTCATAATAAAATTTTTCAAAAACCAGTGATTATCTTCAAAGACTAAAATAAGAGACAGCAAAAGGGAAAAAATTATAAAGTTCTAGCACAGAAAGTACTAAAAGAGCCTCCAGCAGAGCTATTCTTCTTAGGAAGCCATTGCATCCTTAATGAATTAGATCCACAGTGGGACTAGAGTTGGGCATAAGCCTTTTGTAATATTTTAAAAGAAGCTTGTTTTCTATTTGTAGTATATCTCTAAAAGAGCTAGAAATGCAAAATGAGGCCTAACTCATCAGAAGCCTTTTGCCAAAATTATTTTTAAAATGGTAACAAAAATAAAGATTGAACTCACTTTACAGAAACAGCCCACAAATCAGCATATATTAGTATGTTGTCAGTAAAATTTGTTTTCACATAATTAGTACCAAGACAAATATTCTTAATAATTATTCAAAATTCATTTAAGGTACTTTCTTTGTGGTAATAACATTAATAAATTAGAATAATGTGTGATTAGTTTTAAATTGTGGCACTGATCTGAGTTTTTAGCAACCTAATATTTTCAAGACCTAAATACCAGCAATCTGGTAGTTAAACAAACTGGGAAAGGATTTATAAGAATATCATCCATAGAAAGCACAAATATGAGTAATATGTGTTTTCTACAAAAGAACATGAAATTTAAACAGAAAAGAAAAAAATGTACATTAATCTAGTTTTAAGAACATATCACTTCTAGTAATTACATAATGAACTAGAGTCTCATCAATGAAAACAGAATGATGCATAATGATCCTAAAGGCAAATTAACTGGGATTCAGAAATAAATGGGATAATATGTAAGTCAAAGAAAGAAGAAGGTGTTTTTTGTTAGTTTGTTCATGCTTGTGTGTGAATATAAATCACAAATTACCTAGTAAAGCCATAAGCAAGAATGACTGGTGTGAGGCTGTAGAATAAGAGTGGGAAACTACTGATTTTGCTTTGGTTTCAGATAAGCTGAATCCCAGAGCAGTGGGACAATGTGAAGTTGGAGTTTAAGAGCAAATCTTAAAAAAGAAATACCAATTGATGACAAATTCCCTATTATTTTGCACTTTTCTCTGTGACATACCTAAGGCCATTTTGGATAGGGGAAAAAAAAGAAAATCTCAGCAACAAATAGTTAAAATTGAAATATATATCAGGTGGTATACTTTGGGAGATTATATTTTTCATCATTAATTTTCTTATTTGTTAATTGGTGGCTATACATATTAGATGTATTTTCCCATATTCTGATTTCCTCAATATATTCAGAAAAACAGAATTTTAACCTTCCTAATATCTAATTTTCAGTGAAAATTATTCTCTAGTGAAAAATTAAAAAATAATGTATTTTTATGTAAAGAAAATTCATTTGAATTATTACAATGTTTGTGCTAAGGAAAAATCACAGGAACAAAGTATTTCTCGGTAATGAAAAATGAAAATCACTTGGCCATATTTTATAGTTTATTTCCTGTTGTGAAAAAACTAACACAAAAGTTTAATGATTTATGAAATATAACTATGCAGAAGTAACTATATGTCTTAGACTCCTGGTATCTACTGCTTGAAATGCAGATGATCTTGAGACCTATATCATTCAATCATCAGGGTCTCAAATTAGTAAGTGCCAATGGGAAAAATTATCATATATTAAATATTAAAATATTATCAGCCACCATTGGTGAAACTTAAAAAATAAGGTAAAAATTTCCCCTTTTTTATGTTTCCAACAACACAGAATAAAAGGAACAAAAACAAAACCAAAAAAAGATCACTAGGACATTTTCTTGCATAGTGATTTATTTTCTTTCAAACCTTTCACAATGCAATATCAGGGGAAAGGATTTTTCCCATACTTGGTATATTATCTGTACTCATTTGGAAACTTTCTAGGAAAAAAATATTTAAACATAGTAAAATTTTCAATTATCACTACTTTAATGCCTTTGCATTTTCTTATCTAATTTTTGTGTATTTGTCTGAATATATATGTAATATATATGTGAAAAAAGCATATATATAAGTCCTGATTTTGGTATTCTGTTGAGGAACAGCAAACACTTAGACATGCATTACAAATTGAAGTGATTTATTCTATTTTATTTGTTTACTTATTTTTTTGTGGTGCTAAAATCAAACCCAGTCTTGCATGTATTAGGCAGATGCTCTACCACTGGGCTACACCCTCAACCCAAGGTAATTTTATTTTAGTAATCATCCAAAATAGCAACAAATAAAGTCTGACTGAAACAATACTTACTCACAAATATAATTTCAATTTATTTTTCTATTAGAGGAATATTGTTGTCTTATAATTACCCTCTCCACATCTATGGATAAAGTCTAAAACCTTGAAGAACCTAACAATGATATTTGTTTTTACTTCCATCTAAGTTACTTAAAATACTTAATTATCCATCCCAGTCATGGTAAACTCCATCAATTAGAATAATAAAAAAGAGAGAAATAAAGAAATGCAGAGGAAAATGAAAGATAATCAACTAAGTCAAAACCTGAACTAAAACCTAAAGTAAACTTACCTAAAAAGGAATGAAGAGCAATACTATTGGGTTAAACATGTAACAGAATCACAAAAACAAATTCTTACCCTTCAAATCTTTTTTGGAACAAAGAAGGAATTAAATAAGGAGTTCAGATGTACTAATTACTCAAAAATTTTACAAAATTCAATCTCAGCTTTCTGTAGAGTTTAATTTAGCCAAAAATGGACTAAACCCATAATAGGGACTACGACTAGGCAGTAAAGGGTTCATCAATAAATAAATCAGTGGCTATTTCAAAAATAATCACAATCAGATCAAGGAGCTATGCATACAACAGGTTAATAATAATAACACTGAATGGTATTAATGAGAACACAGTGGAGGGAAGAATTTATTCTAACTGCCATGACCAATAGGCTTTACCTAACTGAAGGCTGAGTAGGATTCTTCAGGAAAAAAGTTGAAAAGGACATTTAAGATGACAACACAGTATAGGACAAGGTATGGAATTACAGAAATAGATGGACATCCATAGAACACCAACCTGCTCATTATGACTTAAATGCAGGTGAATGGTGATTTAAAGCATATTAAAAGTGGAAATTTTCCTGTTGTTTCTGTTTCAGCTAAAGACTCAAAGCTGAGAACAATAGGTTTCAAAGATTAAAACTGAAGTGACAGATCATGTATTCTAAGCTTGGTAAGACTGTGTTCCAAAACTGCTCAGGGAATATTTAGTTCACCAACACACACAAAATAAGCATATATTGGAAAAGAGTTTACAGATTGTTTGAGAAAGAAACTGAACAATGATTCATTCAGTGTGACCCTAGAATATAGGACACTCAAGATCAGGTACCTAATTAGGATAAAGAGGAAAGAAAAGGAGAGGGGGAGAGGGAGAGAGGGAGAGAGAGAAAGATAAATTCCAAAAGCAAGAAGGTAAGATATCCTCAGTCTGGACTATTGCCTTAGAAATGGCCAATACTTCCTGAGTTTGGTAGAGTAAATAAATGTATCTCCTCAGCTAGGTATAGTGGTGCACATGTGCAATCCCAGTTACTTGAGATGCAGAGGCAGAAAGATCACTTGAGTCCTAGAGTTCCAGACTGGTCCGGATAACACAGTGAGACCTTTGCTAAAATAAAAATAAATTGTGTGTGTGTGTGTGTATGTGTGTGTGTGTGTGTGCGTGCGTGTACACTCATGTACCGCAACTATTTTTAAAGGAATTTACCTAGAAGACTGAAAATAAATAAA
The DNA here is from genome assembly GCA_020662805.1 of Glaucomys volans. Lineage (NCBI taxonomy): Eukaryota > Metazoa > Chordata > Mammalia > Rodentia > Sciuridae > Glaucomys > Glaucomys volans. The sequence goes on from JAJEJO010000415.1 coordinate 1,104,064, forward strand.
TAAATAAACAAGGTAACCACAGAAGAAAGAAGTCCAAAGTGGACCAGAAAGTCATAGAGAAAAGAGGGCAGTCAAAATAAATAAAAATCAATCACCCATACAAAAAGTATCAACTATAATTATCAATCCCAACAACTAATTACACCTACATTATTTACAGACACTGGGAGTCTGATGAATCCTGAATAGCAGAAGAATAACCTATTTAGATTTCCAATATATCTTTACTACCAATTAGCTCTTTCCTACTTTTGTTCCTCAAACTTTGGAACACCCAGAAGTAGCATTGGGAGGACCCAGAAGTAGCACAGTAAGAAAGACAGAAAAAATGAGGTAAAAAAATTAATAGAGAAGTCTACTAATTAGCCATGTCCTGTACCTTTTGCCATTCAGCCTTTTAAGCCTCCTTTAAGCAAGGATGATGAAGGGAAGAAATTTTGCATTAGAATTTCAAATTTTAACTTATTAGCCTTTTTATCCCAAATTTACGTCTGTTTTTAAATGTCAGCGAGTGAGTAAAGGAGGAATAAAAACAAAAAGAGCAAGAGAAGATAGATAACACAGGGAAGAACAAAAACATGCAGCAACAGAAGAACAAGAGCAAGAACAGAGAAGAGATAAAGTCAGTTGAAGACCATTTTATCAAGAGACAAAAAAATAATATTCAGAATGGAATGCTGGTACAATGATAGGAAAGAATAAATCAACTTTTGCTTACATCCTTAGGCAGTCCATTTCTTAAAAAAAAAAAAAAAACTATTACAATAAATGGTGGGCAAAGTAGACTGTAGACAGTCAATTTTCAAAATTATTGTGGGGCCTGAAATTTATTTTTTCAATACTTAAAAATGGAAGCTGCTTTTTAACAAAGGCATAACTATCATGCAATTATGTATGCTGTGAATTTACTTATAGGGAACTTACAGCTACTTATAAAATACTCAATTCCTGAGTTGCAGATACAATTTTAAGTATTGGGGGGAGGGTTAAAGAAAACGGACTCCATTCTCTGTAAGATTATATTTAGTAAAGGAAAAAGCCAAATACAAGGCAGGTGCATTATATGTGATAATTCCTGGAATAGGAATAAATATAGGATCATATGAAAGGCTCATCTAACAAAACATATAAGGAAGGAAGAAGGCGTTAAAAACATATTATCGGTGAAGGAGAAATCTACAATAAAGCCAGAGGGATGAGGCTGAGTTAGAGGATAGTAGCCTATAGATAAAGGAATTATTAGTAGTTTAAAAGACAAATAAAGGCAGACAATTGTTCAAAAGAGTATGATATATTTTGAGAACCAGCAAAACTTCAATAAAAATCAACCTATATAAGCAGCTTGAAGGAGAGAATGAGCCTGAAGAGATAGGAGGAACCAGACCACATGCCAGGACAGGGAATTTGGATTTTATCCTCTAGACAAGGGCCACTAAAAGGTCTTGGTAATTCATTTTTCATACATTGCACATCTAGTGTATGCTAAGCAATTTTTCAGATTTTTTATTGTTTTTTCCTCACAACAACCCTGTGAGGTAGGTGTAATGATTCTCAATTAACAGTTTTGTTTTGTTTTGTTTTGTTTTTCTTTTTAAACCTTGAAGTTCTTAAGCAATTTACACTTGATTAAATAGCTACAAGTGGCAGTCAGGATTTCAGACTACACTACAGAAAATACATTTAGAAAGATGATACACACATATATACATACACACACATTTATCCACAAGACACACAGCAATTTCAGTGTTTAAGGAAACTTTTAACATAATAGAAGCTTAAATTTGTTTTAAAGATTATGAGGCTTATGGCATCTTTAGTGTTCTTTGTGCAAACATATATTTACACTTTTCAACTAATTCAATTTTTATTGAAAACTGCAAAATTCATAAAAATAAGCAGAAATAGTTTGATATGTAAATTAAGAATCAACTTAATTCTGATACAATTATAGGAATATAATTTTGCCCCTTTTACCGGCCAGAAATTATGTGGAAAAAAAAACTCTTCACATTTACTTCTAAAATACTTAAAATTCTATGTATTATTCTATGAATATAAATTATATTTTCTGTGGTAAAAATATATGAAATACTAGAGGTTTATTAAATAAAGGAATTCAAGTATTAACCACTTTAGTATAAAAATAATTGTACATGTAATGTATTATTGCAAAATCATTTATCCATTATTGATAAAAATCTGTAGATTTAATAAGATGTTTCATCTCAATGTAATATCACAATAATTTGTTCAAAAAACTGATGAAAATATTTTTTAAATCTTTTTGGGATGGATACAAAACTATGTTCCCAATTTGATAGATTTTAGAGCATTTTGTATATCTAATGAAGCACTTAAAAACGTAAATGAAGTTATGAACTGCAACTCTATTTAATAGTGCTATTTTTGGTGTGGATGTTATGTAATTCAAAATATTTAAAAATAACACATAATATAAAATCCACACCAAAAAGTTCACTGCCTTACACATTATTTTCTTGCAAAATTCTTGGCTTTCTTTTTAAAGCTTCCACTTGAAAGCTATATGTTGCCAGAACAATACTGATAGAAGTACATATCATTAAATATTTTAAAATTCATATTATTTTTTGCATTCGCTTCTTTTTCCCATTACAAATAGAAAATTATAATAGAAAATATAAAGAATAGAGATCTCTTTAAGTTAATTACTTTTAATCTAGCATTTATTTTTGAGTTACAAAATTATTAAGTGAATATTAAGTAAGTAATAATCACAACCATAATTCTAGCCCTTCAGATTAAGAGAAAGGGCCCTCCCTTGTAAATCAATCAAGTAGAGATACTGGATATCTATTACATGGAATGAGAATAATCTCTAAATACACAAGTGGTTCAAATATATAATATTTAATTACCTAAAACTCCAAGTTTATTTTTGATTACATAAGCAGTGCATTTTCATTAAATTCAAACAACACAGATGTGTATTCAGGTTTCCACCTAATTTTCCAAATCTCATACACCAGGGTTACATTAAAATATAAGATTTCTATGCTTTAATATTGAATATAAATTGTCAAATTTATGCTACCCACAGGTCTAAAATATAATATTTAATATCCTATATAATTTATAAAAATATATACTGAGACACATGCAATTGGTAGAGCTTGTATGCTCTGCCATTTCACTAAAACTTAAAATGATATTTAAAACATGAGGTCTATTTCTTCAAATGATTATGATTATTTCCATCAGTAAAATGAATGTGATTAAGAAACACCATTACACCACTGTAGAAAATCCAAAGGAACCGATAATAGCACCTCAAATATTTCCTATGTTGATAAAAATAGCTTCTTGTTAGAGATACAAAACTACATTATACTATATCTACACTATATTATTAAAATATTAGTGTTTACTTCATTTGTGCTTTGACAATTAAATGAAGTATAAAGTCCATGCAAGGGGGGTGACCTTGTTAAAAATTTGAGTTTTTATTAATATCTATGTAAATTTCTACTATGAATATAAATTACGCCTTATTTTTTTCTAATTCACTTGATGTTCTATATTGCAAACTGTACTAAGAATTGTACTGTTTTTGTTCTCAAAAAGTTACATTTCAAAACAGTGTGAATATCTTCATTATAAAAGCAGAGAGAGATGAAAGTCTTAGTAGGAAATCTGACCTCTCTTTTGACTCTAAAACACCATTAATTAACAAAAATAATATTCTGACTGGAACAAAGCCAACCAACTGCACTAAAAAATCTTAGTTACATAACATCAGGTACAATTCTGAATACAAAGAATCCTACCAAAGATAAACAGAAAGCACATAGAAAGTGTCTCTAGAAAATTATTTCTTCCACCCACTTCATTTTACAAGTAAACAAACTGTCATTTCAAGTAAAATTTTACCTACTTGCACTGAGAATCTATGGACACAGATGCGTGCACAAATACCTTAACTTTTGACACATAATTTAAAGTTACCTAAATCAAATGACATTAACTTCATACAATTAAGACTCAGGGAAAAATCGAAAGATCCTGATTTTTTTTCACACAGAAATGTCTCTAAACTCATCAAAATAAATAAGTAAATAAATAAAACAAATAATACTATTGATTAAAAAATCCTAAAGTGATAAACAGAATCAATTTCATTATGTAAGAGTAGACACAGAAGTTTCTAATGTTACTTTCTCATCCTAAAAGGCACAAACATTCCAGACTACTACTAAAGAAAGTACTTTTATCAAATCGTTTTTACAAAAGGAAAAAACAAAACCTCATTAAATAAATGGGAGACAGACTAAAATACATTAAGTGGAAGTTCAAATATTTACTGTTTCTCCTCTCTTATGCTTTGTTTCAGTATGTTAAAAAAATTCAGTTTTTAACTCAAAGAATCAAAACTAGTTTCATCATAAGCTGGCTTTGTTACAAAACTTTCACCAAAAGTAAGCATAAAAACTAAGACATGAAGCACTGCAAACGAAGCTAATTAAGATGTTCCTGTTGAATTATAAGTTGATTTGCTATTTTGAGAAAATGGCTCTAAAATCTTAAAAGACTGATTTGATTATTTGAAAATATGTAAAAACAATTTGATTCATTTAAGTTTCATCAAAAGTGATAACTTTATAAAAGTATTTTAGCTTCATTTGCTTTAAGAATAAAATAATTTCCAAGGAGGGATGCATCTATTATTCAATTTGCCACCAATCCAAAATCATTTGACCTCAAAATAAAATTTAGAGCCAGGGAAAGCAGCACTAAGTTTAACTGACCTCTCCACATTTTGAAATGATGTTTCCCAATTATTTGTTATACTCTCTTATTGAGTTTTCCAGGCTAGGGCAGGTACACAAGAAACTTACAGTCTATGTAGTACTCCTAGTCAGTTTCACTCTGCAGATGGCACAGTGGAGAAATACCTTCTGTACAGGACCATGTACAATTTCTTCTGCAGATGTCAGCACCTAGGGGAAAGTGCGCTGTTAAACAGTTGCTGCGTTCCACCTCAGAAGTGGCTGCAATTCGGTGGTGGGTGAAGTGATTCCTGTACATATATACAGGGATGAAAAGTACTATAGAAAATGAAAATATTTCAGAACAAAAGTGGCTGTCTGAAAACTGTGCCACAGTAAGAGAATACATCAATCACAAAAGACCTACACAGATGGTTATCATTCATTTAAAAACTGAATGTTAATAATGATTGCAAGAAAGGTAGAAATACAGTTGTTCAATTCACAACATAAGTAATTATAAACCAAGCATTAAAATAGGTATGTTAAAAAATAAAACCCCAACATTTTATAGTGATTTATAACATTATTTCTATAATAATTTACCTAAAACTGGACAAATACATATAGTAAAATTTTTCACTCTTACTACTTTTAACGCTTTTGTTTGAAATGACAATTCTGGGGGACAAAACAATCCAAAAGGTGAGAAACTGAAACTGAAGCACAAACAACAAGAATATATCTAAAAAGAAACATAAGAAAAGCCATTCTAAAATTCTGAATTATTTTATATTTTAAAAAACAATTTTATGAAATAACTAGTCCTCAACAAGTTAAATTGCTTTTCATGTAATAGAGTTTTAAAAGTGATTTCATATAAAAGGACAACTTTTCTTCTCCAAAGTCAAAATGAATTAAAAATTTTATAATATTCTCAAAAGGCTCTGTGACCACCTCCCATAAAGGAGCTACTCATAAGTGATATTCAATAAAATCAATTGAATAAAGCAGATGTAATTTTTTAAAACTGAATGTGCAACTCTGCAGCTGTTATTTCTCAAGTGAAATCAAGAACAGTCAGGGGTATCCCAATGACTAAATGAAAAAACTCCTCCTATAAGGCACATAGTATATACCAGGTCTATTTATCAGTGATAGTAGTAGTAGTTCAAAGGAGCTAACTCAAGCAAATAATTCTTTACAGCTATATAATTTCATGATTTTATTTTTGTTTAGCTGTGTCTTCTGAAAGAAAATAATATCACAAGCCAAATAGTTCTACATTATTTTAAATACAAAAATGCCAAATAAAAGTTGTGGGATTCTGCTACATATTTCAGGAATATGCATTTCCAAAAAGTCAAACTTTTCTCTTTTCTTATTGTATTGACTACAGAAACAATCATATGTTGAAAACATTTGACTATAATTGCTATGTAAAACAATTATTTCCTTTATGAGTCTTTCATTCATACAATAACATTCAAACAAAAATTCTAAATTTGAAGAATCTGAAGGGGACCTTTCAAGGGGACCACATCTTTTCCAATCATAATACAATTAATACTTTCACTTTTATAAATCATTTTCCCTAATCCTTTTAGTTTAGTTTAGTATTCTGTAGATAAACAATAATAAGAACAATTCATACATGTTCATCCTTTAAAAAAGAATCCTTGAGTTAACAACAAGATCTGCCTCACCTTTCCAAAACACATAAGATACTACAAACAGTATTACAAAACAGTGTATATGGTGATTATGAAGACTCTGGTTATTTTTAAATACTCATCAAAATGATAAATGAACCTTACCATATCTTAAGGATACTCAGTGAGATATAAGGATACTCTTTGAAACAACAGCATACAATGCAAATACACAGTTATTTCCCAACTATTTCAAAAATAAAGAATTTTTTCTAGCATCTTCTTATGACAGGAGTTACATTTCATGTATTCACACAACAAAAATTGCAGCAAGAAAAAAGGGAATAGGTTTTAAGTAAAGGCACTAAAGAAGAGAGAAACACAATTTAGCATTCAGAGTATTACAACAAAAAGGATGAGTGGGACAGAGCAGGGACCTGTGAGGAAAAGGAGAATAATCACAGGCCCAAATACACCAAGGAATTTGGGAATGCTTTCCTCCAGAGTGTCATTCAGATAATCATTTTATTAAAAATTCTAACAGCAACATGGAAGATGAATTAGAGCTGAAGACATTCACTGAGATGTTGATTATGGGAACATATATTTGGGAATAATATAAGAACTATAGAAATAAAAAATATAATACTATGTAAAACCCTGCAATAGTAAAAGGTTATGTAAGTCAAAGCTTTTTTCTAAAGTTTGATTCTGGAAACTAGCACTCATTCATTCATTCATTCATTCACTCAACAACAAAGAAACTGATGGTCTCCTAATGGGTTAGGTTAGCATTTTAGGGACTAGGTAAAACCCTGAACAAAGGAGTTAATGACATGCCTTCTTGAAAATTATATATAATAGAAGAAATGAATACTAAACTATAAAATATACTGTATGAAAATTAGTGTATAAACAAAAAACAAAGCAAGTCATGGGAACAAAATGATAAATATACTATTCTAATAGGATACTCAGAGAATATTGAGGAAGCAGCATTATTTGAATGAAGAATGAAATGAAGTTAGTGGGTTAAGAATACTGCAGACAGACTGAAGAGTAAAAGCAAAGCCCTGAAACAGGAATATTCAATCAAAATCTGTGGCCAGATCATGAAGGAACTTCTATGTCACAATAAGGACTTTAATTCTTTAAAATTTTTACAGAAAGCCACTGCTACATTTTGACTGAGGGAATAACATAACCTGTTTGATTTTTTAAAAGGATCCTATCAATTGTTGTGGTAAAATAGAATTATCAGAGGTAAGTCTGGAACTACTAGAAAGATAAATAAAATTTGCATAACAATACCAGATGGGACTTTTTCCACTGCTCATGGACTAGCAATTAGAACCCAAGTCTAAGAATGAAGAGACATGAGTAAAGCCTTTCACATTTAGAAGAGACAGCCTTAAACAACTTAAGAGCCAACAATCGTTCTATAACTTAAACACCTTTCCCTTCTTCAGTTTTTCTTTACCTGAGAACTACTGTTCCCTGGCTCCATCTTAAGGGAGTCAATCTACAATCATCAGTTTGCTTCACTGACCTACATGAAGTAAATCTACATGAACAATGACAATGATAATTGCCCAAACCAAGTAGGAGTTGGTTTAAAAGACTAAGAAGAAGGAAGACTGCTATCTACTGGATTTCTACATAAGTCTTAGACTTGCTTATAATTCTATGCCTATATCCTTTTTTCCTGCACCTCTGTGAAGAGAGTGGAGAAAGTTTTAGATTTAGAAAACAGGCTAGAGAGAATTGGAGTCAGTTTTGCAATAACAAAAAAAAAAAAAAAAAAAAATGTACTTTTACTATGCAAGTAAATGGACTTGAATCTCCAATAAATAGGGACCTTGTTAGCCAAAGGCTGTGGGTGTACTGGAGAAGAAACTGAGAAAGAGTAGAAAAAGCAATCCAGAATTACATGACATTCCAAAAACACTGTCTCCTTCCTAAAATGTCTTACATATGTGTCCTATTAGAGAGCTAGTATTTTTCTCTCATCCACACAGAAAACAAGGGGACTAGTCAGCATGAGGCAGGGCAAGAAAGAGAAAAAAGGAAACAACAAAGGGTAACTTAACAAGGTAACTTAACAAAGGTCACTTAAGTAAGAGATCCTTTTCCCTTTCTACCTCTGGACATTCAATACAAAGAAAGAGAAATATGACTAAAAGAACAGATCACTCTCTACTCACTAAAGTAAGCAAACTAAAAAACTACACTTTAATCTAGTTCCACGCTCCAATCTCCTAGAAAAGTTCAAATGACATTAAGTAAAAAGGGAGGACTTGAGTTTTAAATTGACTATGAGGTTAAAAATTCAAAATGATTAAACTGACCTTCTAAAATTCCCCCAGAACTCTGACATTTACTTGAGATAAAGAAACAAAAAGGAGTAATTTGACCAATCATAAACAAAGGTCATATTAGAGAAAAATATAACAAACATAGTACTTCTAATTCTAATTCTTGTATTTTTCAAATGGTTAGCACCAATGAACTAGTAAGTGATTTTGATTATTCATCTTTTTAAAAATTCTATGAATATCAGGCTGAACACCTTTATTATCATATTATTTTTTATTCTTATAATAATCAGCAGGTACTTACTTGACTGAAATTTGTAAGGGATATTTTAGATTTTTTCCTTCTTTATATGTTATAAAAATATTCTGAAAATTGGTACATATTATCTTACTGCAAATGCTAAGCAATAAAAGTAATGTAAATATAAATATGTTGTGCATTTGTAGAGAAAATTAGACTTTATATAAACTAAAAAGTAAAATCCCCTAAATGACATGCCAAATCTAGAAGCTTACAGATCAGAAAGGCTCTAGAAAAGGAAAGAGTAAAAAAGAGGATTTTTTGTTTGAAAGAAACATTTTTGGTATTCATACTGGAGTCATTGAAAACACAATTTCAGAGAATATTTGAGTTTCATAGCTTAATAACAGGGTCTTTCCCCTTTTCATGCATTTTCAAGCATACAACACTTAAATTAATATTTAAAGGTGAATTCTCTAAAAGCCGAAGTAATTCCTTTTACTTAAAAGGAAATCAGTTTTTGCCTAAATTATGCATGACCTTATACATTTAAATGTTACATTTTCAGAGAATACTCATATTCCACTGATGTTTATGTCTGTTCATGTAATCTTTCCATTCATTTGATAATCATTCATCATCCTAAGATATGACATGTGTATTCAATACATATTTTATCAGTCATTCTTTCTCAGAAGTACAACATAATGAAGAGAAAGTAAGTCAAAAATATCAAATAAAGTTCTATATTATACCTTTTTAAGTCTATTTTCTCATAAGTTGTAGAAACAAATATTTTCAGCTACAAGTATACTGAAAAATGTAAGGAAAACCATGCAAACTTAATTCATCCCAAGTTACATGTTAATTTACTATTAGCTAATATAAATCAATATGATTTGATAAGAATCAGTTTGTGTGATGAAATACTTCTAAGCTCTTCTAGCCTCCAGAATATTTAATTAGAAAAGAATTATCAAAACAATAATCAATAATCTACCATGGTACTTCGTAATTGCATAATCACTAGGACAATTTCCAACACTTATTTTATCACTGCTTATAAATGTAGAAAAACTGGCTGTTCCAATAACAAATAATTGAAATAATTTCATATAAAACTAACAAAATATGTTCATGATCTACATGAGGATAACTATAAACTCTAAAAGAAATCTAAGAAGATCTATGAAAATGAAGAGCTATCCAACATACTTAGAAAAGAACACAGTTGTTAAAACGTTGGTTCTTCCCAGCTTTATCTACAGATTAACAATCCAAATCAAAATTTCAACAAGTTATTTTGCAGATATTAACAAACTGATTATAAAGTGGGCAAAAAACCTGAAGAGCCAAAATACTACTGAAGGAAGAGAACAACTTTTAAAACTTCTATAAATTTGCAAGTTATCAAGTTAGTATATGGTACTAATGAAAAAAAAATGATAAAATGATCGATGGAATGGAAAGAAAAAGAACCCAGAAATAAGCTCAGGTAAACAGAGTCAACTGATCTTTTGCAAAGAAGCAAAGGCAATTCAATGAGAAAATATCACTGATTTTTTTCAACAAATTGTGCTGGAACAACTGGACAAACACATGCAAAAACTAAGTCCTAACTAGAGACCATAAACCTTTCATGAAAAATTAACTCAAAATTCATCAAAGACAAACCTACACAACTTCAAGTAAGATAAAAGGGAAACTTAAGGTGATCTTGGGATTAACAATGAGGCTTTTAGCTATAATACCAAATGTAGATTCATATGTAAGGAAGTAATGGATCAGCTGGACTGTATTAAAATTAGAAACTTCCACTCTGTGGACAACACAACCAAGGAAATGAAAAGCCACAAACAGAGAAAATATTTGCAAAACAGGTATCTGATAAAAAAGTATATAAAATAATGAAAAAGTTCAGAAAACTCAACAATTAGAAAACTACATTAAAATATGGGTAAAAGATCGGAACAAAGACATAACCAAAAAGATGGAATGATGGCAAATAAGCATATGAAAAGATGTTCAACATCATACGTATATTAATTCAATAGATCTGCATAACACTGTATTACAAACAAATATGTTTTGTATCAGTTCTGGAGACTAGAAATTGGATATCAAAATGTTGGCTGAATTGATTCCTTTTGACAAGTGAGGAAAGGATCTGTGCCAGGTCTTTCCTAGGCTTGCAGATGGCTATCTTCATGTTCTCATGGCATTTTCTCTGCGTGTGTACCTTTGTGGACAAATTTTAGTTTTTATAAGGATACCAGTCACAATGGATTAGAACTCACTATAATGCCCTCATTTTTACTTTATTACCTCTGCAAAGATCCTATCTCCAAATAAGATCACATTCTGAAGTACTGGGAATTACGATGTAGATATCAGAATTTCGGATGAAAATAATTCAACCTGTAACAATAGCTCATTATCGAACTACAATTAAAACAACAATGAGATGCTCATCAGTATCTGTTATAATCCAAAAATCCAACAGTACCAAACACTGCAAGGATATAGAGCAACAGGAGAAACACTTATTCATTGCTGGAGGAAATGCAAAATAGTAAAGCAATTTTGGAAAACAGTCTGGCAGTTTCTTACAAACATACTCTTATCACAGGATACAGCAATCACACTGCTTGGTATTTACAAAAATGAATTTAAATTTTATGTCTACACTAAAACCTGAACATAACTGTTTATAGCAGCTTTATTCATAATTGCCCAAAATTGGAAACAAAGAAGTCCCTCAACAGGTGGATGGTTAAACAAAGTATGGCACATCCATACAATAGAATATTATTTAGTGATAAAAGAAATGAGCAAACATTTCTCTAAAAGACAGAGAAAAACCTCAAATGCATTTATTTTTTTAATTTTTTAATTTTTTTTAATTTTAGTTAATTGTACACAAATGGAATACAACTATCATTTTTCTGGTTGTACACACAAGTAGAATCATACAATTTGCCTATTCATACATATACATAGGATAAAGACGTTTGTCTCATTCTATTATGTTACCTTCCCTGCCCCCTCCCCACCCCTCATTTTACTCTATACAATCCATCCTTTCTCCAATCTTCCCGTACCTCCCCCCACCCCCACTATGTGTCATCAACCACTATAAGAGAAATCATTCAGTCTTTGGTTTTGGGGGATTGGCTTATTTCACTTAACATGATCTTCTCCAATTCCATCCATTTACCTGCAAATGTCATAATTTTATTATTCTTTATGGCTGAATAATATTCCATTGTGTATATATACCAGAGTTTCTTTATCCATTCCTCTATTGAAGGGCATCTAGGTTGGTTCCACAATCTAGCTGTAGTGAATTGGGCTGCTATAAACATTGAGGTGGCTGCATCACTGTAGTACGCTGATTTTAAGTCCTTTGGGTATAGGCCAAGGAGTGGGATAGCTGGGTCAAATGGTGGATCCATTCCAAGTTTTCTGAGGAATCTCCATACTGCTTTCCAGAGTGGCTGCACTAATTTGCAACCCCACCAGCAATATAAAGACAAAACTATAGAAATTAGTAAATAATCAGTATTTACCAGTGATGCATTGAAAGGGAAATGGGATTTTTAGGGCAGAAAAGGGGATACTGTAATTGGGGATACATGCTATTATGTATTTGTAAAAGCTCACAGAATATACAACATAAAGTATGGATCTTAATGTAAACTATGGATTTCACTTAATAACACCTCAATGTTGGCTCATCACTTATAACAACTGAACCACACTAATGCAAATTGTTTATGATAAACAGTGTACCTGGGAAAAGAGAAACAAGAGCAAAAAGAAGTATATAGTAAAACTCCTTGAAATTTCTGCTCTATTTTTCTATAACTCTAAAACTATTATTAAAACGTCTATTCATTTTGAAAGTTGTTGTCTACTAAGAATATCAATAAGTAAGGGCTAATTACATGGCAATAGGAACAAACCAAAAGTCTAGGTGCAAATTGTGATATTTGTTTTCCAGCAAGTCATGAAAGGAAATTAAAGATACATTATATCTACTTTTAAAATATGGTAAGTGGAATGCAATGAAAGCAGAAAAACAAAGATCACATTAGTGTTTAATGGCTGGTATACAAATAAGTTTATCAAAGTAGAACTTTTTATCCTATTTTTCCAGTCACATTGTATTTTAAAGGTATTTTTACAGCCTTACAGAATAAAATTTTCAATTCGAAGCCTATTTTTAAGATTACTTGCACTTGAAAAGGAATAAAGGAGCACAATAAGTATTTCATATATTCAAAATAAAAAAAAATAAATCTAAACATACAACCATCCAAACCTCCTTTTGTCTTATACAAGGAACATTTCCAGTTTCCAGGATTACAGTGCATACAAGTTGTTTGTTTATAAATGCAATCTATGTGATAATACTCAACAAAAGCAGAATCTTTTATGCTTTTATTTTTAATAAAAGCAAATTTATTGAAAACAAAAGCAAAAGTATGCTTTTATTGAAAATTATAATAAAGATTAAATTTAACAAAATGCTAATTTCACTTCACAAATCCAGAAAACTACATGGATGTAATAATATCAAATGTCTGAGGTTATATTTAAATATTCACACCATACATACTTTAATCACCCTAAAATTCCCTATTCTGCCTCATGATGTTACAATAAGACCAGATAATATTATTTCAGCAAAATTAAATAGAAAAATCTGTCAAAAAGAACTCAAGGATAATTTTTCTTTCTTAGCCTAAACATTATGCATCTCACTTTGACACAAGAGAAAGTTTCAGGGAGAAGGGAATTTCGAATTAATTACAAGACAAATTTTCATCAAGGGAAGGAAATGGTTTTCTATCCTTTAAGATAAAAAGTGATTATTTCTCTAAAGTGTATAGATTTATTCACTATGCAATCATTATATTTAATATTCTTCAGCATTCCTCAGTTGCTTTTATAATAATAATACATGTTACTGAATGGAGAAATGGCCACCAAATCAGGAAAATATGGAATATGTTGGTAGCTATATTAAAGAGCATAATGAGACAGGCAATGTTCAAAATAGAATTCAACAAACTTGGAGTTTATTCTTATCCCCCTCATTTATTGAATTCTCCACTGGTGACGATAACTGTGAATTTTATTAAACTGCTATTTTTAAAAATACAAAATACTTATACATTTTCATGTCATTTCTACAAGAGATAGACAAGTTTCTATTTAAGACTCTTATCATCGATAGCTATTGATATTTCCAAGTCCCAATATCAATTAATGATATTCAAGGCACATCATAATTCAAACTTAAAAAACTAAAAATAAATATATATTTTACCATAATTTTAAGGTCATCTCCCTCCTTAAGGATATCTGAAAGGCACACAAATTTCTCAAATTCCTTAAAACATAATTTGTTGCATTTAATAATACATGTCCTCAAACACTACTTTTCTTAAATGAAAAAGAATGAATATTACAGTTTGATCTACCACAAAGTTGTGGAAATAAAATACTGAAAACACTGTGTGAGTTTAGTAAAATAAAGGCTGTACTGAATAAAGAAACATGGATTCACTTTCTGCCCATGCCACATAAAGACAGAGCAGAGATTATCAAACACAATGGTATCCTGTAATTTCCTGAAGCTTTTGGAGATCAAACTCCAGTAACAAAGTTTTTTGTCAATCCACAGAAAAATTAGATTAAGGGATGAAACTGCCTAAATTTTATATTTTATCTAATTTTCATATTTGATAACCCTTACCAGTTAACTAGACCAGAAAATATCAAATTTTATATAAAATTCTATTAGGATAACATAGAAGGTGTAAGGACAATCTACCTGTAACAATACACGTATTTTTATGGTTTGCATAAGAGCTATCCCCCCCAAAGCTCCTATTAATGCAGGCATATTCAGAGGTAAAATATTGCATTATGAACTGCAACATAATCAGTCCATTCTAGTTTGAATGAACTTGGTGGTTACAGTAGGCAGGTAGGGTGTGACTGAAAGAGATGCATCACTAGGAGCATGTCTTAGAAGGGTGCATCTTCCCTGTGACCCCTTCTTACTCCTCTCTCTCTCTGCTTCCAGATCCCATCAGGAGCTGAGCAACTTCCTTCTACCTCACCTAGGGCCCAGAGCAAAGGAATCTGCTGTCTATGAATTGAGACCTCTGACATAATAAGCCAAAATAAACTGTTCAGCTTCTAAGTTATTCTAGTAGGGTATTTTGGTCACAGCAATGAAAAAGCTAACTAAAACAGATATATAGATACCAGACATAAAAAATACAATCATATTTACATGTAGAATGGTATATGTGAATGCACACACACACACACACACACACACAAGCACACTTTGTGCCACTTAATTTTTTGTGCCATCTTTTTCTCAAACATTTCTTATGTGAATAAATATTCAGTTAAAATATTAAAACATGGTGTTACAAAACAGTTCTCTATAGAACACTAGATACTGCTTTTACTATTACCATTACTGTGGATGATAGCACTATGTTAACTTCAATATATGCCAATATTCCCAGTTCTCTGAAAAACATGATGTATAAATGTTCTATTATGTGAATAAGTTGGAGGGCTACTGACATTGAAACAGAAAAAAAGTATGACCTTTAGAATATATTCCAAATTTTTAGAGGGAATAGAGAAGAATTGTGAGCAGGAAAGTATCTTTTGTCATTGAATACTTTAAACTCTCTTGATTTTATAATCTGCATGTCATATGAGATTTGTGAGTAGAGATAATAGAATTGCATCCTACCCCAAACCTTTATTCTTTAACAACAGCAGCTGACACAGGAGAATAATTTCCTGCTTCACTGTGCTGACAGTGTATTGCCTAGATTCAGAAATTATATCCTCAGCAGGAAGGCAATATATTTCTGTCTACACTGAAGAAAGAGAAGGACAGAAAAATTACACAAAATGGAAATGACATTATTATAAAAGAAAAAAAGATCAAACAGTGTTGAGCAGAATTTAACTGGTTACACTAAGTATAACTAAGTTCATTTTAAATTTCAAGTTTTTGGCCAGAATATTTGTTAAAGAAATAAAAGTTTTGTTTATTTATAACTTAAATTTCAAAAACAAATATATTTCTACAACTCCAAAATCTTTAAACAGGAAAAAAACATATAAGACCAACTTAAAACTTATTAGTTCTCTGATTTTATTAAATTATTTCCAGTGTGTTAGAACACTGGGTCCTAGTTTAGTCAGTTAATGCCAATTCTCTTTGTTTTAATTACTTGGAAGGATGGTGTTAAGTGATAATTAATAGTTGAAAGTTTTGTTATTGAAAAAATTATTCCTCACTGTTATAATTTCCATACATAAGTGTGTGTGTGTGCGCGCACGCACGCGCGCGCGCTAGGTTTTCAACTAATTTACTTAAATAAAATAAAAATCCAGTGACCTGCCTGATTTAAATAGGATTTTAAAATATATTAGTGTAAGAGAAGTATTGTACACTTCTGGTCCATTTGAATAAAGATAAAAGTACCAAGATCTCAGGTTCTAAAAGCAAGTTCCTGAATTCAAATCAATCTGCCAAACTCTAACCATGCAGTACTGAATAAATCACTCATCATTCTGTTTTCTCATTTGCAAAATGACAGCAGTAACTTTCTAATGCAATTGGCCTGAGGACAAAATGAGAATCTGTATGCAAGCACTCAGAACAAGTCACACACATAGTAAAGCACCACGTTAAGTGTCAGTGGTTGTAAATGTTAAGTCAGATGATCACACATGGTAAACTCCACTCCTGGAACACCACTAAAATGGCAAGGAGAAGTGTAGAAGAGGCAACAACATACAGGAAATTCAACGTAGTTCTGAAAAATGAAAAATCCAGGCAGAAGACTAATAACTTAGTTCAGCAAAAGAGGTAGCAGAAGAGGAGGACAAGGTTTTTACACTGGTAGATATAAATGAATTAGAGAACTATATCAATTGTCATTATTATGAAAAAAAAAGAAAAAGCTATTAATTTTAGTCAATGGATTTGGGGAACCTAGTTAACAAAAATCATTAATGCATAATGGACTTTATAAGAGTTTTCTCAGCTCTTTTCTGTTTATCTTCAGAAATCTGAATAACTTTAGAGCAAAATAGTTAAAAACACTTGAACCAGTGGCTTTCAAATTTGTTCCAGAACCAGTTTTTTCTAGTTTTACAGGACACATACCAGTAAACAGGTTAATCAAAGTGGTACTGTTGAAATAATTGGGTAGGATCTCAGCACACAGACCACTTCTACTACTTCCTAGAGTCTTTGGAGACTAGAAAATAGTTTTAAAACTACTACTATCACCCAATATGGCTCTCACAAGATACAAATTCAATATTATTTTATGATTAAAACTATTAGATATCTGAATGTCTAATAAGTAATAAATATTTTCATATATATATACACTATACCTTACTTCAGAAGCTTCAGATCACCCACAAATCTTTAAATATATACAGTCTTTTCTATATTGGCCAAGAAATGGCAAAGAAGAAAATAATTTGGGGAGATTTACAACATACAAAGCTACATCTCCAAGGCAAATTTTTATGATGAATTCATATTAATTATGCTAATTAATGGTTTCACTGTGACATTTCCATACATACATATAATGCAAATATGGTATTTTAATCATAACCACTCTCCCTACTACCCTATCTGGTCTCCTCTGACTCCACTTCCCCTCAGTTCCCTTCCTCTTTCCCAATAGTTCCTCTTCTACTTTCAGGTTATTTTCTTTCCTTTGTCCTTTCTACCTTTTGTTTGTTTCTGCATGTAAAGGCAAACATGTGATATCTGTCTTTCTGTATCTGGCTTATTACACTAAACATGATTATCTCCATCCATTTTTCCATAAATGACATGATTTCATTCTTTATCACTGAATAATATTTCACTGTGTATATATACAGCATTATATTTATCCATTCATCTGCTGGAAAGCACCTAGACTTATTCCATAACTAAGCTATAATGAACAAGGTCACAACAAAATTGATACCGAGGTATCTCTTGTGTAAACTGATTTCATTTCCTTTGGGTACACACCCAGGAATGGTATAGATGGACCAAATGGTAGTTCTATTTTGAGGTCTTTGAGGGCTCTCCATATTGTTTTTCATTGTGGCTACACTAGTTTACATGCCCACCAACAGTGTATAAGGGTTCCTTTTTCTGAACATTCTGGCCAGCATTCTTTATTTTTGTTATTTTTGTTTTGTTTGTTTGGTTTTTGGTTTTTTTTTTTTTTTTTTTGATAAATTCCATTCTGAATGGGTTCAGATAGAATCTCAGGGCTGTTTTGATTTGCTTTTACTAACAGTTATTTTCAACTAATGACAGTGCTTCAAAGCAAATAAGGTAAAAATATATGAAACTTATAATTACAAAAGAAGAGCAAATTATAGTGATCTGGTTTACTATGGATGCTAATAAAACTGACAAGAACTTTCAAAAATTTTAAAATGTGATGATCAAATTAACATTGAAAAGAGCAAGCATATACTATGGCCACTATCCTGAGCACTTTAAAATTTCAATTTTGTGAACTTTCATTTTACAGGTAAGAAAACAAGGCATAGGGAGGCAAAATGACTTGACACCTCAGTAAATGTTGAACCTAGATTCAAACTCTGGCAACTTAAGTTTCAGAGTTTATGATGCCAAATGCTATGTTATCATTCTAAACCAAGTAAACACAATATATTATATTTTATTTAGAAAACACTTCAGAATCTTAGAGGGTCTAAAGTATATCACTACGAAATAATATTCCTATACTGAAATATATGAAATTATGTTTTTAAATAATAGAATGCTAGATACCAAGAGGCATTCACTTTATCAATTCAAAATAAAAATGTCTCCCATAAAAAAATCATTCATTTACCAAAATCATAGGATATTCATAAACTAATATTTCCATGCATGGTTTGATTTATCAAATCTTTTATTTTTCCCCTAAGAATAGAACAATGGTTATCCCTTTATCCAGTTTTGCTTTCCAAAATTTCAGTTATTCACAAGTCAACCACAGTTCAAAAATAATAGAAGGAAAATTCTAACATTTCATTTCACGTAAGTTTTAAACTGCATGCCATTCTGGGTGGAACAATGAAGTCTTGCACCATCCTGTTCCACCCTGCCTAGGACATGAATCATCCCATTGTGCAGTATATCCATGCTATAAAAACTAACCAACTCTTAGTCATTTAGTAGCCATCTGTTACCAGAACCACTGCTGCAGTGCTGTGTTCAAGTGAGGTTAAAAAAAGCCTAACACTGCAGACTACAAAAATGTCTGTATCATTTATCTCACTTCACCTCATCAGAGCGGCATCATATCGTTTTACATAATCACAAGAATAACAACATATGTTAAGACTCCCATCCATGTAACTTGTTATTAATATATCATAATTTTTCCATTTCATTATTATTTCTTACTATGCCTAATTAATAAATTTTCTCATAAGTATGTATATATAGAAAAAAACTTACTAAATATAGGGTTTGGTAAATAAAGTTTTAAGCAGGTATCCACTAGAGTCTTAGAATCTATTTCCTGTGCATAAGGGGAAACTACTGTACCACTACTTTATATGAAAATTTATTAAATGTAAGTAATGTAACAGAGGAACAAGATAAACATTAGTATCAAAAAGCTGTATTATTTAACCTATCCAATATCATATTATTATATTGCATTGATTCTAAAACACATATTGATTCACAATTTTTTCTTAGTGTCTACAAAATAATAATATATGTTACCAACTATGTGCTATCATTTGTTCCCACCAAATCACATGTTTAAATTTAATCTCCATTGTAGGTTAAGAAATGGAATCAAGTAGAACCTTTAAGCAGAGATTAAATCGTGAGGGCCCAGCTTTCATGAATGAATTAATACATTTATTGATTAATGGGTTAATGGGTTATTTTAAGAGTGAATCTGCTATGAAAAGTCAGTTTGAGCCAGGGGCACACACCTGTAATCCCAGGGGCCTGGGAGGCTGAGGCTGGAGGACCATGAGTTCAAAAGTGAGGAACTAAGCAACTTGGTGAGACCCTATCTCTAAATAAAATACAAAAAATAGGGCTGAGGATATGGCTCGTGGTCAGTGCCCCTAAATTTAATCCCTAGTACTAAAAATAAATTAAAAAAAAAAGCCAGTTTGGTTCTGTCTTTGATACGTGTCTGCCTCACCCTCTAATGCCCTGCTCTGTCTTGGAACTGTGCAAAAAGTCCCCACAAGAAGAATGGACATCTTGATGTTTGACTTCCCAGCCTCTAGAACCATAAGAAATAAATGTCTCTTCTTGACAAATTAACAATCAATGGTATTCAGTTACAGCAACAGAAAACAGATCAAGTTTTCTATGTACACCATAGTAATCTGAAGATTATCTAACAGTTACATAGCTCTCACAATGAGTGAAGAACTATTCCACTCACTTTCCACAACTTACTAATTTACTCTTCACAACTCCTCCAGAAGGTAACTCCTCTACTTTACACGGAAGAAAACTGAAGCACAGATTAAGTAAATTGTTACAGTTCACTTGGCAACTAAGTAGCAGAACTAGGACTCAAATTTCAACCACTCTGGAACCTGACAGTGGAGTTTCCAATACCCTACTGCACTGCTACACCACTATACCTGACTTGTCTCCTTCCTTGAGACTTGTAACTCCTTGTTGTTTGTTCTTCTCTAAAACATCCGCTTTTAGCTGAAGAAATTTCTGCAAACAGAACCTCTCATAAACTGTTTTCTTTGGTCTTATAAGAATAAAATATAAAATTAAAAGAGTTTTTTGGATAACTTTGAATAAGAAACATAAATGGGACAATTAAGAGTTGGCATGTATTCTTCAATTCCCTGCTCAACTGTTTTTCACTCCTCTCTTAAAATCCCTTGGGTTATAAATCCTCAATATACTTTTGGTTCCAGTAGAAAATGAGTAAATATTGAATTGGAATACTGAGATGTGAAGTAATTATCCTCTAAAAATAAAAATTCCAAACGTTTTAATTCCTTTAAATTCATGCATGAAGAAATTATGCACAATGATAACATTTTTAATAAAAGATTTTGGTCATAACTGCCTGTACCAATAATGTATATGTGAATCCAAATTATACATCTTTCATGAATAAAGAAAGCCTTGAATACTGCTACACAAAG
The DNA here is from genome assembly GCA_020662805.1 of Glaucomys volans. Classification (NCBI taxonomy): domain Eukaryota; kingdom Metazoa; phylum Chordata; class Mammalia; order Rodentia; family Sciuridae; genus Glaucomys; species Glaucomys volans. The sequence continues at coordinate 1,125,257 of JAJEJO010000415.1, forward strand.
TAAAACCAAGAACCCAATGCTTAGAGAATTTCATAACCACAAGCTGCTTCATATTGAAGCAATGCTAGTCATTGAAAGCTTTGTCGGTGCGTTGATAAAATTTTTACATACACCATCACTAAGTACAGCTCCTTGTGATAGGTACTAAAATATCTATTTTTAAATTGGGAACTATAAAACAGGCTGTTCAAGAAACCTGTCCAAAAATCAGCTGTCAAAGAATGCAAAAAAATTCAAGCCCAGTCCTCTTTACTTCTAAATCTTTTTTCTCCACATCACATAATAAATATCAGCAAAATGGGTGAAACTTAGAACAAAACAATCAACAACCAACCACATTTTATTATATAACATATAAAAATAGGCTGAAGAATTAGTTACAAAAATGTGTGCAAAAAGGACAACTGCAATGTTTATGTGAGATAAAAACATTAAACCCTTCTCTATGCAAATTTTATTTTTAATTTTAGAAACATTAATAGAAATCTCTCCAAAATGTATCACACATATGCCTAAATTCTAAAAATATAAGTAACACATTATCTTGAATTAGGGTCATTACCTTCTCAATAATTACACTCTGTCAAAGTAGCTACAGGTAGTAAGAGACAAAACTTAAGAGCTATTGAAGTCAGTAGGAGTTCTATAACTTTGAATAAGGACCACAATGGCTGGCTGACTTCACTTTCCATCCATACTCACTGTAACTAATCTTTGTGTAAGAACAAAAGGTTACCCCTTTTGATATTAGGTAGCTGAGTTCCCTAATAGAGAAAGAGACACTGTGAATATATTTTATGAATCATGGTAGTTTTTATTTTTTATATTATTTTACGGTGCTGTCCTTAACCACTCCTCCTGCCTTCCAAAGTCATTCTATCTTTTGTATCTCTGCTGACATTTTTCTATTGTATCTGCTGCTGTACTAGGTGTATCATTACTTCTACTGTATGATATTCTTGACTTTTTGTTCCTCAACTTCTTTTCCTTTTTTATCTATCCAGGATTACATTTCATGCAAAAAGACCAAAAATTCACTGGGACAAGAGGCCAAGACAGATAAGAAAAGGGAAAGGTAGACCACAGTTCATTCATTTTTATAATCTAGCATTAAGCATTATGCCATATTATGGATTGAATGATATTATAAAGAATTGAATAAATGAAACAATTTCAAGATAACCAGCAACAAATGAGATTAACTTAAAATAAGTACTACCCCAATTTTCCATTTATTAAGTTTTATTTTATATCTTTTTAATCCTTGACAGGTTTTAAAGATGTGACAGGGAAAAAAAAAAAGCATCATGAGAATAATTAGATTACTTTATACTCCAGGTATGTACACTATGTCAACATATACTCTATTGTCATGTATATCTAAAAAGAACATTTTTAAAAAACAAATTGGTAAAAATTGGTAAAAAATTACATTCTTACAAAAAGAATGTAAACTGAAGGTAGATTTCTTAAAGACATTATAAAATGGGCTTTCATATTAAAAAAAGAAAACAATGTCTTAGTTGAAAGTGATCTGTGGTAGTTCCAAGAACTTTTAAATGATCAGAAGGAAAAATGCAATTGAAAGATACATAGAAAAATCTTTCATGGTAGAGAAGGAGAAATGAAAATATTGTTTGGATATTAAAATTACCTAAATTACATGAATGATAAAAATATTCTTTCAGATTCATTTCCAATAAGACTAAAAATATGCCATAGGTTGTACATAACTAAACAGCTTAGCAAAATCTTGGAAATAAGATTTTTAAAAGTTTAAGCAAAGTGTTTAAGGTTAAAAACATGGTACATAAAACCAGATCCACAATTTCTAAGTAGATGTTATACTGTTTTTAAAAACTACTAATAGAACTGTATTATCAATAGTTTCAAATTCCAGGTCTAATTTATTGTCATCAACTAAGAGTTCCCATTAAATACCAACCACATGTACAGATATTTGTACATGTACTTTCTATTACTTAGTCCCAACACTGGTTATAAGTAGTTTGGGAAAGTGGCTTAACTTTTTGTGCTTCAGTTTTCCATCAATAAATATTTTTCATAAAGTTGTTGAGCAGACTAATATATACTAGTGTTTTGAAACTGGCCCTGCAAATAGTAAATACTGAAATAAGTGTTAGCCATTATTATTATATTGTTAAAATGGCTTTCTTATCATTTATTATCTCACTGCTTAGATAATGAAACTGATCCTATAATATGATCATGATATGTAAGCAAAATTCTAAAAACAGTGTAAGAACACATATTAAAAACAGAATTCACCATATCTTTTCATTCTTACTTGGCATTTCTTTTGACACTGACAATATCTGTCATCAATTAAAATTTTGAGAAAACAGAAGTCATTATTACAAGAGGAATATAATTTATGTTAAATCAGAGCAAAAAAGAAATGTATTTATCTTTTAAAAGACAAAATTGTATTCTTTAAAATCTTCCCTAAGAGACCAATCCTTAGACAAATACCTTTCTTTTCCTTTCCCCCAAGATAGAACCAAGGGCTACATCTTCAAAACCACCTAGAAGTACCTGTGAAGTAGGATGAGATCAGTCAATAAATGAAAAGGGAAAAATCAATTTACCTTCTATAAAAAAAACTCCTGTCTTTAATTCAACTCAGGTTTCCCCAAAATCTTTAAAAGATGCCAAGTTACAATCCTAAAACCAATATATTAATGTAAAAACAATGAATGCCACATAATGACATTTCGGTCAACAACAGACCAAATATATGACCACATATCAGACTGAGGGTGTCCAGTATACTACATCATCTAAGATTGTATAGGTATATTCAATGATGTGAAATTTCCTAATGATACATTTCTCAGACTGTAGCCCTGACATGAAGATTCATGTGACTGTATTTTCAGTTTAAATTTTGAATTCCTCTTAAAAATAATAATCAATTTTGAAAGTAATTTAGAAAAAAAATGTCTTTAGTAAAGTTTACTTAGAGTTTCTCTTCTTTGCATTATCCTATGACATATCCATGTCTTATTTAACTTAAATACTTTGACAGTGGTTAGAGTGACCAAACCTGGAGACTGGTTATAAGATTACATGCATTTTTATATGATTATTATTTTATACCTATTTCATGTCATCTTCTACTTCAATAAATTTACATTTTCTCATTCTCTTAAATCTGAAATAGTTATCTCAAAATAAAAAGATCTGATCTCCTAATATTTTTTTTTCTTGTTATACTAGGTATGCTCTTTTTATATAACAGTTTTGCTACTTAATAATAAAAAAATAAAGCTTTCTACACTGGTGTAAGTTTACCACAGAAAGTCTAAGGAATATAGCAGTCATTCCTATCTGTATTTGAAATACATGAAGAATTTCTTGAGGTTTACTGCACAATACGTCTCGAACTGAACAGAAATATTGATAGAACTTCTAAAAGTGAAAAATCAACAAGAAGGTAGCAATGAATCTTGGAAAAAGTAGGAAGATAACACTGAAAAAACTGGAGAGATTTTGGCAAAATAGAAAATAGTCTTTTTTAATCCAAATGTAGTGTACTTGTAGTCTGGCTTTCACACATATTGCTAATGACTACTTATAATGCAGTAACTATTGTTAAATTTTCTTTCTCAAAACTCCTGGCAAGTAGTAATTCAGCATTCCATTTCTTTATATCCACTTTTACTAATCTACAAAATAAACACTCCATTGGAATTCAAGTACTTGTGGACGAGGAATCTAAACTCACATAAAAGGGAGTGTACTGTACAATGCAGAACATGAACTCTGGAGTCAGACAGAGTAGACAGAACATATCAATCTTCTTTACTTACCAGCTGAATGACTTTGGTCAGGTCTCTTCATTTCTGAAATGGTTATTATACATGTACATATTTCTGTGTAGCTAGTGGAAATGAATAAGGTAATTTCATAAAAAACAATCTAACATACTTCTATGTCTGATGATTGAAGTCAGATAACTAGACCAGCCCTCTTGCCTTAAACAAGTAAATACACTGGAAAAAACTACTGAAAATTCATTCTTCAATGACATCTGTTAGCTGGCAATAAAGTACCAAACCTAAGTGAATACAGGAACACAAGAAGTAAGCAGAGCATGTCACAGGGAAAGAATTCTGATGAACCAACTAATCTAATCTTTGTCTTTTGATTTTCCTGACTATAAGGATCAGGATAAAAAATATACAGCATAATCAGGTGGACAATCTAGTCAGAGTCTCCAACAATCCGACTCAGTAGAGTTTTGTCTTCATTGAAAGAGTAAAACTGAAACATTCCTTCATCCTCTAACAAACAGGTACACACACACACACACACACACACACACAAATTTAGTGAAGGAAAAAATATATCAGAGAATTCATAACCATTAAGTTAATCTTCAAATAGATTTTCAGCATGAATACATAATAGGGTGGTTCAGATAACCTCAACCAAGAATTCAGTCCCAAACTTGGAATAACCACCAATCGAAGGCCTCTGTGAAGGCAATCACCTTTATCTCAGGTTTCAAAAAATTCCCTCAGATAAATTGCTAAGAAAAAACTGACAACAAAAGAAAATCACAAAATACTTAAGGAAGAATGGGAGCATGAGTGAAAACAGGCAGAGACAACAGAGAATAGAATTTAAAATAAGTATGTTTAATACATTTAAGAAAAGAGGTCTGAATATGTAACAGCAAAGAAATCTGAAGAAGAATCAAAGAGTTCTTTTAAGATATAAAAAACAAAACTACAGAAGTGAGCAAACAATCTTGCATACAGAATATCAAAATACATTTTAATTCATTCTTCTCCATTTTCCTCCTCCAAAAACAAACATATTGATTAAATAGGGAGTAGAAAATCTGAATTATTTTAAATTCTGAATTATATTATGCTGTGCGGTTTATTAAATCATATTCCTTGACAACAAATCAGACCATTAAAGAGTTGGCAATCAGTAGTGGATACAGGTGATACATTAGAATGTTAAAGAAAGTTTCCAAAGTAATTTTTTAAAATTACATGTTCCCTGCAGTCTTATTTGCTTCCTTCATTTACAAAAATTCTGTTTACCACAGAAAGTAATTAGACAAGCCTCAGATATATATGTGTATATATATATATATATATATATACATATATATATGTTATCAAAAACTTTAAAGTGGCATAATCAAAGATATAAAACCTCCCCATTATTAATGACAAATTATCATATCCAATTTCAATGATTGTACACTGGAGAGCACAGACTAAAACAATTATCTAGTTGAAAGAATGAGTACCAGATCATGTTTCAAATCTTCACTTCTTCAACAATGTACTACTCCTTAGTGTATATTATGAGCTTCACTTTCATTGTCATAAATAAAACCAAACCCAAATAATTCTGAATTTCTGATTCAATATATACTTAAACAAAGGTCAAGTGCTTTTGCTCCTTGATGAGGACTCCATAACTTTCATTTGGGGTTCTTTAAATTAAGGTATCAATAAATGCAAATGCTAGAAAACAGAAGGAAACTAAGTTTATTCCAATGAAGAATTAAATAATTTTAAAAACCAATTAAATAAAATAATCATTCCTCAACTGCTGATTGTTACAGAACTAAAAATACTAACAAAAATTGCACTAGTCTAATCAATGTATCTTTGGTGAAAAATGAAAAAGAAAACAAAAGGGGCTCTCTATTGTCTATAAAGTAGATATGTGTTTGTACATACATACACACACACAAACATAAACATATGCATTGAACCAATAGATAAGTTCCAGAAAGCATTTTGTTCCTAAAACAATACATAAAAATAAGTTACTCTAATAGGTCAACTACCTCCTGCAGCACCTTCTTTAATTGTTCATGAAGTACTACTATGATACTGTAAATAAAAGCAAAATTCTCCATACATTTTCTATTATGCAAACATCGTGCACTATCAAAGTATTAATATTTATTATTATTTTAGCTAGTATTTCAAAATAGCATTTATTCTATTAATTTTAACATATAACATTTTATATTCTCCCTTGTTTAATCTTCCCAAATTCTGTAAAATGTTCCTTTTCATAGATAATTAGTCTAAGAAAAGCACTGATGGGACAATCTATTGTGTGTGTGTGTATATATATATACATATATATATGTATATACACACGCACGCGCGCACACACACACACACACATAGCTGGATTGATCACAAAATTTGTTCACCCTCTTCCTTTCCATCAACTCACACTGCACTTACAGAATGCTGGAATAAGGAAGCAATGATGGACATTACTATTGTTTAGAAATTAAATGTATGACTTAAAACATTTTGATTGTAAATATATGAGGATGTTTAACGATACTTTCCCTGTTGCCCAAGGTTTGAAAACTAGGACCCAAATGAGAAAATGAGGAGGAAATAAGTACTATCCCATTTAAAGAAGTGAAAACAGCTGAAACCAGGCTCTCTTTGGGGAGCATTGCTTCCCTAATGTGCCCAAAGCCAAAAGAGTGATGCCTGTATACTGAGGGTACTTACGAGAGATCATCTTTTCACTCCAAGCTTACAGAAATACTAGATATCAGATTTAATCATGTTCTGTTTCTGAGTACAGACAAAAAAAAATGAAAGAAAGGTTACAGGAAGAGGACATGATATGGCAATGAAGCAGTTGTCACTAGGCAACTAGTGGGTCACTTGGGTTTTGCAGAAATAACTAAACCTGATGCATCTTGTCAATACCTCAACAAAGATGCCCACAAAAGGGGAAGGGGGCTCCAGCAACAATTGAAGACTGTCATGCCCAAGTGACTACAACACAGAAGGCCTGAGAGAAGTTCACTAAAGATATCTCACATCAGGTTTAACTGCGTAGTAAGAGACTTCAACCAAGTCCTCAGATGTAAAATATTATTCCATGAAAGAGATGCCATTTAGATACCTGTCACATAAAAGAAGGAGTTAATGGCCAGACAATGTAAATTACAGAGGCAGTAAAACTCTACTGAACATTATAATGCATGCCTACTTAAATAAAAAGAAAGTTTTCATCATTTCCTTCTATCCAGTCCATCAACCTAAAAGAGCTAAAATCACGGGGGGAGGGGGGTTTTAAACAGAGAGATCAGAATTAAACCATGCCCCAACATTTAAATCTAAAAAGAGACCTTAAATGAACAAACAACAACAACTTAAAAATGACCAATCCACAAAGCCCAACTCCTGCTGGGATAGAGGAAGAGCTTTAAGTCAAATGAGACTCAAATCTCACATTACACTACACTGAGGGTTTGTTTTTAAAATAACCAAAGATGAATGGGAAGTTATGAAATACACCAAGAGATTTTCTCTGCTACCCCAAAATAGTCTATACAGAGCAGATGCAAGAGATTAAATGTCCTACTTTGGGGAAAAAATACTAACTCAAGGTATATTTCATGAGTAAAAGAGATAAGAACTGGCAACAGTTCAAGAAAAAAATAGAGAAAAATTTTGAGATGAAAATTTTTTTCTAGTTTGAGTAACTTAAAAATCCTTGGTACCAATAATTGGAACAGGAAACAAAAAGAATGGCAGGTTTTACATTAAGAAAATACAGACTCTCACACTAAGTTCTTCATCCATTCTGTTATTCATACTATATATATATATGTATGTATGTATGTATGAACAATACGTATGGGAGGGACTGTGCTACTCTAGGGAAGAAACATTATACTTTATACTTCAGCATCATATATCTTAGTTTTAAAGATGCAGTGTAAATAAGGGTGATGTGGTCTTCAGTGTCATAGAGCTAATAGTATACTATGCCAGAAAAGAATTGCAATTATACAAAGCATAGTTTGGGTGGATGCTTCACCAGCAAAAAAAGAAAAGAAAAAAAAGTTACCTAAACCAGGTTTGGATGATCAGAAAAGATTTCTGAGATGATGAAATATGTAAGTTAAAACCTCTTAAAATACAGTATGGGAATTATTATATATGTGTGGGTGGTATGTGTTCAAGAAAAAGTACTAGTAAATAATCAAGTATCTCTGCAAAGACAAGTAAAATATGAAATCATGTAAACCATATTAAGGTACCTGCACTTCTAGGGTAAGGTAATATACAAGAAGACATTAAATAAGGTTTAAGTAAGCATTTTTTTTGAAATTTGTGAAATACACAATAGCAAGATGTATAATCAACAAAAAGTTCTAAAAGTTTGAGCTGAAAATAGGGGATCAAATGATCTACTAAATGGTAATAACCAGAATAATCAATAGACGTAGAATCTGCTGCAGAATCTAATGCTATTCTTGCATTTATAACATGATTTTAAAAAAGAGAAACTATCAAAACATTCAAGATGGTACAGGCAAACAATAAAACAGGGTCATACTATATCAAGAAAGTCATGGGAGGAATATCAAATGTTCCAGAAAAGTGGAACAGGGCAATTTTGTAGGGCAATACCTACAAAATTGAAAAGTTAGTTCAGTGAATCAAAGAACTAACAAGATATCAATGCACTTTAAAAGAGATGGATAACCAAGATGAAGAATGTTGAGAAAACAGAAACTTAGTAGACACATTTTCATTTCAAAAATTTTGACAGTTATGAAAACGGAAGAGAGGCAATAACTATAGAGACTATGTGAATCAAATAGGTGTTTTAGGTTTTGTTTTGAAATTTAATATAAATAGACACTGAGTATTTTACTAAGTCAAGGTAAAGATCTAATGACAAAATTGAAAAATAAGATTCAAAAGAATAAGATGACAAAACAAGACTGAAAAAGGTAGAAAGAGGAAAGATAAATGAAAACCTCAAAAGATTACTAGAAGAATTTCCTTTCTAGAGCAATAGATAAAGATTAAAGGAAAAATCACACAATAATTGAAGTATAAAAAGGAAGTTCATGGAGATCCTTAAAAATGATCTAAATAAGGTGTGAAGCAAGTTCACTTACCAAACATGAAGGTGCAGGGGTTATTTTCTAGGTTGACAAAGATGAAAAAATCTTGAAAAGTGGGTACAGGATAGAAAGCTAAACAAAGCAAAACAAAAGGATAACAACAGACTGGATCAATTAAAAGTAGTGCTAGTAGTAAAATTTGAAAAAACTGGCCCAATTTTAGTCTTTTTATCTAGGGACACTTGGCAATGCCAGAACAGAAATACATGTTGTGGAAGATGATAAAGGCAAAAGCTAAGACACATCAGATCTTACATTTATATTTTAAATACTGACAGTTTCAGAAAACAAAGGTTAGACATCTTTAAATATTCTCAAGAACAGAAATTAATATAATGAAGCTAGAAATAAATAACATTAATGAAAAGATTAGTGTAGAGCATTCCTTGCTACCTTGGAAACATTCATTCATGTTTTATTTAACACCATTTCATTTTGTTGATTCCTCATACATCCTTCTTTTTAATGGATTCTTAAAAATAAAACAATATCTTACAGCAAAAATTTTTCAGTTTCAGCTTTAAATTGAGGAACATAAATCAGTAGTTACTTAAAATCAAAAAGTGTTATCAGAAATTTGTTAATTTAATAACTTCAATTTTTAAGATAATCAATTATTCCACTCTGACTTGCCTTTTTATGTTCAAAATCTTAACTACATCATAGGATATGTCCTAGGTAAATGCTAAGAAAATAATTCTTCACTGAAAACTGCAAACACTACCATTTAAAAGGTTTGGCCATCAGTATAGTTTTAAACATGTCATAACTCAAGATTCATAAAGTCCTTTTAATGAATGCAAATTTTTAATCTAATATAAATAAACGTGATAAATAAGAGTCCAAATTATGAGATACCATGGCCTTTCATAATCTAGCCCTTGCCTGACTCTGATTCATCCCTTGTTGTGAAGAGATTTGTTCCTAAATATCTTTGTATACTCTCCACATAGCAAAATGCTCAGTTTTATGAAATATTTTAAAAATTCATATTCAATGCATATTTGCTGACTGTATATATATATATATAGATAAATAAATGTTATAAAAATTTTGTTAACACCAAATTTAAAGAAACATGAAAAATTACTAATTATTTTAAAATTCTTCATTTATACTTCATATTCATATATAACTTTTATTAGATAAGACTACCATTGAAATATGCTTTTTTTGCATATAAGGAATTTAAAACTATTTTACATAGATGACTGAAAAGAATAATTTGAGCATCCTGAAATATACTGAGGACTAAAATAAAAGTTCAATCAAGAAACTTCCAAAACAAGTCATCCTGGGAAATTTACCTTCATTTCAGAAATTTTTTAACTTTATAATATGATTTGGTGAAAAGACTCCAAAAGCCTTTGGAGTCATGTTATAAACCTACATAAAATCTGTCTGTTATCAGTAGTATGGAAAGAGTATAATATAGATATTTTCAAAATAATATGTAAGATTTTAGTAAACAAATATAAATAAACACTAATATCAAGGAATAATTTAAGAAAACATGTAATTAACAAGCATACTTTTAAGTCACAAAATTGAAGCTATGATTCTAAGCCACAAAATTAAATTTTGATATTAAACAAAAACAAAAGGAAATCAAATATGTACACATATGTGCTAATCCCTGTAATTTGGGAAATTAAGACCACCAGTTTTCATTTTTAACAATAATGATTAAACAAACTTCCTCTATAGTATCAATTACATATTTAAAAGTCTACACATTTATTTTGTCTTATTCTGGAAGTTTATTTTCAGAGATAAATTATCTTCTTTCAGTAAGATATATCAATAAAAAGTATGATTAGGAAAGAAGTCTAAATTCTTACGATTATTTCATTAAAAATATTACACTGAAATGAGGAAAATTCAGTTTCCTGGGGTATGTGGAAAATTGCACAATTCATTTCACTGAGTAGAGATTATCAAATGTAAAATAGTAAAATTAAAACAATGGATATAATTAAAGAAAGAAGTGAAGGTTATCAACTAGAGTCATTTCTCATGGACACCAAAATGAGTAAATCAACAGCTTACAGACATGACAGATTCTCAAAATATTTTATAGAAAAATGATTATCATTTGGATAATTTATTTTTCACATACATAATTTCTTTAAGGTATAATCCTCACAGATGAATTACTGATTTAGCACAATCTTTTAAACAGGGCATTTTATATGTATCTACCAGCCACAAGGTGTGGAGATACATAGATACATTTATTAAACTAATAGCGTGTTCTAACAAGAATAAATTTGATTTTTCCTTTGGTGCTGGTGATTGAAACTTATACATACTAAGCACAACCTCTACTATTGAATTACACACCCAGGACAGATTTCTAATGAACTGGTACTAATTCAAGTTCCTCAATCCTGCCACTTCATATTTCCTTTTATTTTATTAAATATTTAAGGCAGATAATATAATGTCTTGAGATGTTTATGATATTTATGACTGTAATAATGATTACAACATATCCATCACTTACCATAGTAACTTTTTTTTTGTGGCAGGAACACCTAAAATCTACTTGCAGTAAATTTTCAACATACAATAAATATTAACTATAGTCCTCAAGTTATATATTACATATCTGGATTTATTCATCCAATATAACTGAAGGTTTGCATTACATAATTCACATTTCCTCCCCCTCCTTGCCCATGATAATCAGTATACTACTTGTATTTCTACAAATTCATTTCTTATTTAGATTCCACATGTAAGTAAGATCATGCAATATTTGTTTTTCTCCGTCTGGATTACTTCATTAAGCCTAATGTTCCCAAAGTTCCTCCATGTTGTCACAATATAAGTACCTCCCTTATTTAAGTCTGAGTGATACTCCATTGTGCATATACATATTTATTCTTAAGAACTCAATTATCCCTGGTATAAAAATATTCATGTTACTATGATCCATATATTTACAGTGATATTCTTGAAAATATAGCTTCTTTCTTACAAGGTTTCCTATAACAAAATTAAAAATGAAACCAGTTTTTCCAATGCTTTATCTTTTGAAATTATAAACAATTTGAGGACTTATACTGGCCAATCCAATAATCAAGACAAACTACTTTCTGCAACTTACCAGATGAGTTTTAACAGTGAATTCACAGCCAATCACATCTTTGGTCAAATAGAGAAGAATGCATTTTTGCAACATTTACTTTTGTGTTCAATATCTCCTTTGGGCTTGACTATTAGGTCTATATTTTGAATATAACCAGAATTATAATGGATTATATGTGGAGTTTAACAGAAAGAAAAAAAAAAGGTAAAGGTGATTACAAGATTTAAGTTCTTACAAATTGAAAGGATAAAGCTGCAAATGAGATGCAGGACACTCTGGGACAAGTTGACCTGGGAGACTGAAAGATCAGAATATTTAAAAGCATATTTAATTCTAACATACATATTATATTAGACACACAAGTACAATAATGTAGGCAGCTAAAGAGTCCAGAATGCACACAAACATTTGGCAGTTGTTAAAAAACAGATGGTTATTTAAAGCCATGGTACTAGGTATGATTACTAAGACAGGATGTATGGACAGGAAAAGGTCAATGATCCCATACTGAAAAATAATAAGAATCCAGCAAAGGAAACTTGAGGCTATAACCAGCAAGGCATAGATGTGACAGAAGCAAAATAAAGTGTTCTAAAGAAGAGACAGCAATCTTATGTCAAAAGCTGCTGATTATGATATAAAGATAAGGACTGAAATAGAATTATGGTAGTTAGCAATCACTTAAAGAGCAGTTTTCCTGGAAGGATGGGGTCAAAATTCTAACTCAAATGCCTTCCAAAGAGAAATGAGTAGAGAGAAATGAGTAGATATAGCACAAGTGTGTACAATTATTCTGAAGCATTTACTGTTAATGGCATAGTAAATGGAACAGAAAATGGAGCAAAGAAAAATACCTTTAAAAAAAAACTCAGGTTGATAACATATTTGTAGATTGCAAAAAGTAACAAGTAGAGTAGGAAATTTGACATGCAGGAAAGAAGAAAGGATTATTAAAACATGTGGGAGTGGGTAAGACACAATGGAATCTAGAATAAAAGTAGAAATTAGACTTCAGTATGCAAGAAATAGTTTATCAGAATAAGAACATGAACAGATACTGCTATCCTTAGGAAGTTAGATCTGGTGTATCTTATAAAATTTACTTTTATTTTCTAAGTGAAATAAGAAATAAAATCATCAATGAGGATAGCTGATATTGTTTGTAAATTAATACTGTTTGTGAATTTTATTTCAAAAAAAGTAATTTTGGGTTATTGTCACTATTCACCACCTATCTCAAATTTCTCTATTTCCTAAAACCATATTCTAATATAAATAGACATGACAATTAGTGATCTCTAACCCAGAGTAACACAAATTGCTGTTCTATAAGTTGCCAACAATTTAATATTACTTTGATTTCAATCAGACTTCACTCTCACCAAATCTACATATTCCAAGTATCTAAGAATAAATACATTATTGCTGTAAAACTTAGCCCTACAATATTTAATCACTCTGAAATTAAAAAGTTTTAGCAAATATTCTCATATTTTTCCTAGATAATATGTATTCTTCATATATTCAAAGGTATAAAATTCTGATAGTAAATCAAATTTATACTATGACATATTCACTAAGGTATTATTTTCTATAGTTAGCAATTAAGAATCACTATGATCTTATCAAATTTATTGTCCATAAAAGAAAAGCAAATATAATTGTTATTTCTATGGTATTAGATGAATCATAAATATTTAATATGTAAAAATATCTAATTTAACACAGGTATTTGAATATAGCATTAAGTTTATACAAAGATTATGACAAACTATAGCTGTATCATATAAAACAATATTACAATGGCAATCAAGAATGTGTGTGATGACTCATAGAAAATGTGAATACTTGGTAAGCAATAGAAAGGAATGAACCATGGCCCCTAAAAAAATTCCTTAGGAGAATTACACCATTAAAATTACCTGGCTTTCTTGTAGAAGTTGTGAGAACATGAATTACAATGTTAAAACCTTGCCATAAGGAATTAAATTATTTTTTTTTTACTTTTTCCACAGTTCAAAAAAAAGCTGAACAAATCTTATGAATTATTATCTGTAATGGTAACATCTAGCTTTGTCATTTAGTATATTATGATTTGCTTTTTTACTAAAAGGGAATATATTTTTCAGAAGTTTTAGTTCACTGAAAAAGATCATGAATGTCAGTATTTAACACACAACACAGCACCTGATTTATTCCTATCGAAACTCTCATCCATCAGTAATTTCAAAGTTTTGTATTTATATGTACAAAGATGAAGAGGAAAAGGGGTCATGAATTAAGCTAATTTTCAAGAAATATAATATAAATAAACTCATATGCTTCACTTGAGACTATTTTACTATGCTTTACAGTTAAAAATTCCTGCCCATATGTGAAAAGAGATGACATAAAATGTTTACCTAATGCCAGATATTATATGATATGCTTTTACTTATTAGTATTTTTGGTATCTAGACCAAAATTTACACCTATGAGGGGAGTATCCATATACCATTACATAAGTAAGAAAACAAGATCTAGGAAGAGTGAAAGATTGGCTGAAGTCACAGAGATTAGTAGCAGAACTCAGATTCAAATCCTGTTCTGACACTTGATGTTCTCTTATATTCAATCTTACTTCCACCACAGAAGGCATCAAGATACGTTGAAAAGATATAGAAATTCCTTAACAAACTCAACTCTATTATATCTATAAAATAAAAATTTATGTTACAGTGACTACTAGCATAGTGATTTGATTATATCACAATGATTTGACTAGCCCTATCGAACCCTAAGTCTATTAATTCAATAAATTTCTAGATTAGTGGCTATATGTAATTTTGAAATTAAAAAAAAAACTTTACAGGGCTAAGTCAAGAACAAGAGAATTATTTCATGTAAATAAACTCAAATTTCAAACTATCTTAGAGGTTCTAGTATCAATATGAAGACAGCAGAATACATGACAAGGTTCTAAGTGTACACAAAACTGGCCAGAGGAAAACTTGCTTTTATATCTGTTTTTACTAAGTATTAATTTTGCTTTCAATGGCATTTTTTTCCAAAGGGAAATTTTTAATTTTCAGGATTTCCATATGAATAAGAAAAAGTTTTCAACCAATCAGATACTTGATTATCTCTCAATAATGAAAAACTATGGCAGTTTGGTTAATCTTGCCTAAATCTGAACACTATATTTCCAAACTCAAATTTTCAAGTAATCTCATAAAAGTTACAGATAACAGTAAACACATAAGTTCATTAACTTGACATATTGCAAATCATTTTTAATTTATTATTTTCCTCATCTATAAAATGGAGATAAAAATTCCTCCCTACAGTGATATTGTAAGAAACAAGTGATAGAAATGTAAAATCTCACTATGCTACCATTGATAAGCAATTAATAACTTTCAGTGGTATAGTCTTAAGAGTTTTTAAAACAACATCATCACTTTCCCAAGTAACTGTAATAGAGACAGTTTAAATGCAAACATATGAAACTGGGTAGGCTCTTTAAAAGGCAGAAATTTACAAAAGACATTGAATTCAGGTAATTATTGCATGAAATACTTCCCAAACCAAAAATTTCTTCAAAATTTTCCTCAAACACAATTGTATTTATTCTGAATATTTCAAATCGTCAAAATTCTTTAACTTTTTAAAATTATTTATTACCATAACATCAGTTTCTACTTAATTTTAACACAAGCTGCTGAATGATTTGAAGGGCCTTAAGTAAAACCCTTTGATAAAAATAATAGTTTAAAGTATCCAAATAAGTATACTATGTGCAAGAAAACTAGACTACGAACTCAAAGTTAATCATTTTTTCATAAGAAGGCGATATTTACTCCAGTTTACTAATTCTTTTCTGCAAAGACCCCATAGAACATCAAACCTTTTTTTTTTTTTTTGCTCAAACCTTTTTGAATCAACATATCTACATTTTCTAAAAATAAAAAGTCTTCAACTCTTAATTATTTACTTTACTGAACCATTTTAACCATCTCAAATACATAAGCATTATTATTCCTTAACAAAAATGCAGTATATAAACATATAATTATATAATCATTATTCACGTTCATAAATCTGTCAATTTTTAAATTCTCATTCATTTTAACCAACTTCAAATAATAACTTAGTTACTAAGAGAGATCCCACATAGGTAATTTAAACACCAAAAAGATTTTTACCAAAGTTGAAAATAAGAAGGTACAATATAAAGGGTTTATCAGAATTAAAGACCCACCATCAGGAGCCTATATAATAAAAGTAGCAACCTTTCACTGTAAAATTACTAGTCCTAGTAATACAGTACATTAAGCATGGTATTTGATATATATGCCAACCTCAACTGCCACATATGGCATATTCAGATCATTATCACAGTTTGTGTTTTCATACATAGAGCCATTTTAGTTTTTAAACAAGATGTCAAAAGCATCAGTGCAGCAAAAAACATGATAAAGCTTTGAGAGGACATACTTTTCCTTAAACAGAGGTATATATGTCAGAAGAATGAGTTGAAAATATTATCATAAAGAAAACATGACTGGAGTTTTTCAGATGCAAGGACATTTAAATACAAAATAGAATGTTATTTTAAAGACAATTTGAAAATGTTAAATCTGTTATTTTGAAACAACATGAATCTAAAATTTCATCAAAATTTCTCCCAAAGACATCTGTATTTGTTGCAAAAAATGTACTGTTTACCTATGTTATTTATCACTTTAAAACCAGTCATGAAATCATATCAAAATATGAATATCAAAGGCAATGTGACTTTCTTAATGCTTTCTTTTTATATTTAATTCAACCTTGAATTATACCAATGGTATTGCTGAATTATGAACAGCACTTAAATAAAGATTACACAGTGAGTATTTTTATTTTAAATCCCCATCTGGTGCTTAATGTCACTTCAGCTGTTCAATTTTTTAATGTTTCTCTACACAAGTAGCCAATAATTTCACAAATCAGTATAAAATGCTAGATTTTTAATCTCATTTTCTAAATGGAGAAGCAGTGCCATATTTTTTCATTTTTTAATTCATCTGAATGTGATGAATATCAATTAAGTTTGATGCTTTTGTAAAATATTTATCAATAATAGAAAATCTTGCTGAATCTCAATAATCAAACAAAATTCTAAACAAAATTAATTGCATAACAGAGAATCCACTACAAATGAGTAACAATTTTCATTTTCATTGCTATAACACATCAATGTTTCTATACTATACCACAACTTTAGTATATGGCACCAAATTCATATATAAACTCACTCACTCTCTCTCTCTCTCTCTCTGTCTCCCGCGCACGCACGCATGCACACACACACACACAATTTAAAAAATCACTAATTTTAATCAAATTTAAAATGTATCTTTTCATATGCCAAGAAAAGTAAAAAAGCCTATATATTCAAAGGATTTAAGAAACAAAGAAACATTTATTTGGTATATGATCTTAAACTACTATGAATCAAAATCAAACTAGTTTTAGAAACCATTAAAGTCAGTAAATGTACACAAAGAAAACAACAGTATATGTAAACATGAACAAATATCAAATACAGATTTCTTCAAAACCTTGCATACAATGAAATATTCTTCACTGACATCTGCTCTTCACTGGGTCCCCCATTTTTTTTTTATCTTCCACGCTGAGCACATTAATTGCTTAATTAAACACAACTCATGTTCTTAACATCTCTTTTCTGTATTCCCAGTTGCCTCACCTTTCTATTTGTCTTTTCCCTTCTAAATAATCTTGATTCTACTTGTATTTCCTAAGCAGAAAGGCAAGCTCTTCAATCTAATACTCAATTCTGCTTCAGACAACTGGGGCAGTCCTCCAGAGTACAAGTATCACCATTTTATTTACACAGATACATATATTTTAATTGCAGTACCACTCAGTCATTTGATTGACAAAAGAAAATGCACTTTTAAAACAATTTTTGCTAATGAATCCAAGATGCATATTTTTCAAATGGGCTTTTTTCTTTTTCATCCTTGTAATACATTGTCTCTTCTCTAAATATCTACAGGGCTTCCCTACTATCCTCCATACGAACACATAGCAATATTACATTTTATACAAGAAATATCAAACTAATTTTGGAATCCTGAATATACCAGGACATTTTCCATATCTCCATGTCTCTACATTTTGTCTCTGTGCTTCAAATTGCCTTCTCCCCTTGTCCACCAAGCAAATTAAAATTCAACCTTCAAAACCCTGACAGCTCTCTTTGAAGTCTTCTTTGAAGTCTAACCTCTCCTTCCAAGTACCCTACCACTGAAGAGACATAATTTCAACTTCTGGATATACTTCTCTCATTACATAGTTACCAAACTTTATTATAACCAGTTATTCATTTTTCCTCTGTATTCTATTGGTTGATAGTAAGATCTTCTGGTCATTCTATATTTAATTCTAACCCTAAAGAGCACACAAATCTCCATCAAACTCTTTTAAATCTGGGCATGTTGGTAGGAGAGAAGGGTAAGGGAAGTAGGTAAAGAAATATACGCTGCTTTAGCTGTTTCATTCTACTATATAAAAAATAGTAGTAAAATACTATAAAAATTTTTGAAATGAATGAAATATATAAAAATGTGGAAGCCTGAGCATGAGGCATGAAGGAGAGGATATCTATTAAATATTAGGTGTTTCACTGGTTCATTATGGCAGACATCAAACAATGTATTAGAACAAGAAAAGCACTAGTATATCACACAACTCTAAATTTTGAAAGTTTACAAATTACTAATAGACTTTGACATATCCCAAACTCAACAACTTCCTTAAAATTTTAAGTTCAAATAAAGTAACATAAACATTTTCAAATTTCAATAAATCAAACTCTAAGCAAGTTCTGCTCTAACATACAGCTGGTAGATTTTTTAGTTGATACAAAAATTAATATGTCCAGCTTCCAAAAATGACAACGTAACTTCCTCCCATGTCACATGTCAACCTGACCAACCTACAGTGGGGAAGAACATATTAAATTACCAATGAAACATTTAATAATAATACTTTTAATAATGTCACTTTAATTTGGTGGTTAATAATGTTTGATTTTCAAGGTAGCTCAAGAAAAATTATTAGTGATATCTGGTCCTTACTACACATGTGACAATATGGCAATATTTTAAACTATGATGTGACACAACTATAAATTTTTTAATAAAATTACTTTTAACTACTTTATCAATAACAGTTTTAATTAAGTTCATGTTGCTTAAGTATAATATGTTATAGGCTGTCTTCAATTCATAGGTGTCTTTTAAGTACTATTCATTACACTTGCTTTAAGTTTTCTTCACTCCAGAAAACATGCTAAATAAAAAGGAAAATTTCTTGATCACATCCATTCTTTTTCCTTAATACCTAGTCAATTCCTGTCCTACCAGGATGTATTTCTTGTTTGTCTGAATTGCTGAACTCATTATTTCACCCATTCATAAATATATACATATCATCAAAGTAAACTAGAAATAAAAATTAAAGATGAATTGCTTTCTACATATACTGAATTGCTATTACACAATCACTTCACAGAAGACACCGCAAAAAAATTCATTCTTTCATTCACTGATTTATTCATCTAAATTTCCAGTGCCACCTATGACTAAAACACTGGTCTGTACTATGAAAATACAGGAGCAGGCAAGGGAGGAGAACAATAACTCCCTATAATCAACTGATATAAGTAAAGACTTACCACAAGAGAATTATTGTTTTAATTTAAAGGTATAGAAGGGAAAGTCTTCCAAATACATTAGGTACTTTTATAATGATGTTTAAAATGTAGTTCTGAAGCTATAACACAATGGAAATAACACCAGAATTTTAATTAACTAAGAAGTGGACCAATTTAATAGGATGAACAAAAAAGAAAATAATAATGCTTTTAAATTGCTAATTATTATATAATATAGTCATATTTTCACTTCTTTTGCCTTAAAATTAGTTGTAACCTTTTTTATCACATTTTGTCCTTCATAACTCAACTCTTATAAATATCTAGCTAAATATGCTACAAATAGGAAAGTTTTTATAAAAGACATCAAAACATAAAAACATATATTCTTAAAATAATCCTTGAAAGAAAATTTCACTTAGAAAGTCTACATATTTTTTTTAACCAAGGTCAACACTCTGCTCAACCAAAAAAAAATTTTTAAAAAGAAAACTGAAAAATAGAGCTAAGGTAAATGAAAGCAAGGGAAAAATTTAAAAACAGAAAAGTAACAAAACTACAGAAATCAAATCATCCCCAAAACATCACCAAGTTCAATCAGAATAATCACAAGAAAATAGAAAATGACCAGGCTATACATTCCAAGGAATATAATCAATTATATCCTTCTTATTTTGTTTCTTTCTTTCTGGTTTAATAGGTAGCAAAAACTGAAAGTCTGTTTTTGGTCCTTCATAATAGTAATTGTAAAATAACTACTGGGATTTCAGCTTAGTTTAAAAACAAGGACGAATTCATTTTAACACTGGGGAGCAGGAGGGTGAAAAGTAAGAATGTGTTTCTTCAGAGTCATATCCAAGAAGGAGGGGGAAAAAAAGAGTAGAGCAAAACAGAGAATGAAGTTCCAACTACAATTGCATCCCAAATTCAGAAAACATATTTAGAAGTTGCAGGATACTGGTCTTATAAAAGACTTGCAAAATCACTTAAACTCCTGTTGTCTTGGTCTTCTCAACTGTTAAATGAAGGTTCTAGAGGAGGTCATATCTCAACTCCATCACTTTCATCTAGTCCCACAATTCTATCTTATCCCCAATTCCTTTCAATATAAAACTTCTTAGTAACTCCTTGGTGTTGTCATTCTCCACAGAGACGCCATCTAATATAAAAAAAATTTTTTAAAAAACACAATTTCTCAGAGTAAAGCAGGCCTATGTGTCTTAAATAAAGAAAAGATGCTTTGCAATAATCCTAACAATGACCAAATAGCTGCATACACCTGGGCCTATATGAAGCATGTGATAAATACAACATAACATTTAACAAAAACTTCACAGCCTGACTTCACACTAATCAACAAAACCAGAATTTTAAAAAAAGTACTTTTGTGAATTTGTAAAGATATCATAAATTTGTCATATAAAAAATAAAACAAGTTAAACAAAGAAGAATTTTAGATTAAGTATGTGAATGAACTCTCCAAGTAAGAGCTCACTTCCTTCCAATACTAACTAATCCCTTAAATAACAGGTATTTCAAGAACAAAAATGATCAAGTTTTTAAAACAACAGTTCTGCTAAAATATTTAGTTACATAAAACAAATACCTAGAAAACAAAAACGTATTCTACTCCCTTCTATTTTGTTACTGAAATAAAGTACACCATCCCTTCTTTTCCACCCTTTCCCCCAAATTCCTAAATCTTAAAATAGTGATTCCCAGTCGAACTGTGGAGCAACAAATTAATAACGATTTAAATGAAGACAATCTTAAGATTACAATGATTTTTGAAAACTAAATGAAGTGGAATTGGCATCTATTACATCCTAGAAGAATGCAGGATTTGAAATCTCAGTTGTTGAACTTATTCTGTAAAAATTTGTCCTGTGAATAGAATTATGGGGGCTTCAATGAACACTCTCAAAAATATTTAAAATGGAAAGAAAAGTCGTTCCTCCAAACTTCAGAAAGTTCGCTTAGCTTCACTACTACTATACAAAATTTTTTAATTACTGAGTTCATAATAAAATTCATTAAAATTGACAAGTATACTGAACATCAGTAAAATGTAACACAAGTCTAGGAATAAAAGTAACATTAAGTTTAGGTACATATTAAATAAAATTTACAAGTGGACTTTTTTATTTTCCACACCAAATAATCTTACCTGAATCATTCTGCTGTTAAAAAACTTCAAGATACTGATTTCATTTTTCATATGGTCCTGTCAACAAGGCTATGACAGGCCCTACAGGAAGCAGCAAAAAATCAATGATGGAGTGAAAATAGTATGTTTTTCCCATGATCAAGATTTGTCATGGAAAAGGACACCCATAAAGTGGTATGAAATTTCACAAATACTAAAGATCTCTCAAAGGGTTTATCAGCATGTATAGTAGTCTTTTTTCAACTTTATAGTCTTAACACGTTTATTCTTTTCCCATGTCTTCTTTATCAAAACTTTAAAAATCATGGTGAAATATATATGTGAAATTTCAAGGTATTACTTTCATATTAAAAACTGACAAGAAACAACACTTCTTGATGTCAAAAAAATGAAAAAAAATCTTCATTGAAAAATGAAATGATACATGTTCAAAAGTGTACAAATGGTTCCCCTGAGCTCCCCTGAAAATTATTTTAATCTTACTTGTCTTAATTACCAAGTACCAATAAAGTACTATCGATATTCCAATTAAAACAGGTATTATTTTATTATAAGAAGTATCTTAAGAATCAAATAGCTATTATCAATAATGGTAAAACAGCCTTCAAAAAATATATATGTTACAAAAAACTTAGAAAAGGAATCTATGCAAGCTCCAAAACTTGATTACCCTTGAGTAACTGAAAAGGAATATTCAATAGATATAAAAAATACAAATTAGTAAAGCCAACAAAAAAGTCAAAACAATAAACTGCTTCATAAATACTCCAAATTTTTTTGCCTTCTAAATGATTTTAAAATAGTATAGTACCTTGCCAGATTTAATTCAAAGATATTTTTCGATTAGGAATTGTTTTCCATACAAGGGCCAGTTCATAAACAGGACTGTGATGAGACATCTGTAGTCACTGGGAATATTATCAGAACATACAAGAAACCTCTACAGGTATCATGGATGCATAATTTAACTCAATGTTTCAAACAGATTGAAGAATTAAAAACAACAGAAATAAATAACAGACTAATTTTCTATGAGTGTTTATTTGACTGCTTGATTTACTTGCAATAAAATTCGGCAAATAACCACCTCAGTAGCACTCTTACATTAAGTTCAAATATCTTAGAAATTTCTTCAACATGCTGTACCTGCCTTGCTTATTGGAACATTTCAGAACACTTTAAAATTTACTTGTCAAAGTCCCCCAAATACTAAAAAGATACCATTTAATTTTCCATGGGTTATATCACCAATAAAAATAAATAAGCAAAAGTTAACCTAAGATGTTAATTTTTAAAATAACTACAAAGTATTTTCACTCATTCATGTTTTAAAAATGTACTTGCAGAATAGGGAAATTTAAATGATTCTCACTTATGGTTATTGTTCTTTCACTTTATTTCTAATGTTCCCATCTTCTTCTTGTGTACATTCTATCAGACTCATGGAAAATCATTTTAGTTGCAAATATTCCCATATTAAAAATAGGAGAAAGCAGATGCTATGTCTTTAAAGAAGATGAAGAAAAAGGAAACTAAACCAACCCAAGCATCAGAGTATTGAAAAGCATTACTTCATCTCTTGCATGTTGCATTTTATACCATGACACTTCAGTCTCTGAGGGTCAGGTTAATTAAGCTCCATAGCAGCTGCAGTGCAATGTGAGACACAGGCTGCTGCAGTTCCCACCAGTCCATTCCAATTACCTGCAGTATTCCAGCACTGGACAAGTGACAACCAACCTCTTCTCTCTAGTCACTTGCTCCCACCGGTCTACAGATAAATGTTAGAACAAACTAACCTCTTTTTGGAAAAGACTGCAAAGCTGAATGCACCTGCTGCAGGCTGCAATGATGAGTCCCAGAGAGATGTTTGTCAGTCAGATCTCTGCAGATGTTGTTTAACTTTATGCTAGAGCAGTATCCAAAGATGGAAATGAGATGGCAATCAAGCACAAATCTCCCACCACCCACATCCCCCCCTTTTTATTATAAAAAGCTGCACTTGCTCATAAGAGTTATACTTTAAAACATAGCTCTAGTACACTGGAAACAAAACTAAACTCCGTGATTTAAAAAATGTTTATTAGGTGCCAAATTTTAGTTAACAGGTGGCATAAAATGTGTTCAATAAATGTCATTTGTCTCACTTAAGAAAACATTATTAAAAATTAATAATCTTAGGCTACAGCAAAACAAAATAAAACAACCATAAAATACACAAGTTTTTGATTAATTTTTTGGCCAAGTTTCTAGTGATATCACATACTATTACCATTTCTAAGACATAGATCATTTTTCCTCTTGGTTAGTATATGAAACATCTTCAATATGTAAATGTTGAACTATTTCAACAACTCTGTTCACAATTTCTGAAATTCTTTGGGGCAATATTTGCAAGGCAATGTTGTTGCATTACTTCCTTATAAGGTCACAAATTTTAAATAGGCTATTTTTCAAAAATCCAGAAGGATTCCAATAGCAAATTTCAAAGTGACATTTGTTCTATAGATTTCATGAAAACATCAACACTACAAATTAATTATCTTCAATAATTTGCTAAATCAATGATAGAAGATATAATGTCAAAGGGAAATAAATAATAATCAATTAAAATGAATAGCTAAGATTTTATGCCAATTCATCTTCCTAAAAATCACATTCTACAAAACATTTGCATTCATGAAATAAATGCTACATCCTTCAGAAACTGCAATATTAATATAGATTGTGCTATGCCAGTAATGCTCCTATATGTTATGAATTTCTATTATTTAAGAGTATTAAAAATTAGTTAAAAATTAAAATACACAAAATTTCAAGTGATACTAATATCTTGGGTAAAAGATTGTTTCTCCTTCAACTAAGGATATAGGAAAATTTAACACATAAGAACAGACACTATGTTAAATAAAAACATTACAACTTTAAGATTTAAGGAAAAACACTTTGTGACAGCAACTCTGATCATACTAGAATCAAAGGTATAGTTCAGTGTAATAACTATCCTATTAAACCCACCCAACAAGGATGGAAATGAAAATATTTAATTTTCTCTGCTTTTTACAATTACCTCTAAATATTAAATTTGTCTTAAAATATGTACCAATAAATGTTCAACATACTCTGCATCTAAAAGAAAAAAGTATGGACTCCAACTTTTAGAAGCTGTAGGAAAAGTATTCACACTGTGTTACCAATATTATAATACTTTTCCTACAACAATGTAAACGAAAGTGATTAGTTTTAAATTTCATTTTCTTTGATTTTCACAAAATGAGCATTTTTATGTAATGTCAATCCCAAAGGTTAAATTGACTGATGAATTTCCCCATGTCAAAATAAAAAGTGTGGGGCATTTCCTTAATTGATAGAAAATTTCACTTACACTCTCTTTTTTCATGATTTTAAAAAATGTAATGGATAAACAATTTGTGATTTAAAAAAAAGGGAGCACCACCCAAGTTGGACTATGATAAAATCAAAATATAATGAATCTGGGAGTAACAACTTCAGATTCTAACCTAAGTACTACAAAATGAAATAAGTTATGTTAAATAAATTCAATTTTATGAATACAAATGTGAAAAGCCTTACATACATACAGATTCTACTACTATTAGTGAAGGATTCCAATTTGACTGATACGATGAATCTCTCCCAATGTCATTTTACAGAATATAAATAGGTACACTATGACGTGTTTTAATATCTAAGGCAGACATAAAAATGTTTATCTTACACATCCTTTATTATTCTCAACTAATAACATATTCAATGAGTTTTTCCGATTACCTCCTTTCCCATCAAATAATTTTAACAAATAAAATCTATTTATTAACACATCTTTGACGCCAACCAGAATAAAAAGAAAAAACTATCGCCATTCTGAAAATGCATACAGTAATATGTTCCCCAAAATAAGAAAGCTGCTTTTTACTACAAAGCAACTTTATATAACATAATTATGAAAGAATACAGAAATAAATTCTGTAAGATTAGATTTTTAAAAATAGATAAATGAATTATACAGCATAACAAAAAGCAAAATAAACCTACTTATAGATCATTTTTCTGATATTAACTGAAAAATGTACTTTATAAATCTTCATCATGCAAGTTTCTTGATTACTTTTATTTAATGTGTGACACTGAAATACACAAAACACTATCCAGCTATACAAATTCTAAAGTCATACCAATCAATGGGCAAAATGTTTCCTTCATTTCATCCAAACTTTAAAAAATATTACTCAGAAAGACAGTGTTGCTTTCAGTGGTTTAAAGACATAGCCTGAGAGGGTATAAAAAGGAAAAAGGAAAACAAATTTGAGGTTATATTGGCTATAATTTCTTAGCTATATATATCGTTTGAGTTGAAATTCTTTAAAATGTCCCCAAAGTGTGATTTTATTCTGTAATACATCCTGGAGAAAGTTTTTAAAAATACATTAGTGTTTTAACTAACACAATTATGTTTGGTTTCAAATTTAGGCAATTTGAGCAAGTCTATTAGATCATACAATTTAAATACGCTTTTTCCCAAAGATACTGTTACCAAAGGAGAAACAGAAAAGTACTTCACAAAATAAACATCAGCATATTCATTCTAATAGAATGAGTCAAAAATATATATGTGTATATATACACACATACACATACATCTGAAAGACACAAAAGTGGAATTCCAAATTTTTGCATAATCCTACAGTAAATTCCTTATAACTGGGCTAAAATAATCACAGCTTTATAATTTAGTTTATCTGAGATGTGCGAAGTAAGGATACCTTATGTATATCTGAGTAACACAAGTTGAAAGAAGCTCAGTTGCCATTATATTGAAGAATACTAAGATCTTAGATAATTGCACGACTGTGGTCAAGTGTGAACAAAAATAGTATTAAAATTAAAGTATCTAAAGAAGAGAGATATATCTATCCAAACAGGTAATAAATTGAAATGATTTTAATACTGCATCCTCGGAACTCTTAAAAATACTTTATTTTACCCTTAAGATTGATTCCATAGGGTGGGTGATTGGTTTCCACCTGTTACAAGCAAAATATAAGCCTTCTTTTATCTGACATTTCAACTCACATTTAATCAGGTTACGTCACTATACTCACAAAATTTTATTCATCGCATTCCAGCTTTCCATTTTGTTTTCCAAGGGACATTCTTGCTTTACACAAATAACATGCCTCAGAACTATAAATAAAATAAGCAATTTCTATGTAATAAGAAAAAAATGCAAAACTAAGTGGACTAAAAACAAAAGATCTAATTTTCATTGCACCCTTTCCAACCCACTGAAAATAAACTATATTCAAATGAAAAGGCATTTAATTTACTATTTGGAATATCCTTGATAAACACCAATTTTCTGTAACATCCCTGCACATCTGATACCACCTCATGTATAATGCAAAAAAGCTTTTTCATTTTCATCTATTGACAGTGAATTTAATTTACCATTGCAGCTCTTTTCCTGGAACTATCACGTTATTAATTCTGCAATCAAGCTCTTTTGAGTGCTTTTATTTGTAGTAAGGGTTTTCACAATTCCACATTGATTTTTTTTTTTTGCCATAATATACCTTTTAAATATATGAATGTGAATATGTTAGCAAACTTTCCTAATGCATAAGGAAAGTTTCAGAGACATGGAAAGCCATCTGCAAAACTACACTCATAGAAAACAAACTTTAGGGGGGCAGCATATTTAACAGATTACTCTTTAGTTTAATGAATTTAATGTTTACCAAAAATACCACATTTAATTTATATAACTAAAGGAAAGTTTCAACCATTATAAAATCTTCTTTTCCAGTATAATGGTCCATTTCTACCACCAGACGATTGGCTATGAAAAAGTAGTGCTCCAAATGTTCTGGTTATATTCATGCCAGATGTCTTTGCTGTATTAAAGAACTCTTACGGAATTAGATCACTAAAAGCAAATCAGCTTTTCTTTCCGAACAGGAAAAAAAAAAAAAGCAGCATCAGTCCTCTCAGCATTGACTTAATATTTTTACAACCATAAAGATAAAATACCCTCCCAAAAGGCAGAAAGCTAGATCTAAGTAAAAGCAAATCGGCTAGTAATGTTCTATCTAGGAGACAAACTACTGCACTATAGAGATTTCTCCATTAAACTTAAAAAACATATATTGAGTAATAAAATGGTTTAAAAAAATAGAAAAGAAAAAGATGAATATACAGAACTGCATGACACTAAGAAGAAAAAAAACCCCAAAAGTAAAAGACAAAACACACAAAAAAACCACCTAAGAAACTTGTCATACTCTAGTAGGTTAGTGATCTCGCTGTTAACATATTTTAATCAAATATGACTCTTAAGGAACACAAATTTTAAAGCATTATTTTACTTTTGGCATAATAATATAGTAAATGTCCTTATACCATCTATGTTAAACCCAAAATATTTTAAAAATCTGAAGAAGCAGCATTTGTCCTCTTTACTTCATCCAAGGCCAACAAACAAAGCAATGAAGCAGAAAGAGGTACATAATGGATTCAGAAGTAAATGGTCCATTCTTTAAGAAGCCTCCCTACCCCCCTCTTCTGAATTTGCTCTTGACTAATTGTCATTACAATGATGTCTGAAAACTTCAGAAGAACCCTATTTCCTGATGCTAGCTGTCCAGGTTTCTATCTTCCATTTTTTAGGTTTTTTTTCCTAATAAGAAGCATTCAGAAATATCCAAAAGAATAATCTTGCAATTAGTCTAAATCACATAAACATTATATCAATTATAGCAAAAAGACATAATCAACCATGTAAATATGCTGAAAACTCTTCCAAAATATATAACAATATGTCTTCACTATTGTTTAAAAATTTCTTTCAAGACAACACAACACATGGAGATCTTCTATTTCTTTCCTTGGGGATTCATCAAACAATCTCTTCACCAGTGCACCTACCTGGGTAAAAATCTTTGGACTTAGACAGCTTGATGGTGGCTCCAGTTTCTTTTTGCAACTGAACAATTGTCTGTCCTCCCTTCCCAATTATAGATCCAGCAGCATAACTAGGTATGAGAACCTTTAGAAAATACTGGCCGTCTTCTGAAAAATGCAAAGAAATATACTCGGTTAACATGATATTTTAAAACTTTGTATTCCCACTCCACCCTCAAGAGAGAAAAAAACAACTAAAACATTGGGCATAAAGCTCTAGGAAATAGGATATTAAAATTTTTTAAGAATAAAAATAAACCAATTACACTGAAAAATTTGTATAAAGTGTTTCCCATTTTGTAAGATTTACACTTTCAAACTTGGAATTAAAATCTAAACATGTTTTAATATTTTGCAGCACTGTAGGAACTGATGACTAAATTCCAGTTGTTATTCCAAACATGGAAGTCTTCCAATTCTATCTGTGGTTACTATAGCAAAATGAAAGGAACTGACCCTTTAACAGAACTTCAAAGATTCATAAGATGACAAACCTTCACTTAACATATTGAAGAAAAAAAGAAAAACAGAATTGTAAACAGTGATGAGCTAAATTTGTTTGTCATTAGCAAACACATAAGAACTACAATTAGCCATTGCCTATATCCTACTTAAAGTAGGGAAAACAACCATTCCCTTCCAAATAATCCACCCAAACTGTAGGGTGTATTCCAAGCCTTCAGTAAGTGCCAGGAAACAACTCGAGGTGGTGGACTGACAAATCTAACTAATCCTAATGTATTTCTTTAGCACTTCTTAGTCTACTATGATCTCGTAAGCTCATTAATTAAAGGACCTTAAGAAGAATTTTGCCAATACTAAAAAGCTTAGGAGTCATTTCTATTAAATACATTTGAAAGTGACCAAATAGATAACGTTCCTTCTCCAAAAACCATAAAACGGAGAGGGGATTGATGAGCGAAGAAAAAGAAAAATGAAATGTTTTGGAATATAAAGCCAACTCCATAAACTTTAATTTCCGCCAACCTGATCATATCTTAAATACAAAATATCCCTGTAAATCCAGCTTTTTAATGTGAATGAATATTCCAAATTTTGCGGTGTGCCACTCACAAGACCCCCATCCGTTTCTAATGTATATGCTGGAGATAAATTCACCTCTGCTTCGATGCATTGGGTGCATTGTTAAGATGACTCCAGTGCAAATGAAGAAGCGATACCGGTCCCGTTATAACTCATCTTCCAAGGAAGCGCAGGATGTTAACTAACAAGTCACCGTACCAGACACCCCCCTCGTATGCACACCCTTGAAGACAAATCAATGAGATATTTGTACCGACAATATAAGTGCGGTAAGGGCATGCACTCTTCAGGATTTTGCATACTACTTGTAGCCCAAAGCAAGGGGATGGACAGAGGAAAAACTCTCCGGTGCCCCAATCATTCGCAATCCGCTACCCAAGTGCCATTTATTTATTTATTTTATCAGACTGTTAAATGCAGCGCGCATCTTCCAGCGGCCATCACCTCACTCGGGGGTCATCATCCTCCTCCTTAACGGACCCTCTTGCCCAGGTCTAGGATATTTAAATGGTCAGTTTCTAGACCGATTAATGGAAAGATAGGTCTATTCCAAAAAACCTGGTCGCCATTTTGATGAATGATAAACACAGAAATGGAAATGTGTCGGGGACGGCGAGGCTCGGGGCAGGTGCAGGGGAGGGGGCGCGGGAGCCGCCGGGCTCGGGCTGGAGGTGTCCGGGCCGCGGGAGGGAGGGAGGGCGGCGGGAGGGAGGGAGGCAGGGCGGGCGGCGGGGGATGGGGCCAGCGGGGAGGTGGAAGCGATACCCACCGCCCGTATTGGTCCTCTTGGTGCTGCCGGCTTCAGGGGGGGCTTCCAGCGGCCTTTTCCGCGAGTCCGGCGGGTCCAGGTCTATGGGAACCCCAGTGTGGGTCCCGTTCTGCTGGATGGGAGCTGCCGCCATCATGTTTGCAGTTCCTGCCGCTGCTACGGGAGAAGGTTCTCCCTTTTGTTTTGGCTTTCTTTTCTTTTTTGCGTTTGGGGTTTCTTAAGGTTTTTTTTTTTTTTAATCGGATCAATAGAAATTTCTTTAGGAAAAAAAAAGCAATGTTGCTGGTTTGTTCTCACTGGGGAGGGGGCAGGGCTGAGGAGCAGCTGCAGTGCAGTGTCAGAAAGGAGACAGGGGAATGGAGGGGGTGTGAGAGACGGAGGGTGAAAGAAGGAGAAGAAAGGAGAGAGGGGGAGAGAGTGGAGAAGGGAGAGGGGCGAGTGAATGAGCGGGAGGAGGGGAGCGGGGAGGACGGGCAGAGGGAGTGGGAGAGCGCGAGGACTGGCGGGGCGCGGGGAGAAGCCGAGGAGGAGGGGAGAGTGAGGGAAAGAGTGAATGAGCAGGAGGAGGGGAAAGAGGTGGATGCGGAGAGAGCGAGCGGCGGAGGAGGGCAGGAGCCGGGAAGGAGCGCGGCGGTCCCCGCGCCGCGCTAGCGCTGCGCTCGCTCCCGCTGCTGGTGCTGCCGCCGCCGCCGCTGCCGGAGCGGTTCTGC
Source organism: Glaucomys volans (assembly GCA_020662805.1). Classification (NCBI taxonomy): domain Eukaryota; kingdom Metazoa; phylum Chordata; class Mammalia; order Rodentia; family Sciuridae; genus Glaucomys; species Glaucomys volans. Next base: position 1,156,689 of record JAJEJO010000415.1, read on the forward strand.
CGTTGCCTGGGCTGCTCGGCGCTGCTGCCGCTGCCGCCCGGTCTCGCTCATTATTTCTCCCGCTTGTCGGGGAGGGGGGGCTGGCGGGAGGGAGGGGGCTGGCTGCGAGGGGAGGGTAGAGAGGGCTTGAGTTCGTAGACTCCCACACACTTCGCGCTCCGGTCCCTGCCTCTCAGCAGCGCCGCCGCCGCCGCCTCCCAGCGCCAGAGCCTCAGCCCGCGGGGCGGCGCGGGATGGAGGGGGACGCCGCGGGGGGGGCGGGAGTGTGTGCGCGTGCGTGTGCGCGCGCGGGGGCGCGCGGCGGGAACGAGGACCGGGGCCGGGGCGCTCCGGTGGGAATCGAGGGGTGAAAGGTCGCCGGTCCCCGGCAACACGGCTCAGGCAAACGTAAGCGGCTTGTCGCAGAAACCAAGGGGTCCACGAAACGCGCTAGGCTGGAAGGCGGGAAGGAGAAGTTACTGACAGCCGTGCCAGCCAATAAAACGGAAATGTGGGAAAGGTTCTTCAGGCCCCTTCCCAATCAGGACACTTGGGTGGTGAGAAGAGCGAAGGCGTGGGATGGGACCTTGGTCCAGCTGGGACTGGAGTGGCGACAATTTTGGCTAGTCTGAGAAGGGCATTCGAGTGACCGTTTACAACCGGTGGGACAGCGTCCGGGACGGGGGAAGAATCAGAACTGTATGCTTCCAGGACTTCTAGCTAGGTGTGTTAGTTTTTAAGAGTTAGGTAAAAGACATTAGTTAGCATCTCTCTTAAACATTTTCTACCGAGAGATTTTTATCAAGAGGATTTCCTTAATCGCACTATGTGACACCGTCAGGGGACTTATAGTGTCACTCGCCGCCTTAAATCCTTTCGGTAACAAGCCAAGATATAAATAAATAAAGCTAGATGTGGGTCTCCACAAAGCTCTGGTAGGCAGGCTTAATACAGGCAACAGCTGAGTGTGCACACAAAACTAAATATTGAACGAAATACGAAGGTAGGAATAAAATTCATGGCAATGTTCACAGTCTTGGATTTCACAGATCTTGTATGTATCACCAACCTGAACCTCAACTCTAAAACACCGGGGGAGGGGAGAATGTAAAGTAGCTGGAAGAAACTCTTAAAGGTCCTTGGAGATTATCGAAATCAAGTCCTTCATTTCACAGATGAGGAAACTGACTCCTGAAGTATTTTGTTCAAGGTCATCCATCAAGTTAGTAGTTTAATTAACTCAGTGTGATAGGAAGCAGGGGAAAGTGGTGGGAAAGCCTAGACTTCAGAGGCTGAATTCGCGGTTTCAGGTTCTTGCAAGCTATTGTAATACTGTCTTGGGCAAATTCCCTAGCACGTTCCCATTTATTAAATGCTTACCATGTGGCAAGCAATCCACTTTACATACTCTATCCATTACAATGCAGTATTTTATTTATTATTAGTATCCCCACTTTATGAGGCAGTTTCAGTTTAAAGATATTAGTAATTTGCTGAAGCACACAGTTATAAACATCGTCATAACAATTCAAACTCAGGTCTTCCTGATTCCATGCCCTGTCACCTTGAATACTGCAAGGCACTAGAGCTTCAGGTTCCTATCCACATAAAGCGGGAACTCCAACTCCAACCCCCATAATTTGTAGTAATCAAAAGAGAGATACATGTGGCAAAGTGATCTAAGGTGTAAAAAGATATAAACACTAGATATCTGAAATGAAGATGCTTTTTTCCTCTACTTTCTTCTCTAGTACTTCAACCTGAAAGATGACTAAACTAGCATAAAGAAGGACTTCATTATAATTACATGGTATCCTAAGAAAGACTACATGCGTGCAATAACCAAAGAGAATAGAGGGGAAAAATCAATGCCTGGTAGATTGCAAAGGGAATCGGGAAAAATATTAACTGTACTCAGTATCCTTTAATGGAAAAAGCAGCTAGGAAGTATTGAGATTTTTGGTGCCTTTTAAATAATGAAAGATAACAGTCTCCTGAATGAGGAAGAGAAAAACATTTAGTTTGAGGCTAAAAGTTAATCTGGAGTATGAGAAAAACATTTGCCTCATTTAAGAAGATGTGCTGTGAAGACCTGGAATAAAGGGAAACCAGGTGAGTTAGTGCATATTCCAAAGCCAGGAATTTTGCTCTAACATATATGTTGTAAACCATGATATAGCCTTCATAAAAAAAAATTATTTACACACAAAATTGGGTAAAGAAAGGAGCTTGGGATAAGAATAAAAACAGGGTTTGAAATGTGTGGTAGTCAAGATAAAGAAAGGCTAATGCCAGAAATTGTGCAAAGTGTCCTATGTATTACAAAAATACATAAGGACATTTTTAAATGAAAAAATAGAAAAGGGCTGGCATCTGGCACTAGATTGTTTTGAAAGAATAATAGGGAACAATGATAATTGAAAGACAAAGATAACTCAAAAATATATTGCATTAAAGCTCAGGCATAGTATTCAGTTGAACTTAGTTTTGAATTGGGAAAAGACAGAGTTGAGAATTGTAAAACCTGGTTTAACTAATTTTTATGAATAAAATAGTTTAGAAAATATTTATCATTGCCGTGTAGCTGAAATGAGCCTCTTGGGTTAAATTGCCCATTGATACATGCTTACTGAGGTAGAGTGACACTATGTTTATGGTATTTATTTAACCCTATTTCTTTGGACTTAGTATTTAAATAGTACCTACCACTCCATGGAGCCCAGTAGCAGAGGACAGCATTCTTAATATGGATGAAACATTTAATAGTACTCTATGATATGCCAGAAATTACAGAGACTCTCCCAAGACATGGTCAGACATCTAATGGAGTAGTCAGCTCTGAATCACTTTGGTCAATGAAGGTTTTCATAAAATACATGTTAATTAACCTCTTCCTTACTATGTTTTATTTTTGCTTTCTTTAAAAATTATGTTTCTATATTATTCTTAGTACATATACCTCTACAATTCTTTTGAGACATAAGATAGATGTTTTACCTATTGTCTGCATTTAGTCAGATAATAGAAGAAAGAAAAGTTACCAGTCTAATAATATTCTTGTGATATACTTTTTATAATACAAATAAACTGTTTGAAGGAACTTTTCAAAATTTAACAGAAGGATTTAACCTTTTAATTTTCTAAAAAGAAATAAACTTTTATTTTTAATTAGCTCAGCAATTGAAACCTGCTAATTTAATATTTTCTAACACCTTGAAACACTCTATAACTTGTGTGCTTTTCACTGCTAATTAAGTTGTAAACATAAACAACTATGATAGAAAATATTAATGTGAAGAACAAAATCCCTAGTTTTATTGACTTCCATTGAGGATCCTTTTCCTTTTTGGTTTTGGCTGACATAGGAACATAAAATAATCTATTTTCAGTACTGGCTTTCAAGAAATATTCCTAAACCCATTTAAGAACAGATATTTCAAAACCCACAGATTAGGAATATTCCACAGATATTCCTAAACTCACTTATTTTTCATGCTCCTGCCTTTCCTACATTCTTTTTGTTGAATGTAAATTCTCTAACTGGATGATTCTTTAAATGAAGCTTTGGAAAATATTTCCTGAATTTGTGTCCCACCAGAAGTATACCCAGAGTTGAGGATTCAAATGCAGGTAGACTGTTTGGTAAGTCATTTCAGGAAGTATAGTAGGGACATGGAAATCTGAGATAGGGAAGGCCAGGAGGGAAATAATGGGTGAATTACTGAGCAGGTTATCACTATGAGTAAACAGAGCTTAATCTCACTGGGATTTGCTGGGGACCAGATTAACATACTAGGTTTAGAACAGTCCACAAAGTGTGAGCAAGCTGAGGTACATATACACTAAGTACATATATACTTTAGCCATTGAGCAAGATCCATTCCTAGGACAATTAATTCAGTGGGTGCTGGCCAGTCTTCCAACTACCAGTGCTGCATTTTTTCTCAGTACTTTTCTCTAGTGGCTGGAGTTGGCTTTAACCCTACACAGAACAGAAATGCTGTGGAATTAACACACCCAGTGTTGGAACCCACCCCAAACCCATCAGTAAGGAAAATCAGGCTAGTGTGCACTAACTGGTAGGAAGGGCAAGGAGATTTGGGTGGTCATGACTAGCTTGTTAAAAATATCAAAAAATTTTGAATGAAAGAAAATGAGAAGACTATCTCTTACTACAGGTATTGTTGGGAAAAAATTATGGATTATGAATGAATTTAGAAAATTTGAAGACAAAAAAAGGGAAGATTTTATAATTTCCACAATCCAAGTATTAAAACAAAACACTGATTGTAAAAGACCTGAATAATTTTTTCTCTGTGTGTGGTTTTTATGCACATTTTTCATTTCTAAGGTACGAGGCATGAGAATTCAATGTATGTATTCTGTTTTTTGTTTTTTCATTCAATGAGGCACAAGAAAATAGCAAATATATAACAAAAGAGAATGACAAGTATCCTAGGTCTTTTACACCAAGTCATACAAATTGGCACATTGGTTAGAAGTACTTTAAGGTTACACTACTTTGAAAATGATTTATTGAACTTTAACATATAAAAGACTGAAATAGCATTTATGTATTTAATGACATAAATTCACTGCTTGGTAGATAAGTTTATGAAACAATCTGTGAAAGCTCACACTAATTTATACAGAGACCTAAATGAGTTCTTAGTGTCATTCCAAATTCTCTAAACCTCAATATTCCAGTTGCAAATATTCCATCCTGATACCAAAATGTTGGTATTAGAATCACAAATATTCCTCTGAATATATATCTTTAATTATATACATTTATATGGTACAGTGTGATAATTCAGTACAAATACACAATTTGTAATGATCAAATCAGGGTAATTAGCATTTTCATCTCTAAACATTTATAATTTCTTTGTTTTGGAAGTCTTTGGACTCCTTTCTTCTAATTATTTATAAAATATTTTAAAAATTGTTGTAAACTATAATCACTTTACTGTTGTAGAACTCTAGAACATACTTCTCCTCTCTCACTGTATTTTAGTACCTGTTATCTCACCTTTTCCTCCCACTTCCCTTCCTACCCTCTTTTGACTGATATTCTACTCTTTATTTCTATAAAGTCAACATTTTTAGATTCCTTGGAGAAGTGAGAACATGCAGCATGTCTTTCCATGCCTGGCTTATTTCACTTAACATAATTTCCTCCAGTTCCATCTGCCACAAATGACAGGATTTCATTCTTTTTCATGGTTGGATAACATTACATGTGCGTGTGTGTGTGTGCGCGCGCGGACACACACACACACATTTTCTTTTTTTCATTTTTCTGTCAATAGACACCTTACTTGATTCCAAAAATCCCCAAGTTTTTGACATTAAGTATATTTCCTTTGGTTTCTAATGCATGATTAATTTTTTCAGCATTTTTCTCAATTATGAAATGCATCTTTCTGCACTTTAAAGGTAATAAATCTGAACTAAGACTGCACAGTGCAATTAAAAACAAATAATTGATGAGCTAATGCAATGGCACATGCCAGTAATCCCAGGGACTCAAGAGGCTGAGGCAAGAGGATCAAAAATTCAACGCCAGCCTGGGCAATTTAGTGAGATCTTACATCAGAATAAAATATAAAAAACAATCTGGGATATAGCTCACTGGCAGAACACCTCTGAGTTCAGTCACCAATATGACACACACACACACACACACACACACACACACATATACACAAACTTGTAATAAGTATACCATAGTTATGTCATTATACCACAATTACGTAGTTCAAAGAAGCTAGATGAAGGAAATAGGAGAACTTTAGGTTAACTTCTATCTTTGTAACCCTTCTTCAAATTAAAATTCTTTGAAAAATAAAGTCCTAAAAAATAACTTGGAATTTATGATCTGGTTTCAACTCTTCTACCTGCTAATTGCAACATAGAATAATTCATTAATTTCTCTGAATTCAGTTTCCTCATGTAAAATAGGTTTGATAGATGCTCTGTAAGTTTCTTTATTTCTAAAAACAAATTTTCCATGTTAGTATATTTGCTACTACTCATGGAGTATAACAAAAATGCCAAAATCAAAGTTCAAAGAACTTCATGTATGAACTTTTGAATGAGTTAATGCCACAAACTGCAGGGCCATTAATTCAGGTTCCCTGACCAGGTGTGTGAGGGGATGGAGAGAAAACTGGGTTGACTACTCCTTGGTAGGAACGTAGTTACCCACAACAAGCTCAGCATGTTTATTATATAGGTTTAAACATACAAAGGGTTTATTGTGAGAAAGTTTCTTCAAGATAAATAGAATTGAAGTTGAGGGCATAAACAGCCCAATTAGAACTATGATTTTGTACCCATAATTCTCTACCCCCAGGGCAGCTGGCATTTCAAACTCAAGGTCAAGAACTGGATAGCTCTGTGGCTGGCATAGAACCCCCTATTGAACAGGGCATCACCACAGCAACTGGGAAGTCTCAAATCAATGCCTTTAAACCAAGAGTTCCCAAAAGAGGCATCACTCTGTCGTAGGACAGTTCAAGACCCATAATTCAGTCATCGCTCCCAACAAAACTAATGTTACATATTTTGAAGACATAGTATTAGGTATAGTGGAAAATAATAAAAGAAAATAAGATTGAATTTTTTTTTTTGGGGGGCATTGGGTATTGAACTCAGGGATGCTCTGCCACTGAGCTACATCATAAGCACTTTTTATTTTTTATTTTGAGACAGGTTTTGCTAAATTGCTTAGAGTCTTGCTAAATTGCTAAGACAGGCCTCAAACTTGTGATCCTTCTGCTTCAGCTTCCCAAGCCACTGAGATTATAGGCTTGCTCAGGTATAAGACTGATATTTTAAAGAATATGTTTAACATGCTTATTCTCTATGCTGCATTTTAAAAATAATTCTTTCATTAACATCTATCATTGAAAATATTTGATTGGAAACAGTTCAAAACATAACAGTTTCATCTTGTAGGCCATATGGTTGTGGAAGTGTTGATGTAAAACCAATAGAAGATAAAGGTGTTAAGATAAACCAAAAAGAAAAAGATCTTAAAAGAAGAACAGAACCCCAAAAGTACAGTAACAAAAGAGTAACTGGCTTGTATCCATATGTTCTATCAACTAGGTTTGAATCACCTGTCTTTTGCATCCATAAAATAACTTCAACTGCACATACTTTATTCTGAGTGATTCCAAGTCTCCTTTTCCTCAAGCTGGTCCTTGTTTTACTCAGTTTTTTCACTGCTGTGACTAACAGACTCATCCAGAACAGTTATAGAGGAGGAAGCATTTATTTGTGGACTCACTGTTTCAGAGATCTCAGTTCATAGAAGGCCAGCTCCATTCCTCTGGGCTCAAGATGAGGTAGTGAACATCTCGGTGGAAGAGTGAGGCATAGGGAAGCAGCTCATGTGATGATCAGAAAGCAGAGAGAGATTCTACTCTCCAGATACAAAATATTTACCCCATACCCACATCCCCAATAAAATACTTCCTCCAACCACAACCCCTGAGCCTCCAGTTACCACTCAGCTAATCCCCTGAAGGATTAATTCACTAATTAGGTTGAGATTTCTCATCCAAATCTTATTGCATTGTCTCACATGAGTTTTTGGGTGACAACACATCTAAACCAAACATTCCACTCCTGGCCTCCAAAAGCTCACACTCATCTGACAATGCAAAATACACATCATTCATTCCCACGAATCCCCATAGTCTCAACAGTTCTGAGATTGCTCAAAGTTCAAGTCCAAAATCATCCCTGAGACACAAGGCAATCTTGCATTTGTGAGTTCCTGTAAAATTAAAAGCAATTTACAAGTATCCAATATATTATGGTACAGAGTGAACATTTCCATTCACAAAATTAGGGGTATAGAAAGAAGGGATAAGACCAAAGCAAGACTGAAATCTACCTGGGCAAGCAAGTCCTGTAGTTCTGTGTCTGGCATCGGGAGAGCATAGCATCATGTTCTTTCCAAAGGGCTTGTGTAGATCTGGCTCTGTGGTCCTGTTGGTTGCCGCCTAAGGGACCTTTCTGTTGGCTTGTCTCTACTCAATTCCTGCAGCT
>JAJEJO010000416.1:8377-32979 GCA_020662805.1 Glaucomys volans
GCCTTTAAAATTCTATCTCTGTTTTGTATGTTAGGTATTTTCATTATAATGTGCCTTGGTGTGGATCTGTTGAAATTCTGTGCGTTTGGTGTCCTATAGGCCTCTCGTAATTGATTTTCCATCTCATTCATCGTATTTGGGAAATTTTCTGATATTATTTCATTGAACAGATTACTCATACCCTTGGTTTGTATCTCTGTGCCTTCCTCACTCCCAATAAGTCTTAAATTTGGTCTTTTCATGATGTCCCATATTTCTTGGAGGTTTCCTCTATGATTCTTAACCATCTTCTCTGTTTGTTCGACTTTGTTTTCCAGATTATATATTTTGTCTTCATTGTCTGAGGTTCTGTCTTCCAAGTGATCTATTCTGTTAATTATGCTTTCTATTGAGTTTTTAACTTGGTTTATTGTTTCCTTCATTTCCTTATTTCCTTCAAGGATTTCTGTTTGTTTTTTTCTCAGAACTTCTATCTCTTTATTGAAATGATTTTTTGCTTCCTGCAATTGCTCTATTAGCTGATTATTCATAGCCTGAATCTGCTCTCTTGTCACATCATTCTCTTCTCAGATCATTTTAATTATGAACATTCTGAACTCCCTTTCTGTCATTCCTTCTACCATGCTGTCTTTGGGTTCTCTTGATGTATCATCTAGGTTTGTTTGGGACACTTTCTTCCTGTGTTTTCTCATGCTGCTCATGTATCTTCCTCTCTAGTAGTGCAAATCAGAGTGACTGCAATTTCCCTGTAAAGACTTAGGGTGTCCCTGCAGATTTCCAGTAACTCACCAGATGTTTGAGAGGTGCTTGATCAAGTGGTGACCCAAGATAGCTGCTGTCTCACTACCTCCATGTTGGGAATGATCAATGCTTCTGGGCAGAGGCAACCAGGAAACGCAGTGCCCTGTCCCCGGGGGAGGGCCTGACCTTAAGTCCGAGGGCTCAGACAGCTGAAGATGGCCTCTTATTTTTATATGTTACAGAAAGACTATATTTGTAAGTGTGAATGTGCTACTACATGATGTGTGTGACTATAAGAAGTTGTAAGGTGTGTTTTCATGAACCTACTGTTCTGCTGAGAATTGCTAGTGTATGACAGGTGATGCAAAATTAATCATCTTCTGGTTATAACTGTGAAACAGAAGTAATTTTGGTTAAAAGTTAAAATCAATGCATGTGTTGTACCAAAAACAATAGTGGTAGAAAGGTAGAATTTTGTATGGAAGGTATGCAGGATGTGCTTTTGTTAAGAGAAAAAGACCAAAGTTTTTCATTTGTTTTCATTTTCTCTAAACATGACTGATTGCTCCAGAATTAGAAAGAAGAAAGTGTAGGACAAAAGCTGAACAGGTGCAGAAAATTGTAGAACTTTCTTGAGAAAGTTATTTAATTTGCTGTGATCGAAGCTGACTAAAGCATAATGGGTTTATCTGACAGTTCTCAAAAAGGAGGGTTTCTGTTTGTGTTTGTTTTTTTACATTTCTCTTAGAGTATTGGTCTGCAAAAAGTGTTTAGGATAAAAAGTCTTTCATTATCTTCTGAGTAATCTTCCTTGAAGGCAGAGATTCCGTGCCTTGCAATTTCCTCTGTTTTATGTTGACTGTATAAGACTCTTGGTTATTTAAGAAAACATAGTTTTCTCAATTTTGAAAGGTATAAGACTTTATAACCATGTTACTTGCTATATTATCTGTTAAAACATTTTATTGTCATTCTGATTAACTAGATACCTCAGTATTATTTCCTGGTGACTCATGATCCTATCTTAATCCTGTTCAACTCTCCTGACAAATTTTAACATTTGCCTTCCCAAACCTGAATCCTAAATGATATATTTTAAACCTAAAATTGCCTCTGAGGTTTTCCAGAGGACACCTAGAAAACCACATTTTATTTGTTCTTTTTCTTCTAAAAAAAAAGATGCCAGAGAATTAGGTCTATTCAATATGATACTATTGGTAAGTGGTGTAGGAAGCATCATCAAATCAGAAGAGGTATTTAACACTCCCTAGGTTAAACTTATATGAGTAAAATGCTGCACATATTTCAGAAACTGGATACTGTATGAAAAGCCCCTAGAGACTTTTCAGTGCCCTAGCTGTTAATGATATGTTTCTACTTATTAAAGTTCTAGTATTTCTTTGTCCAAGAGGAGACAAGATAGTAGACAATGGGTAAAGTTTTATCTGTCAAAATCTCAGATATTTTTTAAATGTTAATTTTGTTGCTACTTAATCTTTTTATTTTATATCTAGTATCATCTAACCTCATCATTTTCAAGTGGGAGTTTGTGTCACTTAACTTTGGAGCTTCAGTAATATTCAGATGTTTAGAAACTACTCCAAAGTTACTACATCTCTTTACTTAAAAACCCTGACTTATTCTTAATGCATTCTAATAAGGTATTTGATTTATTCCATGGTGCATTATATCTCAGGATTATTGTAGGATATACTTGTTCTTTGGATATATTTGTTCTTTGTAAAGATCATGTAATCAAAACAGCCATATTACCAAAAGCAATATACTGATTCAATACAATTCCCATTAAAATGCCAATGATGTTCCTCTCAGAACTTGAATAAACAGTCTTAAAATTCATTTGAAAGAATAAAAGACCCAAAATAGCCAAAGCAATACTGAGCCAAAAGAGTGCCACTGAAGATATCACAGCCCTTGATCTAAAATGTTAATACTCTGGTTTCTCTTCAGATCATATAAATCTTTCTCCTTTTACTAGAGCTATAGAAATAAAAACAAGAATGGTTTGGCATAAAAGCAGACATGAAGACTAATGGAAAAGAAAAGAAGATGCAGAGACACAGTCACATAGATGCAGTCATCTGATCCTTGACAAAGACACCAAAAATATACATGGGAGAAAAGATAACCTTTTCACAAATAATTCTGGGAAAACCGGATATTCACATGTAGAAGAATGAAAGTAGATCTCTTTCTCTTACCCTGCACAAAATCAACTCAGAGTGGATTAAAGACCTAGGAATTAGACTAGAAACACTGCAACTACCAAAAGAAAACACATGTTCAACACTCCAACGTATTGATGCAGACACTGACTTCCTTAATAAGACTCCTAAATCTCAAGAAATAAAACCACGAATTAATAAACGGAGTGGCTTCAAATTAAAAAGTTTCTACACAGCAGAGGAAATAATTAGCATGAAGAAAGAACATACAGAATGGGAGAAAATCTTTACCAGCTACTCTTCCAACAGGGAGTTAATGTACAGAATATATAAAGAGCTAAAAAAAAAAAAAAACCATGAAAACAAAACAACAACAAAAAACAACAAATAGCCCAAAGGACAAAGGAACTAAAGAAACATTTCTCAAAAGAAGAATGCTGGTGGCCAAAACATATATGAAAAAATGCTCAACATCTTACAAATCAAAACTACACTAAAATTTCACCTCATTCCACAGAATGGCAATAATCAAGAACAAAAATCAATAAATCCTGGTTAGGATGTGGGGAAAATGGTATACTCATGTATCATTGGTGGGACTGTAGATTAGCACAACCACTTTGGAAAGCAGTATGGAGATTCCCCAAAAGACTGGAAATGGAACCACCATATGACCCAGCCATCTCAATCCTTGGTGTTTATACCAAAAGCTAAAATCAGCATACTATAATGAGACAGAGGCAACAATGGTTTTTAGTTTCGTTTGGTTTCTTGCTTTTTGTTTTTTGTGTTTTTTTGGTACTAAAGATTGAACTCAGGGGCACTCCATGACAAAGCCATATACCAGCCCTATCTTTTGTATTTTATTTAGAGACAGAGTCTCACTGAGTTGCTTAGGTCCTCACTAAGTTGCTGAGGCTGGCTTTGAATTCATGATCCTCCCAGTCTCAGTCTCCCAAGCCTCTGTGATTACTGGCGTGCTGCTACCGTGCCTGGCTTATATTAATGTATGTATAGCAATGCAATTCCCAGTAACCAAATATTGAAACCAGCTTAGGAGTCTATCCATGGATGAATGGATAAAGAAAATGTACAAACATACACAATGGAGTTTTACTCAGCCATAAAGAAGAATGAAATTATGTCATTTGAAAGTAAATGGGTGGAACTGGAGAACATCAAGCTAAGTGAAATAAGCCAGTCTTAGAAAGTCAAGGATCTCATGTTTTCTCTCATATGCAGAAAGTAGATAAAAAATAAGCAATTTTTAAAAAGGAGGATCTTATGAAAATAGAAGGAAGAACATGGAGTAGAGAAAGGGGACCAAGGCGAGGGAGGAGAGACGGGAAATGAGAAGAACTAAGGAACTGAATTAACCAAACTATGCTTTGTGTATATATGAATGTGTTACAATGAATTCACTTTTTGTTTAACTATAATGCATCAATTAGATAAATTAAAAGGACAACAGATTAGAGGAAGGTTATCAGGGGAGGGAAAGCAGAAGAGGAAGGGTAGTACTTGGAGAACTGAAAAGGAACAGATTATATTATAAGCATTTATGAATATATCAAAATGAACTCCCACAATTTGTGTAACTATAATACATTAATAAAAATCAGTTAATTTAAAAAATCACATTATTAATTTGTATAAAGTAGATGTAATATTCACTCTTCTTTGAAAAGAGGGTTAATCATTATGTCTTAAGATATTTTACCTAAAACATTTTTTTTTATTGATTTTGCTTTGCCTGCCAAAGGAACCACCACATTTTCTTGTAAGTTGTACTATATTTCTAATAAACCCTTATCAGATATTTACCTTTTGAAAACTATCAGTAATAAATGAAGCACCATCATTTTAATTCTTTTGTCATCTTACAGATAGTATTTTTGTTTGATTCTAATACTTTTCTAAAAGCACTCGTAACCAGTTACAGGCCCAAAGTTTTGCCTTTAGTAAAGGGTACTCTTAGAGCCCCTGGGAAGACTATGACAAGGACTCTTACATATAGGTTTCTGATGACATTGATCAAACAACTTAGGTACCAAACCAGTAAACAAAGTCAGGATTTTCAGAACTGTTGTTGAAAAGTGGACGGGTTCATGAGATTGCTAACCTGTGATCAAGTCAAATGAGAATTAGTTACATAGGAAGGAGTGAACCAATGAGGGCTGAGTGGCTTTTGTCTGGAATATTGTTGATGTTTGGGGTATATAAGGAAGTCCCTTATTTTTTATTTATCACCTAGCTCTATCTCCATCAATAACTAGCAACATCTTAATAGACTTTATACATGGAAATAAAATATTTATCTTTATCTCCTTCCCTGATACCCCCAAATCCAGAAACTCTCATGAATATTCTTATTTTCATAGTAATACAGTTATTTGCATAGGTTTAATAAATGTCTATCCTCCCTATGAAGAACACACACTGGAAACACTGTTTATGTGACCAACACCTGGAATGTCATAGTTGAGAATGATGCTCACTGAATCAGATGTAACCAGACACTTTTGAGGACGTAAGACTGACTTTATAGGGCCAATGCTCACAAAGATCTCTTGGGAAACCTGGTGTGGAACCTGGCTTACAGGGTTCCCAGAATTTCAGATGAATAAAGAAAGTCATTTCTGGCTAGCCTGGAAACCATATAATTTTGGGGGGACTTCTAGAAGAAAGCAATTTATCCAGTTGTATAGATGCTGAAAGTGACATCCAATGATGAGTTCCTGGCTTGGCATCTTAGCCTGAGGAGGATTTTTACAAGATTCCCTATGAAACTTCTAGCAAATCAGATTTAAGAAAGCTCCCAGTATCGAGCCCAATACTTGACATATTAGCCTTGGCCCCAATTTATTTCTTGAATGAATGAATGGATCCTTAACAATGATGTTAACAACCTTATTCTTTAATTAAATATATATGTAAAAGGTTCGGCACAAGTTGCTCTCTGGATACAAAAGGGTAAAGAAAAGAAAAAGTACAGAAAATGCTATCTGGTTCAATCTTCAGATAAGCGTCCAGAAACTGGCTTTTCACTCTCTTGAAGTTAAGTTTCATATAAGCACATTTCTAGACGAATATTTGACTCAGACTTTTTTTCAGGGATAGCAGGTTCAAAGCCAGTCTCAGTAACCTAGTGATGCCCAGAGCAACTGAATGAGACCGGTCTCAAATTCTAAAATAAAGAGGGCTGGGGATGTGGCTCAGTGGTTAAGAGCCCTTGAGTTCAATCCCTGATACAAAAAAATTATTAAATTTCTTCATAAAGTAAGATTTAAGCACATTAATCAGTATATAAAATGCCTATTTAACTTAATAGACCTGCCAATATTGACCAATGTGTGTTACAGGAATTCACAGGGTATTTCTTTCAGTTTAAAATAAATTTTAAAAAATTAAGATTCATCAGACTTTCTGACAAACAAACAAAAAGGATTTGCTTCCTTTTTCCAAATAAATCATTCAAATTAAAATGTTGTTTCTTTCATTTCTGTATTCTTTTTATATTAATATTCCCATATTTTTCAGCATCCTGGAAACTTGGATGATGATCAGACAAAATATAATTAAGTAAAAGTGTCATGGTAAAATAATCAGTTACGATAAAACCAAAGAAACCACAAAATATGGCTTTGATTACATTGAATGTAATTATTTCCATTGGCTTATCACCCAAAGGTTTTAGACAACCACATTGTAAACATTAGCTCTTTCCTTGATTTTCCAGGACATTTGAATATTTTTGTTCGTGGAAATCAATGAACTTTAGATGTTGGCATGTTGGAGCATTATAATTTATTATCACTTCTGTTTTTAGAAAATTAATATTTTACTAACTTTCTTTTCATTATAAAAGCAAATTCTACAAAATAGTCAATGAAGAAAGAGGAAAATGATACCAACCAAATGAAACCAACACAAGAACAAAGTTATCTGACAAGCTAAAAAGCAGACATTCGTCTAGACACTAACTTGAGTACCTTTATTGAAAGTTTTTTCAAAAAATTACAATTCATTGAAAGAAGTCCTTGCAGGGTCGTACATTGCTAGAGATAAGCTCACCTTCAAAGTCAACACACAATCTAAACTTAAATACTTCCTAAAATTCAGTTTCTACAATTTCCCTTAGTTATTTCTTTTTAAAAGTAAAACTCTTTTATTTTATAACTTAAATCCCTCCTATATTGGGGTCGGATTTAGAAAATATGTAGTAGCAGCCACTTTCTTCCAATGTCTAACATTTGCTTTTGAATGAAAAAGCTGTTTTGTTCAAATATTGTGCTTGCATGTTTTTTTTGTTTGTTTGTTTTTGGTCCAGCAGCAAGAGCTTTTTAAAGTCTAGTTAAATAAAAACACATGAATAAATGATAGAAAAAAAGCAGTGCCTTCCATGTTATTGTAAATTCTGTACTTCTTGTAATGCACTCTGCACCACCTCCTTAAAACTCCTAAAGACAGCGCTGGCTGACGGATGCGTCATCACTGGAAGCCATTGTATCTCCAGAACAAGCCTAAGATTCCGAGCATTGCAAATTTCAGTCTAGGGCCTTCATTCAGAGGAAATTTGTCTCTTAATCCTGACGGGATAAGATAAAAAACCACCAGGGCACGAAGAGATAGGAAGTTTTGTTCCCTTTGCACGGGACCTCAGGGGCCGGTGACTATCAGGGGCAACCAAACCAGGATTTTCATGACACCAGAAGTTTCAGCAGACTAAACCTATCACTGAGACCACTTCATGGTAATCTCACTGCCCCTCATAGAATGCTAAGCACCAGTTCTGAATCAAATAATGCTAACACATGTGTGGATGGAGTAGGTACAGATCTGAAAGCCATCTCGAAAATTGCACACAGCCCTCAGCTCTCCTTCAAATAATGCATCTTGTGAAATGGGGTTTCATAAATAGATCTCATGCTTGAAAACTGTACACCCTTGCCAAGAAAAACCATTCACAGGAATGCTTTAATCAACCCTAAATCATCATCAAATCCAGCTAACACAAATTTCAGATATTGGTATATCGCCAGCAAAAATCAGCAGTCCAATTTGTTCTTGGTTAATGCAAAGTTTGGCGGACTGTGTGAACTGGCAAAAACAACAGCTTGTGAAAAATAATTTTAGCTGATACAGAAGAACACAAAATTGTACATATTTACAGAGTACCATATGATGTTTCAATACGTGTTCATGTGGTGTAAGTTTAAATCAGGTTAAATATATTTCCTCAATCATACGTCATTTCTTCATGTTGAAAACATTAATCATTCTCTCCTTCAGCTTTCTGAGATACACATTACACTTTGTTATCTACCGTCACCTTACTGTGCATCTCCATACCACAACTTCTTACTCCTATCTAACTGTAACGTAGGATCCACTGAATAACCTTTTCCAACCTCCTCTTCTCCACTTTCCCCAAACCTCTGGCAATCATCATTCTGTTCTCACCTTAATTCAACTTTTTTATATTCCACATGAGTGAAATTATATGGTGCCTATCTTTCCATACCTCAATTATTTCATTTAACATAATGATCTCCAGGTTCATCCATGTCATTTCAACAAAAGCAAAAATAGACAAATGGGATAATGCCAAACCACAATGTTCCTGCCCAGCAAAGGAAAAATCAACAGAGTGAAGAGACAACCTACATAAAAGGAGAAAATGTTTGCAAATTATACATTTGATAAAGGCTTAATTTAAAAAATTTATAGGGAACTCAACTGGCTCAATAGCAAGAAAACACATAACCCTATTTAAGAACAGGCAAAAGAACTGAAGAGACATTTTTCAAAAGGAGACATACAAATGCCTACCAGGTATATGAAAAATACTCAATTACTACTAGCCATCAGAGACGTATAAATCAAAACATCAAAAATATCATGTCACCTTACCCTGGTAAGAATTATTACCAAAAAGACAAAAAAAGGGGGGCTGGGGTTATAGCTCAGCGGTAGAGTGCTCACTTCACATGTGCAAGGCACTGGGTTCAATCCTCAGCACCACATAAAAATAAATAAATAAAATAAAATAAAGCTATTGAGTCCATTTATAACAAAATGATATTTAAAAAACAAAACAAAAAAAAAAAAAACAAGTGCTGTTAAGGATGTGGAGAAAAGGGCACCCTTTCCACACTGTTGGTGGAGATGTAAATTAGTATAGCCACATGGAAAATAGTAAGGATATGGAAATAAAACTATTATATAATCCAGAAACCACATCCCTGGATATATATCCTCCTTCTGGAGACTGTTTTGGGAATATTTTTAATTCAGACCTGTGACAGATTCCTTCCCAAATTTGGGTTGTACTGTAAAACTCCTTAGGGAGCATAACTGATAACTACCGTTAACCGCATAGTACAGGTGCATATCCAACTTGAAATCTGAGTGTCAAATTAGATGTACAAGAGTGGAAATTGTAAAAGCCATTAGTTCAAGAAGTTTAGCAAATTTGCTATTGCTGTATTACCATGAACGTTTGGGACAATAAATCAATTAATGAGTCTGCCTCCTATTATTTGTTAAAGATCAATCTTAAGTTGTTTCATGTTTTAAGAGATACTGTGCTAGCTCTTACCACCGCTGGTGCCATCCTAAAGAGCCAGCCTAGTAGAGTAAGAGACTTGGTAAAGGCATTGCTGTATCCTGTGAGGATGACTCTATGCTGCTAATCTGGGGTGCATCTAAAATGACAGTGCAAAAAAATAAATAAAAGTAAAAGAAAATAAAATGACAGTGCATCTGAAAAATTCTTTCCATGTGGACCAACTATTCCTTTTCTCTAATCTTCTCTCTGCCCACTTAGAGAAAGAATATTCACATGAATTATAAAACAAATCATTTAAGAAAATTCTAAGAACCCTATTTTATGATAAGCAGACCTCCATTTCTATTTTATTTTTATTCAATTTTGGCTCTTCTACAAAGAACGTACATTCAATCTAGAAATACAAGAAAATAGAAGTTAAAAATTAGGAAGTAAAATGAAAATTATTTATACTCTTATCACCTAAATAGAATGCTATTGATGATATAGTACAGAATCTTTCGATTTTTTAGTTTCCAGATTTACTTAAGGTCAAAGAATTCTTGCATCGCCAACTTCTTATAAGTCTTAAAAGTATAAGTAATGTCTATGCTTGTTAGCTTATTAGATTGCTGCAGATATCTTCTCTATGACTCTAGAAGGTGAGGAAGAAAACCAGGTGCCTTTTCTGAATACCAACCAGATATTGATGGAATACCAAGACATGAAACCAGGGAGGAATTAAACAAGGCATTTTAAAAGAGGAAGGAATGTGTTCTCTTCCAGTTTTCTCTGTGCAGTTTATTGAATTAAAATATTTTATTACTGGACTAAACAACCCAAAGCACTTACCCCCATTGATAAATTCTCCCCAAATTAAACTATATTGGGTTGGCAAGTCCATTGAAAACTCAACTAAGTAGCATTGTCAACATATTGTAGATATTTTGCCTCATCATATTCTGTTTGGGAATTCATGAAGTAAATGTTTCTGTAAACATAATTGCTTCTTCTTTAATAAATATGCTAATATTGCCTCTTTAATTTGAAAACTCTAAAGTTGACATCCGAATTTTATGGGGCCATAGTTCCACATAAACTGTAATCACTCCTTCCTAAATAACATGCAAATGGTTTAATGGTTTTTTGACACCCGTAAATGGATTTGCTAACTGTGCTTTACAAGTCACATGGTTTTGAAAATAAGAAATAAAATTAACCTATGTTTTTAAATTTATGTGATCCTTTGTTCAATAAAATCTTTATCAATATTTGACCAAACACTTAATGGAGTAGATAAGTAATGTTTGTTACATAAAAATAATATTTTTGCTTAAGCTGGCAGAATTTTGGAAAAACCCTTCTTTGTTCTGCCAAATTCCTCTGGAAGAAAATCAACACACAATTGTGGAACTCACAAAGTCTAAATAAGGATTAGCACAAAATAGTATCTCTTTGGTTTTCAGGGATTTGTTTTGAGAACATTTTAATCCACTGCTATGCCTCCCTGTGTCTCCCCTTCCTTTCATTTATCTCCTGCCATGAATAAAGAAAGCAGCCAGTAAAAGACTCTGTTTATTGCCAAATCTAATTTCTTCAGCAAAATATGAAATTTTGCCTCCAAATATCTAGTTATATATGAAACGGTACAAGAGGTATTTAATAAAACAAGACATATCAAAAGAAACAATTTTCATAATGAAATAACTCCTGTTATCTAGTTCAAATCATGTACAAATCCATTGTAAAAAACAAAAAGTACAAATATATTTTTTAATCAACTCTTGCTCACAAAAACAGAAAAAAAATTGCCTCCAGATAATTTCTTACTAAATTATGAGGTCTGTTTGAGCTTCCTGATACAGAATACTGGTAGACCATTTTCCAATTCCAGTCAGCTTCAACTGTTGGTTTCCTGGGATTCCTAGAATGAGTCTATCCTCTGACTGGAAAGGTGGGCACATGATCCACAACAAGCCAATTAGTGCAACCCATTACAAATGTTAGTATATTTGGGTTAAAGGAAGGCAATCAGAATGATTCTTGGGAAATTAGCCTGTAAGTCCAGAAGAAAGGCCCTCTCCAGAAGGTACAATAGCTATTCACCATTACAGTAGATAGAGTTGAAATGAGACAGTAAATGGATGGAATTCATTTCTGGGTGATCAGTATGTTTTTGTGGTAGAACTCCAATGGAGTAGTCTTGAACACCAATGTAAGATTGGCTCTGTAGTACTTAATCTCTCATGAGCTCAGTTTCTTTGCAGACTCAGTCCCAAGTGAGATGGATTACCTGTTATTCGTCCAATTCTTTTTCTTTCTTAGAAAGATTATTTTAGTACTACAATCTATTGTATTCCACATAATGACTTTTGTTCAATGATAGACTACGTATACAACAATAGTCTCATAAGATTATACTAGGGGTGCAAAGTTCCAATCACATAATATTATACTGTATTTTCTATGTTTAGATATATTCAATTACACAAACACCATCATATGAAAATTGACTACAATATTTAGTACAATAACATGTTGCCTAGGTTTAGTAGAATAACCTATACCATATAGTCCAGGAATATAGAAGACTCTACCACCTAGGTTTGTATAAGAACACTGTAAATCTTTGCAAAACAAAATCACCTAACAAAATATTTCTCAATATGCATTCCACCATCCAGTGACGCGTGACCATATTAGAATTCAGAAGATTTTTCTGCCCACATTGTAATAACACCAATATTAACTGTCATCCAGCATAGATACAAAAATATATTTCAAAGCAAGCCTTAACTTAGAATGATATTTGTTTGCTTTTTTTGGAAGGGAAAGAAACATGACAATAGCCTACATAGGCAAAGACCCATACAAAAGATCATGTGATTTTTATCTGATACTAAAAGTAAGGTTGTGACAAACAGAACATCAAGTGTATCTTGCTTTCCCTCATGACATCTTTTGCCTCATAGCACTCTTATAGGAAGACTATGTCATTGTTCATTCAGTTTTCTTCACATAAAGGCTTAAGGAGAAGAATTGCTCCAGCTATCCTGAGATACCCTTTTAATGTCTAAGATGCCTTGATACTCTGCACACAATTTTCATATCATAATCATTTATTTAGGAGTCTCCCCAGTTAGACAATTAAGTCAGGAGGGCAGGCTGCATCTTACTTATCTTCCCACATACAGTTTTTGAAACACAATAACTTTTAAATTGATAATTGATTAAAGAGCAGTTGCATGCTTTCTCCTCTTTTAATGTCTTGCCAATCTCCAATACACATGAACTGAGTCTTACTCTCCCTGCATTCCTTTTTGGATGTTACTTAAGACTGAGAAATCAATTAATTTTATTGACTTTCTCCTTGAGAAATTCAAGTTATACACCTGCAAAATAACTTCAATGGAACTCACAAGTCTGTGTTTTATTACGTGATATTCCATGATACACAAAAATATTAGAAATGTGCTCATTGTTTCCTCTCCTTTAGGTATTTTCCTTCTAGATTTCAGACTCTTGAAACAAAGATCTACTTTAATCATACTTGTGTTTCTCTCCTCCTTCTGTACATAAGTATAGCCTGGAAAGAGTAATCACACAATCGAGATTGACACAATCGAGGTATATGATGCTCTTAAATCATTGAGAAATATTTTGTATACCACACAAAAATAACCCAATTCTATTGTATTGCTTTTTGGGGGGTGGAGAGGCGAGGTCATGCCAAAGAACCGACAGCTATTTGTTTTTATGCAGAGCTACACCAGAGAATTTTAACACACAAATAGGGCATAATATTGAGCATCACTTTTCAACTTCCCTGTTCCAATATGTTTCTTTTCTTCAAAGTTTGGTCCACAGCAAGATGGAGATAATCAACATTTAGCTTAATTTCTTATCTCATTTTCATCATAGTTATTTACTATTTTATGCCCTCCTAGTTAATGACGTTTGGAGGCAATAAATATCTGTATACTACCAAAATATCCTATTTTGATTACTTGGCTTTTGTTTCTTCCTTTGTTATTAATAAATCATTATTTTTTCACACATTAAGGACATTCTACAGTAGTGCCATCAAGATAACTTTTCTAAATTATTTGCGAATAGTACATCTGCTATTGATTGACTCTGGAATGTCCCCCAAAGTCTTGTATGGTGAGGTCTTGGTCACAAAGCAACAATGTTCAGAGATTGGGCTTTGGGGAAGTGATTGGATCTTGAGGTGTCTAATATTTCTTGATGAGTTCATAACTAAATGGGTTATTGTGAGGTGGTGGAAACTAAGAAGAGCCCAGTTGGCAAAAGTAAGTCACTGGGGACTTGTCCTGAAAGGGTATATCTTGTCCCTGGCCCCCTCCTCTGTCTCTGTCTCTCTCTCTCTCTCTCTCTCTCTCTCTCTCTCTGTCCACTTCCTGGCAGCCCTGAAGCGAGTAGCCAGAAGAAAATCTCATGTTTAGAAGACTTTAGGTTGTTCATGTGCAATTTGATCTAGGAAACTGACCCTCACAGTTCATCCTTTCACTTTGTTACTTCATGTGCAATGCCAGGAGCAACCAGCCAACATCATTAGTCTAAGTTTTCCAAAAATGTATGGAAGTATCATGTGTAGAGTCATTAAATTTATTGCCACTCATAAGTGGTGAATTAGAAGGACAAACTGCATTTACTTTGAATATCTCCTTGAACAGTTCTTATTATGGATTATCAATGTCTTCAGCAACTTTAGGTCTGATCAATTTAAAGAGCCAACATCAGAAACCACAAAACCAATAAAACCAATTAAGAAAATTCATCCTTATAATTATGCTTCTCTGGAACTATTTCTGGTACAAAAACCTGTATTAGGGTTCTCTAGAGGAATAGAATTACTAAGAAAAAAATATATATATATATGTATGTTTATACACATTTGTGTGCATATATAATTATAAGAGGGATCTATTAGATTGGCTTACATGATCTGAGACTGGATAATCCCAAAATGGTTGTCTTCAGGCTGGAGAGCCAGAGAACCAGTAGCTGCTCAGTCCAAGAAGCTGGAAGTCTAAGAACAGGAGGAACTGTCAATGTAGTCCTAGTCTGAGGCTGATGGCCTAGAAGCTCCCTCTAGAGTCGCTGGTGTGAGTTCATGTTGAAAAACTGAAGAAACTGGAGTCTAATGTCCACAGGTGATCGCAGCAGTAATAGATGCGTCCTCTCAAGAAGAATCAAACTTGCAGGGGATGGCAGGCTTCCTCCTTCTTCTGCTTTGTTTCTATCTGAACCCCAGCATAATGGACAGTGCTGCCCCCATTTAGGGCAGATATCTTCCCTTGGTTTGTTGTCCCACATGCCAATTATCTCCAGAAATTCTCTCACTGACACACCCGGAAACATAATTTTGTAGGCATGTCTCTGTCCAATCAAGTCTTGACAATCAAGATTAACCATCACAATACCTAAGCCCTGTATTGTATAATAAAATTACAGCAACTAATAACAGGTACAATTTTCGTAATCTGTTCTGCCCATAATACACAGCTTTCAAACTAATGTTCTGTTGTTCAATAAAATTAAGATGGTTTTCAACTATATTTTCTAAGTGCATTTTATACTTCTGAAAAATTCAGTTTGAGAAACCTGATGACAAGGTCTTCTGCATGAAAAGTAGCTTCCCTGGTTGGAAGCACTTTATTTTCTATGTTGCTATAGCAATGTGGCTGTCAATCAGTGCAGGGAGAGAGTCACCAACTAAGAAGACTTTCTGCCAAATAAAAGCAATTAGTGAAACATCATATTTTATCTGAAAAGAAGAATCTGGTGCAGAATTTGCCAATTTTCAATAAAACATTCTTAATAGTAATTTCACTGAACTATTCTCCTTTTCTCTGAGAAATCCAGGGTAAATCTCTCTGAGATTCTGCATAAATACTTAAGTCAGTGTATGTAAAACCCAGCTTTTGCAAACACCTATGAGCATTGTAACATCCTTAGTATTCCTTGGAATACAATCCTCTTCTTCCTGTGGTTCTGGATTTTGGTATTTATTACAACATACTCAGGGCATATGCTGTGGTGAATTCATAATTTTAAAATTACATAACCTCCAACATACTTAAAAATCACAATTTGAAAAGTATGTCCAGTATATGAAAATATAACCAAATATATAAAAATCAGCATATTTAAATTATAGATATGTTTCTTAAGGTTAAATATCTGTGAAAAACTTATTTCTAAGCTTCACTTACTCAAACTGTTTCAAAATAGATAATCAACAATACAGTTGTTTGTTATAATATTAATTACTTAAGAGATCACTATGGTTTCAACTCCAATCTAAATTCGAATAGAACATACAACAAAAAAGAAACACCAAAACAGTAAAGATACCTACAGCAAGTTAATACAAATTATTGTAATCAAAATTGGTGAATCAAGGTGGGTACATGTCCAAACCCTAGGACAAGGACAATCTCCATATAAAAAGACAAAGAGGAGACATCCCATTTCAGATTAAACATTGAAAAGAGCTCAGAAGTCAACATCTGCATTCTCAAAACAAGAAAAAACAAAAGAAACTTAAAATCAAGCCTTTTTAAAAATTCATTAGAGAATTGAAATCACAAGGCAAATGATCACTATGAAATCCTTGGAGACAAGGGAATACTGACAATACAGAAAGTCAACTAAAGTAAAGCTGGTGAAGCAAGTAATTGGTTAGGGACATTTAAACAGCAATTGTGATTAACTAGTGGATTCTGTGGGTGGTTGAATTTGACAGTAAAGAACTCTTGGTGGCCCCAAACCTCACCAAATTTTCATAAGTTATATCTGAGGAAAATAAAATCCCTTCTCTTTCAAAGAGAAAAAGAGAGGAAAGGTAACCCTTTTGAAATATGCCTAGAGCATTCTCCAAATCTATGGCCTGCAATCTAAGGAAAACTACATTATGAGATCATTATCTAGCCTAGGAGAAGGGGAATTAATTAACTCAGGCCCTTTCTTATCTTATATAAAGGGAGAAGGGGAAGCTAATGAAAATTCTGTGATTATAGGCAAAGAATACCAGTCAACCAAAAACACTAGATTTAATCATATACTACCTTTCCCCAAAATATTACCACCACATCAGCAAGGCACCAGAATAATAAGTGTATTGCAACCCAGAGAATGTTACAACATTCCATTTAAGAAGGAATTCTTAGGGAAACCCAAAAGCAATAGGGATAGGTGGGGGAAGTAAAATTAGAGGAAACTGAAATCCCAGCAAAATAAACATTAAAAAAATACTAGTCTTTCACAGACGTTTTGTTCATTTGGGTGCTATAACAAAATACCATAGACCTAGTGGATTGAGCAACATATATTTCTCACAGGAGACTGGCAAGTCCAAGACTAAGGTACCAGTGGATTCAGCATTTGGGAAGGGCCTTCTTCCTGTTCTGCACATGACCATATTGTCAGCATGTCCTTACATAGCCTTTCTTTGGTGGGTGCACACTGAGAGTGAAAGATCTCATGTTTCTTCTTTTTATAAGTCATGAATCCTCCAGGCACAGTGGTGCATGCCTGTAATCCATCCCAGTGGCTCAGAAGGTTGAGGCAGGAGGATCATGAGTTCAAAGCCAGCCTCAGAAAAGCAAGGTGCTAAGCAACTCAGTGAGACCCTGTCTCTAAATAAAATAGAAAATAGGACTGGAGATGTGACTCAGTGCTCAAGTGCCCATGAGTTCAATTCCCAGTAACCCCAAGCAAACAAACAAACAAACAAAAATCCATTAATCCCATGAAGAGGTCCTCTCCCTTATGATCTCATCTGAACCTAATTACAAGCAAAGGCTTGTATCCAAATACCATGATACTGGGAATTAATTGGGAATAAGGCTTCAACATACGAATTCTGGGGACACAATATTGACTACATAACATCAGATTAACAAAAAAGCTCACCCTAAGGCCCAATTACCTAGTTCCTATTTTTCAACAAAATATGTTTGCATTTCAATCAAAACAATTATAAGCTATGATGAAAATGATGAAAAAAGAAAATAAAGTCTGAAAAGACAAAACAAGAATCACAATATGACTCAAAGATAATACATAGTTTGGAATTATCAGATGGAAAATAGCTATCATATGCCAAAGATTAATTTCAAAACTAGGCAACATGTTAGAATAGATGAGTCAAGCAAGCAAGAAAATGAAAACATTAAGAAAGGATCATGCACAACCATAGAAATGAAAATTTGTATCCCATATGTGTACAATTAATCAAAATGAAGTCTGTAAAAATAAATAAATAAATAGGATCAAAAGAAACTTATAAAATAAAACCATCACAACAAAACTAAAGAAAGTCTTTGATGGACTCATCAGTAGACTACACATAGCCAAGGAAAGAGTAAGTGACCTTGAAGACAGATTAATAGAAACTTCACAAATAAAATGACCCTATGTACATGTATGATTAACAAGAATTATATGAATGCACATCATGCACAACCATAGAGATGAAAATTTGTACCCCATCTGTGTACAATGAATCAAAATGAAAAAAAAAATGTACTATCAAAAAAGAACTTTAGACACAGGGTTTCTGTTCTAGTGCCTAAGTCTTTGATCCACTTTGAGTTGAGTTTTGTGCAGGGTGAGAGGTTTTATCCTGCTACATATGAATTTCCACTTTTCCCAGCACCATTTGTTAAAGAGGCTGTTTTCTCCAATGAATGTTTTTGGTGAATTTGTCCAGTAGGAGATAACTCTATTTATATGGGTTTGTCTCTGTATCTTCTATTCTGTACCATTGGTCTACCTGCCTATTTTGGTGGCAATACCATACTATTTGTGTTACTATGGCTCTATAGTATAGTTTAAGGTCTGGTATTGTGATGCCTCTGATCCACTCTTCCTGCTAAGGATTGCTTTGTCTATTCTTGGTCTCTTATTTTCCCAAATGAATTTCATGATGGCTTTTTTATTTCTATGAAGAATATTATTGGGATTTTAATAGGAATTGCATTAAATCTGTATAAGGCTGTGGTAGTATGGTCATTCTGACAAAATTAATTCTACCTATCCAAGAGCATGGGAGATCTTTTCATATTTTAAGGTCTACTTCAGTTACTTTCTTTAGTGTTCTGTAGTTTTCATTATAGAGATCTTTCAACTCCTTTGTTAGATTGATTCCAAAGTATTTTATTTGTTTGTTTGTTTGTTTGTTTGAGGATATTGTCAATGAGGTACTTTCCTAATATCTCCTTCAGTGGATTCATCACTGATGTATGGAAAAATAGTCCAAAATCTTCATCATGTTGGCTTAGGATCTGACTTCCTTAACATGACTCCTAAAGTGCAAGAAATAAAATAAAGAATCAATAAATAGGAAGTATTCATACTAAAAAGCTTCTTCTCAGCAAAGGAAACAATAACATGAAGAGAAAGCCTAAAAAAGGGGAGAAAATCTTTACCATCTGTACCTCAGATAGAGCATTTATCTCCAGGATATATAAAAAATTCAAAAAACTTAACACCAAAAAATGAAATAATCCCATCAATAAATGGACTAAGCAACTGAACAGATACTCCACAGAAGAAGAAATATAATCGATCCACAAATATATGAAAAAATGTTCACTATCTCTAGCAATAAGAGAAATGTAAATCAAAACTACTCTAAAATTTCATCTAACTGTAGTCAGAATGGCTATTATCAAAAATACAAGCAATAATAAGTGTTGGCAAGAATGCCAGGGAAAAGGTACACTCATACATTGCTGGTCAGACAGCAAATTGGCACAATCACCCTGGAAAGCAGTATGGAGATTCCTTAGAAAACATAAAATGAATCCACCATTTGATCCCACTCAATTTGTACCCAAGGACTTAAAATCAGCATACTGGAGTGATGCAGCCACATTAATGTTTATAGTAGCTCAATTCACAATAGTTAAACTATGGAACCAACCTACATCCCCTTCAACAGATGAATGGATAAAGAAAATGTGATACATATACACAATGGAATATTATTCAGCCTTGAAGAAGAATGAAATTATGGCACTTGCAGGTAAATGAATGGAATTGTTTAATATCCTGCTAAGCAAAATAAGCCAAACCAAAAAAAAAAAACAACAAAAAAAAGGCTTAATGTTTTCTCTGATAAGTAGATGCTGATCCATATGGAGGGGAGGGAAGAGTGGAGGAACTTTGGATTGGGCAGACAGGAGTGAGGCAAGGGGGGGTGAGAGGGTAGTAAGGGTTGTGGAACAAGATAGACATTATTACCCTATATTACATGTATGATTATACAACTGGTGTGACTGCACCATGTACGCCAGAGGAATGAGAAGTTGTGCTCCATTTGTGTACAATGTGTCACGTATAACTACTGTCATGTATAACTAATTAGAGCACATTTTTTAAAAATAAAAAAGAACATTAGAAAAGCAGAACAGAACTTGTCAAAACTATGAGGCAATGAAAAGTAAACGTATAGAGTAAAATATACACCGTGCTAACATTAATTAAAAGAAATACAAGTATCTATATTAATTTCAGACACAGGAAACTTGAGAAAAGGGGAAATTATCAGATATGAAAAGTGGTAATAGATGTTTCTAAGAGGGTCAATTCTAGAAATCTATCTTTAACATGTATACATCTAAAAATAAGACACCAAAGTAGGTGAGGCAAAAGCTCATAAGATCACAAGGAGAACTAAAAAATTGCATTATTATACACGGAAACTTTCACACACCTTTTTTGGTAATTGATAAAACAAACAGGGAGAAAAATCAATATAGATAAAATTGATCTGAAAGCTATTATCTTGATCTAATTGTCATTTAAATAATATTCCAGTCCAACAGCAATAAAATGAACATTATTCTCAAGCTCACATGGAACATTCACCAAGATAGGTGAGGTTTGGGGCTATAAAACACAGCTTGGCAAAATTTAAAATATATAAACCATAAAATACAATCAGAGACCACAATGGAATTAAACTAGAAATCAGTAACATAAAAAATAGCTATAAATTCCAGAAAAGGTTTTGAACTAAATTCAAATGAAAATATAATTTATCAAAGTGGGTGGGATGCTGTAAAATCAGTGATAAGAAGGAAAATTTAGCATTGAATGTATATATTAGAATGGAAAAATATTTACAAATCAAAATTCTAAGATTCTATTTTTGGAAACTACAGAAACAAAAGTTTCTTGAGTGAAAATGAATGTAAAGAAATCATAAAAATGCAATGCAAATCAACAAAATTAAAAACAAAATCAATAGAGAAAATTGGCTAATCAAAAATTGGCTCTATGACAAAAAAAGAAATTGATAAATGACTTGACAGGCTATCCAATGGGATAAAAAGAGAGAAAACACAAACAAATAATACCAGAAACTGAAGAGAGGCCATCACTACTTATCCTGTGGATATTAAAATGATAATAAAGCAATATTCTGAACAACTTTTTGCCCAGAGATTTCATAACTCACATGAAATGGACTAATTCCTTGAAAAGAGCAAATTACCAATACTCATACAAGGAGAGTAAATAATCTGAACGGACCTGTGTAGTTTTTAAATTGATTCAAAAGCATTACCAAAAAATCCTTGACAAAGTATTAGCAACTTAAATCCACCATGGTATAAAAGGAATTATGTGCCACGAGCAAATGGCACTTATTCCAGGCATGCAAGGCTGGTTCTACATTCAAAATTCAATTGTATAATCCATCACTTCAACAGATGAGAAAAGAAAACTCATATGATCATATTAATACATTCAGAGAAAACTTTTAACTAAATTGAATGCCCATCAACGATTTAAGAAAAGACCTTAAAACCAGTAGAAAGGAATTCCCTCAACTTGATGTAGAATGTCTTTGAAAACAATATAGTTAACAATGTACTCAATGCTGAGAAACTGGGTGTTTTTTTTTCCTGTGATGACCCCTTCCCACTCTTACACAACACCAAACTGGAATTTCTAACTCAGTAAGATCAAATGAGGAAATAAAATTTATACAGATTGAGAAGAAAGAACAAAAAGAAACTTTGTTCACAAATCACAGGATTGGCTATGTAGAAAATTCCATAGAAATTTTTTTAAATAAACCATTTGGAACTGAAGGATAGAAGATTAATATACCAAGGTCAACTAATTTATTATACCAGCAATGAAAAATTAAAATTTGAGCCAGACATGGTAGTATGCACTATAATCACAGAGGCTTGGGAGGCTGAGGCAGAAAGATCTTGAGTTCAAAGCCAGTCTCAGCAAATTAGCAAGGCCCTAAGCAACTCAGAGAGAGCCTGTCTCTAAATAATAATTAAAAAGAAGGTTGGGGATATGGCTCAGTGGTTAAGTGCCCCTGATACCAAAAAAAAAAAAGAATAATAATTGGAATTTGAAATTAGAAACCCTATATCATTTACATTAGCACCAAACAAAATGAAATGATTAGACAAAAATCTAACAAAATACAACCAAAAAATGTAAGTATAGCATCTTATGAAGAAAATTTTAAAACTGGAGGAAAACATAAAAGATATAAGTTAATGATGAGATAGTCGATACTCATGAATAGGAAGACTCAATTTTGTCAGGATATCATTTTTTTTCCAAATTGATCTATAGATTCAAGTCAAATCAAAATCCTAACAATTTATGTTGGTGCATACAGACAAAATTTTCTAAAGTTCACATGGAGAGGTAAAAGACCCAGGATAGACAATATAACATAGGAGAAAAAGGAGGACAAAGGATAAAGAGAGGGAAGAAAATTGGAAGGCCATTACTTCAAGTCTCACTATAAATCTGTGGTAATCAATATAGTGTTGTATTCTGAAGGAAGAGATAAGGAACAGGATGGAGATCTCAGGAACATAGAGCAACATAAATATAGTCAATTGATTTCTAACAAAGGTGTGAAAAATGTAGTGGAGAAAGAACACTCTATTTCATCTATGGAGCTAGGAAAATTGGGCAAAAATGGATACACAGATTGCATCTTAACAAAAACTAAAAATGCATAATAGAACTATGTGTAAAATATAAAACTACAACATTTCCAGAAGATAACAGGAAAATGACCTCATATATGGTGATGAGATTTTAATTGTAGCTCCAGATGTGTGACCCCTAAAAGAAAATATCAATAAAATGCATTTTATTAAAATTAAAACTTCTCTATGAAAGACTGCTAACAGAATGAAAAGGCAAAGCATAGACTGAGAGAAGATATTCGCAAAGTATATCCAAAATAGGATTTATATCCAAAATATAGAAGGGACACTTGAAACTCAACAATAAGCAACATAATTAAAAAATGGGCAAGAGATCTGAATGTGCACAAAGATATCAACATATAAAAGATGCAGACATAAAAAAGCATATTATATATGTCTGACATCATGTGTCACTAGGAATTTCAAATTTTAAAAAATTAGATATCACACACCTGTTAGAATGTCATTCAAAACAATGACAAAATTTATTTGCAAGGATTTGGAGCAACAGGAATTCTCACTCACTGCTGGTGCAAATTCAAAATGATGCAACCATGTTGAAAGACAGTTTGACAGTTTATTTCAAAACTAAGCATGGTCTTATTATATTATCTGGCAATCATACTTCTAGTTATGTACTTAAGAAATTGAAAACTTCTGTACACACAAAACACTGTGCATGGATGTTTATAAATTTTGTTCATGATAGTCCAAAACTGGCAGCACCAAAATGTCCTTTAATAGGTACACATATAAACAATCAGGATATACCCATATAATGGGATATTCTTCACTGATAAAAATAGCCACAATAAGACACAGAGGAAGCATAAAGATATATTGCTAAATGAAAGAAGGCAGTCTTCAAAGGCTGTATACCATCATAACCAAGTATATTGCAGTTTATTAAAGGGCAAAACGATGGAGATAGCAAGAAGGTCAGTCAATGAGTTGCTAGGGGTTAGAAGGCTGGAGAATTGGGCAAGAGACAGGTAAAGCAGGAGGGCTGGGGTTGCACATCGTTACTAAATGATATAATGATAGATACAAAGTAGTATGCGTTTTGCAAAATTCAGAACTGTAAAACATAAAAAAGTAAATCTTAACATAAATGTAGACTTCAGTTAATAATGATATAACAATACTGGATCATTAATATAGCACACGTACCACACTAATGCTAGATGTCAACAGTAGGTGAAATGGCAGGAGTGGGGAATGTGTGTATGGAACCATCTATGCATTCAGCTCAAATCTGAACCTGTTGCAAAACCTCAAGTCTAATCATTTAAAGGTAGAATAAAGGAGAACTACATCTCCATTGTTTGTGCCATTGCTTGTCCAGTAGACAGACTCCTTCATTGAGATGGGCTTCAGTTTGAGGACTGGGTTTTACTTAACCCTTCATGACTATACTCCCTAACTTCATAAAATTTCTTTCACAGAGCCTTTCATCGATGTACCAAAGACTTTGGCTGCAAACGTGGTCTGCTTGCTTAAAGTTTAATTGTGGAATGTTTGGCATTGTCTTGATCATTCTTGACCTGGCCATGAACACTTGCTCATTTTTAATGTTCTGGGATGTGAGTGGGGATAGGAAGAGTTGGGAGGCAGGACTGTGTTTTCTCTGCTTCCTTTTTCTAGCACAGTGCTGTGGTTGACACCACTGTCTTCATCCCCTGAGATCATCTTCTCCACAGCTGAAGAAAAGGACACATACATCATGAATAAATCGACCTATTTAAAATGCATCCAACTATTAAATCTTCAAAGGTTTGTCAAGAGCAGTCTCTCCCTCAGAAAGGTACTTCATGATCCAGTGGGCTCACTTGTGGGAACAATTTTTTCCCTGAATTTAACCAGAATGAATTATATGCCTTTTGAGGAACCTATCTCATTTTTTATTCTGATCACTGATTCATATCTTTGATTTGCTCTTTTCTAAGAGGATAAAGCCACGGTGCTCTTACCTGAGTATATATATTAGCATATATTTACAATAAAGTACACTAGTTTCTTCTCTGAAACTTTTCATAAGTCATAATTTCTAATTTTCTACTTCTTTCTCATAAGTTATACAAAATAGTGTGCCAACTTCTCTCTCATTAAAAAAAA
>JAJEJO010000416.1:37979-159971 GCA_020662805.1 Glaucomys volans
GACATCATTGCCCTGTGTACATGTATGAATGCATAGATGGGGTGACTCTACTTTGTGTACAACCAGAAAAACAATTGCTGTACTCCATTTGTGTTCAATGAATCAAAAAATTAAATAAAAAAAAATACAAAAAAAAATTAATACCAAAGGTGCTACAAAGGATGAAGATCCAATTAGGAGTCCAAGGACCCAGATCCTTCTACATTTCTCCCATGACAGGATTTATCCAATTGTCTTGCAATTGTTTTTAATAATCTGACTGTCTCATCCATCTTCAAGCTTCGTAAGTATATAACTACATGTATCTATTTACTGTTTTGTCCCTAGCATCTAGAAAAATGTCTGGTTATGTTAGACACTCATTCAATAATTATAAAATACACTAAGTAGAATAAGTAATCGAAGAAAATCATAAAGATTCCAGCAATGTACAGTGGACTCATACTCTTATTTAAAGAATGTTCTCTATCCATTCATCTCCAACCAACCCTCATAAGCAAGCATAATTAAACATTTTCTGCTCTTTAAGATGATATCTAAATGTTTACTTATTTGCAAATTTTGAAGCACAAACTGTGTTTTTGACTTTCTATATTTTTCTAACTTGACCCTACACAGTTGTCCAGGTGTTTCTTATTGTCCTCTCCTAAGTCCCTCAATAGTTATTCATGACTATTCTAAGAAATACTTTTTTGTACTAGGTATTGACTCCAGGGGTGCTTTTGCATGGAATTACAATATACCCAGGTGTTTTGTTTATTTCTTTGCTCTGAGACAGCATCTGGTTAAATTGTTGAGGACACTGCTCACTTGCTGAGGCTGACCTTGCACATCTGATCCTCCTGCCTCAGCCTCTGGAATCTATGGGATTACAGGTAAGAAATATATTATTTATTAAAAGCTTTAATAGTTTTGATTATAATTATATTTTATAAGAAGACAGAGCCCAATCCAATGATGAAGTACCTATACCCATTTAAGAACATTGAGTTTTCTTTTGGGTTTGTAGGATTTTCTTATATATTCTGAATATGGGTTCCTTGTCAGATATAGGTATTATAAATATCTTCTCCTATTCTGTCTTTTGTTCTCTTAGTTTTTTTAATAAACTAAGAAATTAAATGTAAATCCAGTATGTACACTTATGACTGGTACTTTTTTGTGTTTCCTTAAAGAAATTACCTACCCAAAATACTTAAAGATATTATTTTATTTCATTTTCTAAAATAATTATTATTTTATAACTCATATTTATCATTATAATCCAGGTAAAATGGTTTAGGGGTCAAAGATTTTTATTTTTAATATATGGACATTCAGTTTTGATCAATCCCTCCCACCATTTATTTTCTCACTGTATTACATTTACCTGTTTATCATATATCTAGTGAACCTATATCTTGTCTAATGTTACCCCCAAAATAGGACCTAAATGAAGGACATGTGTGTGTGCCAGTAGTTTGTTACCTTGTTCCAGAAAACTAAGAGTATAAGAGTGGAACAGGTAAGAAAGAAAAGTCAATACGAGCTTGCTGCTTATCACTATAAACAATATCATTATTCAGAAGGCTCCATCCTTCTGAAGGAAAGTTCAGAATATGCCTCACAACTATCTACCCATGACATGAAAGAGAGTAATATTCATCCACTAACTCTCATTCCCTGATTAGTAGTTGTTCCAAGAGCGTTAAATCCCTTGAATGCGTGGTCTTAGATTGGCTGAGTGGAGAACTGCCACAATCCCTCATGGTAGCAGAGAAGTCCTGGGGTGGAAAGGAACAGAACCATGGAACAGATAAGGCGAGGAATCATAGTTGCATCTTCATGCCACAGTTATTGCAGTTCCTGGATTAACATGATGGACTGAGAAGATGTGAAACAGGACATACAAAATGCTTGATGAAGTTCACCCTTCTTTCAACCAGACGTACTCAAGCCCAATCTACCAGAGACTTCAAGTAGTCAGCTGCAATCTATAAAAAGTCTCAATAAAAAAAAAATCTGTAATTAACAACCATTTTTGAACTTAAAATTGATATTCATTCCCGCCTTCATCATTGGCTACTATTCTGGATTTCTCTTACCCACAGGCATCACTTCAGCAATATCAGATGGCTTGTCCCAAAGGTGATAAAGGTCTCTTTGGAACAAAGATAGAATTAACATAGCCCTTGGACAAGATAGTGAATGTGCACTGCTGTCCTCTGCACTTAAACTGAACTCTTTTATTATCTATGCAGGTAGACATTGATAAAAATGCATTCACCATATCAGTATCCAGTGTGTTGATCTCTTCCAAGGACAATGTCTTTGGTTAGTTTAATAGTGTACCTTGTCCCTTGGATCAATCAGTTTTAGCCAAGTTGGAATGGTCAGATTTTGAACTAGTTGGAATGGTCAGATTTTTTTTCAGGGAATATTGTGTTTTAGACCAGACAAGAAACAGAAACTGACAGAAGATTAATCCTGTTAACAGCAACTACCCAGAAATGTCAGTAACTTCTTGATACTAAGGTCCATGGGAGGCTGATTGTTGCTTTCCTTTCTGAGTTCTGTTTTATTTTGGGGGGGACAGGGAGGGCTACCGGAGATTAAACTCAGGGGGACTCAACCACGGAGCCACATCTCAGCCCTATTTTGTATTTTATTTAGAGACAGGGTCACTGAGTTGCTTAGTGCCTCACTTTTGCTGAAGCTGACTTTGAACTCAGGATCCTCCTGCCTCAGCTTCCAGAGCTGGTGGGATTACAGATGTGTGCCACCACACCCAGCTGCTTTCTGAATTCTTGAATATTAAATTCTTCCTTCAATTTTGTGTGATGATTCCAAATTCTTATAAGAAATTTCCCATTTTTCTTTAAGTTGAATTGTGTTTTATTATTTACAATCAAGTGATTTAATAAATCATCATCATCATTTAAAAGTTGGCAGAATGTAGCAGTCCAATGTCATGAACGATATTCCATTTTTTTCCTTCTAAGGCCTTTATTTTCCCTGTCATTTTTCTTTCCTCACGTTTTATTAATGGATAAAAGCTATCATTCATTCAAAATACAGCTATAGGTTGATAGCTATTAGGGGGGGCAAAGAGTCAATATTTCTGCCAATTATTGCAAGTAGTTTGATTTTTATTAGCACACACGTGGCATTTATTCTAAATGCCCAGAATAATAATATCCTCCCCAATCAGAAGAAATTATTTGAGTCCACATTAAGAAAAAAACAGAAACAAATAGAAAAGACTATTTGGAAAGAAATTGTATTTACCAAATTATGTTTGGTCTGCTGTTAATTTTATGGGATATTGTTTGGTATATCAAGAAAAAATATTTCCCTCAATAATTAAGCTGGAGCAATATTGACTTAAACACAGATTTATAGGTCAATGCCAATCTCCTCATTCTTTAATGATCAAGGCATGCTATGAATATTCAACAAGCATATACTTTATAGAAAAATTTCCAATATTATTTGACCATGAGATGTTCTTTTTGCAGAACATCTGGTTGAATCTGGATTCTGAAATACTTTGTAGGGTAAGGTCATGGGGAAATAAGGAATTATTGAAGCTAGAGTTTTATTCTCATCACCATTAAAGAAATGTCTTGAAATGTGATGCATAATAAATTTTGAACAACTGAGTAAATTAGTATGTGAAGATGTGTAAATAGCTAAACTGGTGCTATCCTATAGATATGACTAGTTTGGGGTTGTTTTTGATTTTTATATATTTTGATAAAAATTGCTGAATGATTACGATATTTGGATTTACTGTGCATTTTAATATTGATGCATTTAAACCAAATCAAATCCATGTGACATAAATACTATTCATGATTTTCCACTTCACTGATGAACAAATGAAGACTTAGAAAGTTAAATCTCTTCAATAATATAAAACCAACAGGTGGAAAGCAAGATTTTACATTCTGGTTTTTACATTCATAACCAGAATGGTAACACCTCTTTATTCTCTTAAGTTTTCGGCCATTTGATAGAAAAAAAAACAAGTTATTCTTTCCTTTTGTAATTGGGCTAGAAAAAAAATACACAAAGACTGCATGATATCTCTTCCTCACTTTCCACTCAGTGAAGCTGAAAGGTGAGAGATGGGAGATAGTAAAACTGAACTTCATCCAGCTCTGAAAGCTACTGGTCCCAC
This sequence comes from Glaucomys volans, assembly GCA_020662805.1. Classification (NCBI taxonomy): domain Eukaryota; kingdom Metazoa; phylum Chordata; class Mammalia; order Rodentia; family Sciuridae; genus Glaucomys; species Glaucomys volans. The sequence continues at coordinate 42,142 of JAJEJO010000416.1, forward strand.
AGTGGGTTTTGTTGTTGTTGTTGTTGGTTGTTTGTTTGTTTGTTGTTTTTGGTGTTTGGGGAGATAATAAGACTTACTTTATAAAGTTGGTCTGGAGATTAAAAATTACACATATAAAGGAACAAGCATGATAACTAGAATATAGACTCTAGAGACAGACTACTAGAATTTGAATTCCAGCACCAGTGTTTTCTAAGTAATCTTGTGAAGTATTTTTACCAGCATCTGCTTACTTTCTTAATCTGTAAACTTGATTGACAATAGTATCTTAAACATGGGGTTGTCAAGAGAATCAAATGAGTTAATATACATAAGGCACATAAAATAGTGCCTCACTCATAGAAAGAACTTTGTACAGTTAATTATATTAGGTGAGCTCCAGATATCATCTATTATGTGTATTGGTTCCATTGGCATGTGCAAAAATATTATGCTTTAATATTTTTTTCTTTTTCTACTTGATTACTGTATCTGCCATTACTATCTATAGAATCTTGTCAGCTTAATTTCTCTAAGCACAATTTATCTATAAAATGCAAACAAAAATTACCTAACATGGCTTTCAAGAGTATTAAATTGCTTATCAAATGTAAACCCATGGCACGTAGAAATTAGTTGGTCTCTTCTTCCCTTGCTTGTTTCCTTTACTCCTTCTTCCTGGGATTATGCAGTAAGGCTCTCTCCCTGAAAGACTTAACTATCAAATAAGGGTATGCTTTCAAACTGATGTGGTGAGCCGGGCGTGGTGGCATGTGCCTGTAATTCCATCAACTCAGGAGGATTGAGGCAGGAGGATCCAAGTTCAAAGACAGGCCTCAGCAACTTAGCAAGGCCCTAAGCAACTTACTGAGACCATGTCTCAGAATAAAATATGAAAAGGACTGGTTCAGTGTCCCTGGGTTCAATTTCCAATACATAAAACAAAACAAAACAAAACAAAAACAGATGTGGTGAATCATTCAATTCAAACAGACAATCACCAAATACCAAAATGCTTTCAGCAAAACTCGGATTTTAATATAACTCAGATACTGTAATAGGAAATGAAACATCTCAAAATAGTTCTCTTTCTTGGAGGCACACATTTTTTTGAAGTAGTACATTCACTAAGAAATTTTGCTACCTACCTTCATAGGATGCTTTTGAGTGGCAAATAAAGACCTGAGAGGATTAGGTAAACATCTCCAAAATCTTGGGAATATTTTAGAGGTGGCAAGTTGCTGGCATTTGATTTTCTTGATCAAAGAGTAGATTTTTTTTCTTACAATCCTCTGATTTAATGTAAGTCTAATGAGGCAGAGAATCTTGAGTCAATGATCTCTTACTAATGCAAGATCCCCTAGGGCCCTGTGAAGTTATTGATAGCTTCATATACAATGCTCAACACATGCATTATGGAAAAATTGTCATTATGAATTGTATTGATGCTGTGATTAAATGCAATCTCGCTCTATGTCCTTTGAGAGGCTTAAAATATTATAACCTGAAGACATATAAAGATGTTCTAACTCATCAGCACTAATAATATCATACATGTCCATTTAATTTTATAGCTACCCAGGGATTTTACATACATTTTGGCACATCATCTCTATGAAGTAAGTACCACAATTATTATTACCCAGTTTTATAGGTTAAGAAAATAAGATACAGAGAGGTGAAATGGCATGCCCACTGTAAATAGCTTGCAAATAAAGATACAGCTAGAATATCACTTTTATTATACAAGAAAAACATGTTTCTACTAAACACTATTTCCCAGCAATATAAGAGGTAAACATAAAAATAAATAAATAAAAAGAGGTTTTTTTAAAACCTGCTCAAAAATAAAAGAATACAGTGGTGATTTTTGTAAAAATAAAGCTCTTTTTCACAGCAGTGAATCCCAAATCAGAATTTTTTTGTCAAATTAACTACCTTTAGCCTCTGCTTTATCCTCATTGTCAAATCCTCCCTAATATTTAGAAGCCATGAAACTCTGGACACAGTAATGATCCTATGAACCCAACCTCACTGTTAGAACCACCTCCTTGCATCATGATAATGCCTAATCTCCCCACGCCTTCTTCTAAATAAAAGTGTAGTGAAAACAGAACTAACCCCTATCAATCCCACAAGACTTTGTATTGTTTTGCTTTGTTTTAAATACCTACCTCACTATTTTTGAAGAATTCTATAAAGTATCTTTGAAATCTATAATCTTTGTGAGGAAACATAAAACTCTACCAATATTCTTCACCCTTTGCAAAACAGTTGGGCTATAGATTCATATTCCTTGAAGATCAGCTGATAGTTGATGCTGAGCTATGGGGATAGGTAGTTAAAAACAAATAAGCAAAATGATTAAAAAAATGCATTGGGTATCATTGACTTCTTTTGAGAAAAATAATGTGTCAGTAGATTTTAAAATAAAAGACTTTCAGTCCTAAGGATGTCTTGAATAATATGTGAGAGAGTATCTATGTGGGTGTGTGGGTGTGTATGTTTAAACCAAGTTAAACTGGCATTTAAAAGTAAGAAGGGAAGTCCTCATCTCTGGCACATAAAAACTTTTATATTCACAATATTATTTATTCATTGATTCCTTCTATGATCACTATTCCCTTGACTGTTCTTCACCTTTTAAAAACAGGACATGACAGCAGCAATGGCTGTATTAGTGAGAGAAACCCAGAGGGGAAACAGTCTTGCTTATTTTTACAGCGCCAGGGGTTCTTTTCCTTACATGCACATCTTCGGAACTACCATCTGTGCTAGGGAGAGATAGCTGGGGGAGCATGATAGGGAGCCATTGAGAGGAAAGGCAATGATTCCAAAGGGGAAGTTAAATCACCCAGCTGTCAGGGCTTTAGATGCTGAAAATGTCACTTTAGTAAATAATCCAAGCCTCTCTCTTCATTTTCAACATACACCTTTGCTCAGTGGCCTTGTCCCCACTGCTGCATGGGGGTGGGGACAGTCCTGGCAGTATATCAATGGCATCACACCTGACTCTGAATGCAGTTTTACAAAAGCCGAAGGGGCATCAATTCACAGGACAAGAGCCAAGCAGATCCTTTTTTTCAGCAGTTTGATCCACCAGAGTGACTCTAGTCACTTCTCTATTCCCTCATCAGCATTTGTCAATTTTAAATGTTTAATCCTTAGTCAACTGTCCCTGGAAAATAGAGGAACCCCAAAACACATTAAGGGTAGGAAATTTAAAGAGGTAGGGTATGTGGTAGTAATTTAGAACCGTAATAGCTATTTTAAAATCTGATTACATTCTTTTTATATGAATGTTGTAAACACATATTTTAAAGTGGAAATTCAAAATAATCTCAGGAAGCTCAGAAATTTCCTAATTAACAATAGACAAAAAGAGATAAAATAATCAAGGCAACTTTAGAAAATTTTGTACTATGTAGATATTTTTGTGCAGAGGGAATTGATAAATCATTTAATCTTACCTATTTGTTCCTCATTTATAGATTTGATGTCACAGCCCATAGACTGTTCCTGGCTTGCTAATTAATGACTGAGGTCCTGGTGTCCGAATTTTAAGACTGTTTTCCTTTATACCAAATAGCATTTATTAAATGAAAGTTGATCATGAGTTTATATACCAGTCATCAAGCCAAGCTAAATCAATCTGAATTTTTCAAAAAACTAAATTGGCTATTATGATTTACCTAGAATTGAGGCTAAATACTTGATTTACATAGAATTAAGAGACTAAATACTTGAAAACTCCCTTTGACACTGAAAACCTGCACTTATTGCTTGTGCCATTTATTTTCTAAACAATGACAAGAAAAAATAATTTTATTTTAGTCAATTAGAAGTTAGAAAAAAAACTTAACATCCTATACTCAATTTTGATGAACACAGAACTTCACCTTACCTGTAACTAGGAAGGTCCAAGTCACAATGACAAATCCTAATAGTGTTTTATCATTTTTTTAAAAACTGATAAAGCAAGTGCATTTCCTCAGAAGCCTCATGCACCTCTGCATGCATATAAGTTTGCCAGCTGGGGTATTCAGGAACTGTTAGGCTCAGATTCCATAGGAACCTATGAAATATAACTCTGACTCTTCATCAAAAAAGTATTCTCAATGGTTCATGAAATAGAAAAATTTAAAAAAAGAAGAAGAAGAAAGAATAAAGGAAACAATCTTCACAGGAACTAGACTTGTTAATTACCTTATTTCCAATTCCACATGCCAAATGGAATTCTATAAAGATCAGATATATCGGAAAGTACAAGGGGAAAAATCTCTCCATTAGTCTGATGATAAAAGTAGATAAATAAGTGCCTCTTTTCCTTCCTTAATTTTCTAGTACAGCTTCCTGGCTCTGTGTAAAGGTGTAAATTTAAGAGACACGATTGAGTATCTATGTATCTGCCTATTAGTTTATGGCTACCCAGCCAGTTTAACATGAAATGTTCAACTATGTTTCATCTTATTACCTTCAATTGAAAATAGGGGAAACAATAAAAAAAGGATGGGTGTAGTTTTATAAGAGCTAGTAAGATTGTATCATCACAATCTCAAACTGTTTTCATTTAAAGGAAAATCTATGGTCAATCTTTGTGTATCATCATATCAAAAGAGTGAAGAGTTGTTGCAATAAGAAAAAAGTAAAAGTCTGGGGAATTGAGCAAATTTTTCACTCCATGGGATATTTTGGTCAAATATAGATACTGCTAAAAATCTGTTGTTTAAACAAAATGGTTTATTGATGAGTAATAAATTAAAGTCTAGAATATTCTAAGTACAAATGTTTAAATACCATATTCATTATCAAGCTTCAGGCTAAGTGAGGGATTTCAAAAATTGTTTAATTTTAGTATTCATATAAGACCATGCCTTCCTCTCAGTCTTATAAGACATTTTTAGAAATGGCTTGATCTAGATGGATGTGTTCAATTTTAACACAATTGTAACACAATCGGGTAATTTTAATTCTTGAAAATACTAGTTCTGGGACTGGGGCTGTAGCTCAGTGGCAGAGTGCTTGCCTAGCATGTGTGAGGCACTGGGTTCGATTCTCAGCACCACATATAAGTAAATAAATAAAATAAAGGACCATCAACAACTGTAACTAAAAAAAATATTTTTTTTTAAAAAAAGAAAGTACTAGTTCTTATTGATTGTGAGCTGGCAACATAGAGGGATTTTTAAAATTAGGATTTGTCAGAAAGTAATTCCACTATTATTTGGCCATTTTAAAATTCTAGTTTAAAAGTTACTAGACATTAAATTTGCATGAGTTTGGAAAGGGTTTTTGAGACCACTTATTCAAAATTCGCCCACAATTAGTCGAGTTGGCTCTGTTTCAAGGTTAGAGTGACTTTGAGAACTGATGCAATCATAGTTTCCACAAACCAGAACTCGTGTTGGGTTGAAACTGCTGTCTATAACCAACTCCTGGCACTCATGCTCTAATTCTATTACACTTGTTTGTCACAACTGCCCTGGGACACTGTCCGCCACGCTCCCATTCCACCTCACCTTTGTCAGACACTGAACAGGGTGGTATGCTTTGCCAACCTGGGTAGAAGGTTGGAGTCTGACCAGTGGACTTGAAGATCTTCATGTGGAAACTGCCATTTGCCATCCAGGAGTCAAGGGACTGAAAGTGTAAGTGAAGTGGTTACCAATCAGACACTACATGGCCAGTGTCTAAGGCATTCTCAGAATTTACCAAGTAAACAAATGACTGCTATTAAGTTGCAGGCAAACTAACAAGGAAAAAAAATTTTAAAAAGAAGGACTAAAACCACCCTGATTTGCTTTACTCCTCCTACAACCTCTGTTCAAACTATGTGCCATAACTTTTCCTCTTAGAGATTCAAGGAAAATATCATAATTATTTGCATTATAGTTAATAATTATTATTATTATTGATATTATTTTTACAAATCCGCACTCATGAGAGCATGAGGTAAAGGATACATAGTGCTCCCATCTCCTGTGTCCTTAACAAACATTATTCCCCAGGAAGTGTGGAATTGGTTCCAGAATTCTTGACAGAGCATGCCAGGGAGTCACCACTTGTAATTGCACTGCAAAATGTGAGTAAACCAAATCATTCCCAGGGGTAAAATATATGAATTGGTCTTCTAAAAAGTTCCTGTTTCACAACAAACATACAAGAAACAGAGTAGATAAATTGGAGTAAATTAAAATTAAAAGCCTTGTGATTCAAAGGATGCTATCAATAAAGCACACACACAGACTGAGAGATAATATTTGCAAACCTTACAACTGAAAACGGACTTGTATCTATAATGTAAAAAGAATTATTATAGCTTATTCATTAAAAGCTAAATGATCTAATTTTTTAAATGAGCAAAAGATCTAAATATATTTTTGCAATGTATTTAAATGCTAAAAAATTCATGAGATTTTCAACATTATCTGCTATGTTTGTTTCCCTCTAAAATTTATGTTAAATATTAATTCCCTATGACAAAAGGGGCCTTTAGCAGGTGATTAGGACCTGAGTACTGTTCCCCCAATAAACAAGATTAGTACCCCTATAAAAAGGACTGGAGGGAGGCTTTTTGGCTCTTTCCAGCCATCTGCAATGTGAAAATGCAGGAATGAGAGACCATCTTGGGAAGAGAGAGTGAGCCCTCACCAGATATCAAATCTGCCTGTGCATTGATCTTGGAATTCCTCACCTGCAGAAGTATGAAAAATAAATTTCTATTATTTATAAATTGCTACTCTATGGTATTTTGTTACAGCAACACAAACAGATGAACACATTATCTATTTGATTTGAATGCAAATCAGAACTGCAATGAGATGATGCTTCACATCCACTAAGATGGCTAGAATGAAAAAAAATTGGTGAAAATGTGAGAAACTGGAAACCATTCTAATGGAAATATAAAATGATGCAGCCACTTTGGAGAATAGCCTGGCAATTCCTCTCAAGGTTAAACATAGAATTAACACACAATCTAGCAATTCCACTCAGCATGTTCCTATGAAAAATGAAGTTATATCTTCACAAATAAGTTGTACATAAGTGTTTAGGGAATCATTATTTATAATAGACAAAAAGTAGAAATAACCTGAAATTCAACTAAAAACTGGAATTCAACTGAAATACTGAAATCAATAACAAATAATAAATACTGTTAATCAATAACAAGAAATGAAGGATTGATATATACTACAGCAAGATGAACTTTGAAAACAAGTTAAGAGAAAGAAGCTAGTCACTTCAGAAGGAATACTGGAGGATTTCATTTTTGTGAAATGTCCAAAATAGGCACATCCGTAGTAGATTAGTTGTTACCTACAAATCAGGCCATAGGAGGGGAGGCGAGGGATGACAGATGATGGCTATGGAATTTTTCTTTGGGCTAGCTAGTGAAATATTCTATAATTGATTGTGAGGATGGTTGTAAACTCCACAAATATACTAAAAGTTCTGGAACTCTACACTTTAAGTGGGTGAATCGTACCATATGTGAATTATATCTCAATAAACTTAACAAATTAACAAAAAAGTTTTTAATTTAAAGGATTCTCAGAATCCCTTTTTCTACAATTCACCTAGAAAGGAGCTCCACTTTCTTCATGCAATGATATTAGTAATGTCTAAAGAGGACCGTGATTATATATGAAAGAACTCTGTGTTGATAAAAAAGTTGCTGAAATATACTGGATTCAGCAAAGGCATGTGTAACACACACACACACACACACACACACACACACACACACAATGATAGCAAATAGCCTGAGCTACTATTCAACAGGTTGAACATTCTCTTTTATTCCAGTCAATCACATCCAGTTTTCCAACAGTCTCCCTAAAGGTTTTACGAGCAGGACCAATTAGTCAGTATTGCTTTATTGGATTGTTAAGGACTGCCAACAGTTTGGTGAATTACACAGCTGTCACATCAGTTCATGAGTGATAGTAGGCAGAAAGACAATAGCAGTAACAAAAGCACCCAGTATACAAATCACAGGAGAAAGAAGAGCCTAACTATTCTAAAGTAGCTAGGAAATCATTATAGGAAAAAGAAATAAGCTTACACTGATTTCTGGATATTTTGTACATGGAAGTGTGTCAAAAACACAGTAGGAACTCAGGAAGTGAATGACCCCACTCCCTCCTCCTGATGAACTCAGTAGGAACTCTTTAAGACCTTATATACCCTACCAAACTTTTGTTTATATAGATTACACCAAAAAGAATATAAACACACATACACCCATTACACACACATACACATACACATCTTCCATACCCTCCTATCCCATGTACAGATAGAGATTGACAGATAATATAAAAATATTTACATTTCTCTTCTCTCTCTCTCCCTCTCTCTCTCTCTCTCTCTCTCTCTCTCTCTCTCTCTCTCTCCATATCTGCAAAGACAACTTGAAAACTTTGTTATAATTTTCCTAATTTATGGCTATCTATGTGTTTCAGTGTAGGTTTTCTGAGAAGTCCATTTTGGATGCCAAAACAGGATCAAATGAAAAAGAAATTTATTGTAGAAAACAGCTGTGTGAGAGAAAATGGTGAGATGACGCACGCACCAGGAGAGGCAGGAGCTATCTCCAGGTCACAGTGTGACTTTCTGAAGGAGATAGGGAGGGAGAGTTGGTAGAGACCTCTGAGACTACTATGTAGTCTAAGGAAGTTTTACCAATGCTTTTGAGTTCTTGAGACAACATCAGACACAGAGGAGACCTAGATCTGTGCCCTAGTTCTGTGTGACTTGTGTAGATCATTTGTTGGGAGCAGTTCATGGGAAGCCTGGCTGCAGTGCAAATGCAGAAACAGCTTTCAGAGCAGAGGGGTTTGGGTCTCTCTGGTCACTTACAGTCCCAGTAGTTGAAAGTCTACAAAATGTGTTCTCATGGACACCATATTATGATTCAAAAGCATCATCTATTCTTAGGAATTATTCCCCTTTGAAAATATCCAATCCATGAGATATTTTCCAATGCAAAGAATAGTTAATAGTTAATAGTTAGAATAGTTAATAGTAAGAATAGTTAATAGTTACTGTGGAAATAATAATATGGACATAATGATTTGTACATTTGATATTTAATAATCACTTGTTAATTTGGATTTTAAATTTTTTTCTTTTTTTATCTGTTCTCTTTAGTTATACATGACAGTAGAGTATAGTTTGACTTATTTATACAAATATGGAGTACATCTTATTCTAATTAGGATCCCAGTCTTGTGGTTGTACATGATGTGGAGATTTACTATGGTGTGGTAAATCACAGAAATGGCCCAATTCTCCCCTCTGCCCTCTATTTATATTCTTTGTGATGTGATTTTGTCACTCCTCCCATTAAGAAGGCTGTTTTCTCATCCATGAATATGAATTATATCTTTTAAGTTGCTTCGACCAAAAGATTTTGACAGAAGAGATGGTATGCTTGTTCTAAGCCTAGACCTCAAGAGAACTTGGGGACTTCCATGTTCTTTCTCCCTTCTGCTTTGCCATCAAGAACATGACTGGTGGAGCCTCTTAGAATATGAGAGATGTGTGGGACCCCCAAACTGGCACAGATGTCTCACTTAAGGCCCCGTACATGGGAGAGAGAGTCCAGCTAACATGGGAAAAGCCACCTCATAAGGGACAATTGGCCACAGACACATGAGAGAGACCTGAGCTGAGATCTGCAAAACCACCAGTTGACCATATGCTGTGATCAATAACAATTTTTTTGTTTTAAATCCTATGGATTGGAGTGATTTATCACTTTCCAATAGCTAACTAAAACATTAATTATCAAACACTTGAAAACTAATGTGTTTAAGCTGTTGACCCAGTACTTGAAGAATTTATACTATACAATCACACATGCACACTCAGTCTCATGCACATACGCGCGCGCGCGCACACACACACACACACACACACACCATATATCTCAGGGACCAGTGAATGGGGCTTTTGACTATATTCAATATCATAAAAAAAGGTCCAATGTCACAGGTAGCTATGGTTTTAGCCACCACAAGAAAGACCCCTTATTATTGCCCCATTTGTCCTATTACATGATGTGAAGACCAGGAAGATCCCGGAGTCTCTGAGTCATCAGTGCCATTGATGGATGATACAGGAAAATTATTCCCTGAGATCTTTCCAGAAAATTGGAGAAGGTGCTTTAGATTCCACTCTAAAGGCCCCGAAAACTAACCTTTCTCATCTGCTCATTTTTAGCTTCTGTATTAGATCTGGAAACTCAAAGGAATATAAAAGTGATCCATATCCATGACAATATTTAAAGACAAATGCACAAGAAACTAATTATAGTGTTAAAATCTCCATATGAAAATACTGCAGTTGTTAAATGTCTGACTTTAGCATAGTATATGTAATCTTAATCTTCTACTAGGACTTCAGTTTTTGCATCTCCATTCACAATGGGCTACATATTAAATGAATTTAATATTTGAAATTAAAGAAGGCATACTCTATATCTAGGCTGCCAAATGTGATAATTGTGTGGCTGATTTTAGATAATTCATTTAATTTCTGGATCACAGTTTTCTTTGTTGGGAGACCTATAAACCAAATTATCCACGGTCTTATCTACAAGCTTGAAAGATATCTGAGAAATAGGAAGCTACACACTCAGGAAGCCACATACTCCCTACAGCAGCATCCTCCCCATCTCTATTAACATTTAAACAAGATCATCAGAGCCCTTAAAACTCTAGTCCAAACACAGTCCAGCCTGCAGTGCTACTTTTGTATCTGACAGAGATGCATTTTGAGTTCTGGTTTTTGGAAACACTATGGTTGCATAAGAACTGAGCAAATCATAGCCTGGAGGTCACAGAAACTCCTCCTGCTCACTTTTCCCCTTGTCCTCTTTCTCCAGTCTTTCATACATTGACTGACAGAATAAATAATCTAAAGCACAGCTTATATCATATATTCTCAGGTGACAAAATTTTAACAACATTCAAAGCCCAAGTTTGTAAAGACCTCTAAGATCTGGCTACTGATTCCCTTTCCATCCTTAAATCCTCATTAACCTGTTCACACAACCTACACCTCCAACTCTTCACTCTTCCCCTAATTGATTTTTTATTTCCCCTTCTACCTATGTGTTAGTCATTTTTCATTCATCATACTTTCCAATATCTTGGGATTCTCAATCCTCCATTGCAATTGCTACTATCATTGCTGTAAATGAAAAGAAAAGGGAGTCATTTCTTATGGTTCAATTCAATTACTCTTTCCATACAAAAAGAGTTTTACAAAGTTATAGTTTTTACTATTGAAAGAATCTCAGTTCATATACATTAATATATTTTTACATTTTTCTTCAACACTTAAAAACACAGTTTCAAGATTTAACTTCACCATTTGCACACAACTAGGGGTCATTGTTCCTCCTAACACATTCCAAACCTGGATATTGGCCACGAATACTGACTCTAAGAGGAGATGAGTATCCATGATGTCTTTTCCTTCTTGAAGGTCTCATTCAAGTCCATACCAGTATACCAGAGATGCCCTAAACAGTAAAAGTGAAAGTGTCAGAAAACATTTAAAATTATGGATTTTACCATATGCATACTATGCCTCATTTTAAGTAAAAGGGTCAGAATCTTAATTCCTTTCTTCTCAGGAGGTCCCTTAGTTCTACTGAGTTTATTCAACCATTCCTCAGTAATCTCAGCTCTCCACACGGCAAAGGTCATGGGGAGTCACAGCCTCTGTTAGCCCAAAGAATCTCCAGTTGTACCCTCGCTGCAGCACATGTGGATGAATATGTCTCTCAAGTTGTGTTCCTCCAGGTCTCTATCAGTCTCTCTAAATAAAGGTAACTGATAATTTGTAACTTGAAAGAAGGGAAGGAAAAAATGGAGGTGAGAGGGAAGCATAAATATAACTATTAAACATAATTTCTGAATTTACTTGAGTTCTAATATGTGAGAGTCACTGTATTAAGCACTTTTTATATAGTTTATGATTTAATCCTCACAACAACACTATCTTATTACATTGATGGAAGAACTGAAGAATCAATGAACAATGTCTCCTAGGACACCCCATTGGTGAATATCAGATTAAAGAGTATCTGTTTCCACTGCCTGTCATTGGCTACTAAACTCAACTTCCCTTTTAGAGATACTGTCTGTGCTGGGCTTACCTAACAGAATGAAAAGAATATAGTTTCACATTACTTTCAAGCAAGTAAACATGCTTTATCCAGTTCGTCATATTTTTTCCACATATTGATGAAGACATTCAGTGCAAATATGCATTTAGAGCCTCCTCCAGGATCAAATCCCACTATCTTTGTACTGACATCTATAAAATGGCATCCATATATGTTTTGTTGTCTTTCCTCCTGAAGTAGTCTGTTTTTTGTTACTATAATAAAATGCCTAAGGCTGGGTATTTTATTATTAAAAGAAATATATTTAGTTCGTGGTTCTGGAGGTTCAGGAACATTTCACCAGTGCCCTGGTAAGGGTACCCCTGACTGCATGAAAACATGGCAGATGACATCATGACAGGAGAACCCATGAAAGGGAGGCTAACACGATGTCCTTCTGGCTGCAAAAATATATGCAGAAAGAAGGACAATACCTCAATACATACAAATCACTCTGTGGAAACATGAACTTCTTTACTCTGTTAAAAATCCATTGATCCCCATTGCTCCTTCATATGACAAATTATGGTGAGTGGTAAGAACATGTGACTGACTTCCAGAGGGACCAGTATATTGTAGAGCAAATTCCTTAACCCTCTGAGCCTCAGTTTTCTCACCTTGGAAATCCAAGTAATATCTACTGTAAGAGTTGATGAGAAGATTAAATGAGATAATATATTTAAAACACATGCACACAATTCTCCAGTTCATAGAGGGTTCTGAATAATGGTGGTTGTTAGTGTCACTGACTATTGCCTCTGAAACTATGTTTAAAAGTACATATCATCAAATAAGTATCTGAAACTCGATTTTGAAATTTTTAACATACATTATTGATCCTGGAGCTACCTTTTCTGAATTCTAATGGCTATTGAACAAGTATGTCACTGGTTGACTAAATGAAATTGCTATTATGACAATCTTTGGATCATTTACGTACAGCAGGAATACTGTAGGTTGCTGGTGAGAAACATCTTTCGTTCTACTCTCCCTGAAATAATTGAAAATTTTATTTTATTCCATTTTAATTTATTCATTTTCCTTTTTTATTTTATTTTTATTTTGAGAGAGAGTCTCTCTAAGTTGCTTATGGCCCTGCTAAGTTGCTGAGGTGGGTCTCACATTTGCCATCCTCCTGCCTCAAACTCCCAAATTGCTGGGATTATAGGCATGTATCACCTTGCTTGGCTTACTGAACACTTCAAATTAAGGAACCATGCTTCCTCTGAGTATAGATGTAGCAAAAGGGAGGCTGCCTTTTATATATACTGTCCTCGTATAGTGTAATATACATGTACTCCACTTAATTTGCTCACATATTGGATGATGAAGATTGCTATGGAGAGAAATAAATCAGAAAAGGGAATAGATACTGTTGGGAAGAGAGAGGTTGCTGTTTAAATAAGGCTCTCAGTGAAGACCTCAGTGTCAACATATCATTTGAGCAAGACCTGAATAAAAGTGAAAAAGCTATCTCACGCATAAAATGAAGGAAAGTGTGCCAGGCTGAACAGGCAGCACTCAAGACTCAAGACCAATGTGTATGCTCTGGTCAGAGCAGAGTGAGGCAAACAGCACGGTTGGAGCCAAGTGGTCAGTCTGAGCCCTGTCTCCACAGAAGATCTCCTTCACAGGAGGTGGGGAGCCACCAGACGTTTCACACAGAAGAGTCACTTGATTGGGCATGATATTTAAAAGGAGCACTACAATTTTTTTGCTGAGATAGACAATTAGAGGGAAAGAAGAGAGCAGAGAGACAAAGTGGATCATTGGCAAAAATCCAGCAAAGGTCAGGTTGTTGAGCAAGGGAAGTCATGAAAACAAGTATTCGAATTCTGGATATATTTTGAAGGCAGGGAGGATGGGACTCATGAACAGATGAGATGTGAAATACACCATAACTCATAGTGAGTTCAAAATTTTTATGCTAGCACCAGGAAAGGAGACGTCAATAACTCAGACAATGAAGGATGATGAAAAGTTTGAAGGGAAGATGAAGAGTTCAATTAGTGATTTGATTTTAATATTTCTATTAGACACAAAAGTATCTAATGGTATTCTCGTCAGAATTTAAGGGAGAAGTATAAGCTACTGTTGTGATTTGGATCTTAAATGTCCCCCAAATGCCCAGATGCTAAAGGCTTGGTTGCCAGTTTGTGACACTATAGGACCTTTGGTGGAGGTGTTTGAGGGAAGTTAGAATTTTAGGACTCTGGCCCCTTCCTCTCTCTCTCTTTGCTTTCTAGCTTCTGTGATGCTCTCCACCATGAGGTTTGGCCTCACCACAGATCCAAAAAGAATGGAAACAAATAACCATGGACTGAAATCTCTGAATTTGTGAGCCAAAGTAAAGTGTTATTACTTTTAATCTGATTTTCTCAGGTATTTTGATACAGCAATGAAAGTTGACTAGCACAGCTATCAACAGGAAATATGTAATATTAAAAACCTTGAAAAGAGGTAAGACTTACTAAAGAGTTATGGGTACAAGAAGGATTGTCCACTTGGGTACTCCAAAGCTCTAAGAAATGGGGAACCACAAAGTAGACTTTGAAAGGGTGACTAATGGGATAGAAGTTAAATTAGGAATTGTTCAGCTGCTTCAGGAACTACATGAAAAAATATGTATAAAAGCAGGGTGTGGTAACTGTGTCAAATGGGGCAATAAGTCACTTAAGGGATAGACTGAATTCATCACTGGATTTAACAACAAGGTGGTCATTATTGACATTGACAGGAGCAGTTTTAGCAGATTATTAGAAGAGAAAGTTGGTTTAGACAACAGAAAATAGGAGAATGGGCATTGAGATGGCAAGCTTTGAAAACTCTCTAGATATTTAACTGTGAAGGAGGATAAGAAACGAGGTTGGGCTTGGAGTTGAATGTGAAGCCAACAGGTTTGGTTTGTTGCTCGATTCACTGTGGTGATGCTTTTGTTTGTTGTTTTGTTTTGGTTGTTCTGCTCGTTTTGTTTGGAGACATTTCTGCTTTGAGACAATAGACTATTCCTTTCCCACTCCATCCCTGTGTCCTGATGGTGAGTGTGCATACACTGTTGAGCTGGAGGATGGAATTAGTGCAAGCATATTAAAAACTTTCCTTTATGGCAGAAAACATTTTCTGAATCCCAAGAGAAGAGAAAATCATTAAGACATTTTGGCAAGAGGATCTGCCTTAAGTATCCTAGAAACTGTGAATATCTGCTTACTCTCTACACTGGTTAGCACTGTTTCTAGAATACTTTTGTTATTATTGTAAATCCTAAGGGTGAGAAGATGCTTAGTCTAGCACAGGGCATTAATTGTGCCTTTAATCTCTGCCTCCTTGTTATCAGATCTTCAGGAACTTCCTGTTTCTGATGGCTCAGAAGTGCTGACTTCCGTGAAGCCAAATCTGATACTGTTGCTTACCGCTTTGTAAAACACCATTCAATTGCTTTGGAACTATTGCAATAGATTCCCTGGATGCATAAAGGGGAAAGAAAGATTAAAGTAATTTTTCAATGGTCTCCAGCTAGCTCACAATTTCTTGACTTTCAGAACTTTAGAATATTAATAGAGCAATTAATAGAACTTGGATAAATTGACTGTTTTATTTATTTACAGATATTTCAGGGAACACTCAAAACTTATTTCATCATTCCCTCATCTGATGATACTTGTGATTGTGTTTATAATACATAATAAGGTAAATTAATAAAGTAATTTAATTATATAATAATGTAATAAACTATTATAGAAACATAATATATGAGTAAGAAAGATAATTTCTATGAAAATTAAGCTGAATCATTGAGGAAAAATAAATAGGTCCCTAAAAACTGCTGTTAGATTAAATATGGTGAGATGTTTTCAGATGATTTAGGGGAAAAAAAATCACAAAAACAGAAATATTCTGCAGTCAGCTTTCTTGCCTAGTGTTCTTACTCCTCTTTAAAGGAAAATAGGACCTGGGGATAAAGTTCCAATGCAAAGGGCTTGTTTGTTTAGCATGTACAAAACCCCGAGAGTTTTACCCCAAATCCCAAAAAAAAAAAGGCTTACAAAGTCATCAAATCATTTCCAGCATACTAACAGATAAATGACTAACGGAAGATAATAAATAATGCATTATATGTATATATAGCCTATAAGAAAATAAACTTGAATCTTCAGTTTTAAGGCTAAAATTTGTAGAAAGTTCTTGCCTTATTGCAGATTAGTGAATGAAAATGCATATGTATGCTTTAAAAGTAAAAAAAACATAATCTCTATATACATCCATTTTGTAATTTGCTGCTTTAACCAATTTTTTGATTGGTCATATTCCTGTATTGGTAATGCCAGAAGTTTTTACTCTATTTTTAAGTATTCCATTTTTAAATCTGAATTGACTTTCAAAAACAAGTGAATCGAACTTTATGTTAAATTTTGTATTAAACTTTGTTCAAAGTACCTTATATCCTGTTTCTTTCTATATTACACTTATAGATGACATTCAAAATATTTAAGAATTTCAGTAAGTCATATACCACCTATATAGGCAGATGCATATTTATGTACAGAATTATCATTTTAATAGTAGAATAATTAATCTAATAAATCATGTGCTCATTCACCATGACACTACACTTAGACTTGAACAGTTTTTTCCCTAATACTAACACTTTTTTCCATAGGTAAACATTCCAACCAATTTCTATTATGACTCTGAACAGAAAATTCATTCTTTTCTTTATGACAAAAGAAAAAAGGAAAAAAGGAAGACAATATTTATTGCTCATCATTGCTAGCTTTCTTGCCTGCTTGTCTGCCTTCTTGCTTATTTATTTATTGCATTTTTTTGGTTAAGAATGTTTTTAGAGTGCAGTGAATGTGACACAAATAAATCCCTGTACTTCCTTAAATTCAAATGTATTCTCTAAAATCTAGATTCAAACATTTAGCAGCAACGATTTCTAAAACTATCCAGATAATTCTTCTATTTAGCTGTAAAGAATTGAAAAATGATGCAGATAATTACTTTCCACAAAAGGTTAAGACGGAATGTAAAATTTGTATTACTTAATAACAGAACTGATTTGTAAGCTTGAGTTTGGTGCAAAACTAAATGTATTAGCTTTGGAAAATACTAATTCTAGCACTATGCTAGAATTTGCCCCTTAACAATTCAGAGGATACAATGAAAGTTGTGTGTGAAAGAACTTCGTATGTTAAGATTCATAATCTGTAAGAATGTACCAGAATGTGTTTGCTTGTTTTCAATGCATAAATAGAATTTCAAAATTACATTCCTAAAACATTTAGATTCTCCAGGATTAAAAACTATGTAAGGATACTTTTCCTGTCAAACATCCTTAATTCATGGTCGAATGAGTTGGTTAAACACTTCATTAATTTTTAGTATGTCAATGCCAAGTATTAAGCTTTTTGATAACTCTTAAACTTAAAAATAATCATAAATTATTTTTAATTTATAAATGGAACACCAATATATTGGCCCTAGCACAGCACACTAGTTATTACAAGGTGGTAGATATGTAAAGTTGGGAGTCAACACATTTTAGGACTTAAGAGTTACTTTATAGAGTCTAGGTGCATTTTATAAATGAACAAATGTATGTCCAAAGACTCCAAAGTAATTTTTCATAGCCCCACAACACATAAATCCCTAGTTATTTTCATTACAATGTACATTGGGACCCTGTGACTATTTCCCTAATATCATTAACTAAAAAACATTATATGTATTATCTCTCCATTATGCTATATAATTGATTTGAAATTTTCCTCTACTAAACTTACTGGTTGTTTTAGCACCCTAGAGGGGAAAAAAGTACCAAGCTCTGATTTCCCATTCCTAGGCTTTCTTGATTAAATTCTCCTTTCCCCAAACAGTACTGAGATGGTGAAAATTGAACTCTGTGTTACAGAGTAGAGACCTAGACATACCAGAGAGTAAAAAAATGGAATTTCTTGCTGAGCTGAGATTACATCTGATATTATAGTTCTCTTTTACCTACAACCTACATTAAAAGCAATAGGAGGTTCAATATGCTAGAAAATTGATGGATGTGGACAAATTAAAATGGATAATGCTGAAATAGCCAGCTCAGCCTCATGGAATGTTCTGAATGTGGATGCACTCTCAGCGACGACATATACGAAGCTGCTCTGTAAAGGACAAAAGTTTTGCACATCAAAGCCCCTATGAGTCCCCCATTTTATTATGAGTGAATTTGTAATATCCAAAATTACTTTTCTCCCACATCATACCAAAGCATGAAGTGGTTTATCTTTCTGATCTGGCTATGTTCTCAATCAGTACATTTTCCCAAAGCAAAAGGAATTGTAAACTGAAGTAATTGGCATTTCAAAGAATTAGAGTCATCACACTAAGTTGTAAGGTACCTTGTGAGCAACGGGAGTCACCTCAAATACAGAAATACATTAGCACTTTTGTCCCTTGCCAAGAGTACTTAGTTTTCAAAATGGAATCTTGAAGACTCCTTGTACCCTGCATGACCCTTCATTTCTGGGGTTGTACTGGCAGATCATTTAAAGCCATCTTGCTAAACTGTATAATATTATAATTATACTGTCACATTAGAGGATTTCACATGAAATTAATGAAACACCATTCACCTCAGACAAGAGCTATGGAAGCTTAGAGCACTCTCCTGGGGTACACTTTTTCTATTCCAAATCTGCCTTAAGAAAAAAGAAATTTCAAATCATATTGCAAAGTACAATTCAAGGAAGCAATTTTGCTAAATGCTAACTGTTTTTCTCTGTTTTGTTTGTTTTCCTTAATTTGGGGATATTAAATTTCCTCTAGTCTCTCATAAACAGAGGACTGTTTCATTAAAATCATTTCAAAAATAACAAAGAGAAAAATAAAAACAAAGAAACATGAGAATGCTATATCTTGAAAACATTCAGTACCCCTCATTAGTCTTCACATAATTACAAGGTAGAAAACAATGAATTAATTCTTTAGGGGATCTCAACATTCAATGTGCTTTTTCCAGATATAGCATAGAGGTTTTTTTTTTTTCTTTTTCAGGTTGCATGGGTGAAATTTAAATAACTATATCTACTTAATGAGATTAAGGGAAACAAAATACACAACAGTGTCAAACAGGCAGTTAAATTTCAACAATGGATTGAATCATTTTGTTCTTTCAAGCTGAGTCCTCTTGGCATCAGTTTTAAGTAAACAAAATGGGAAGAACATGTGAAAAATCATTTTCTCTTTTTAAATGTCCTGGTCTTTTTGTTTGGTTCTGATATCTGTCTCCCATTTTTTTTTTTTTTTTTTTTGGATTACTAATACTTTGTTATCCAATTATTCACTTCAGCCCAAAGCTTTTTGCACAATACATTTCCAAATACATAACCATTGCACTGTCTGCACATATTTACATTACAAAAGTGAATACAGAAGTTTCCACAAAAGGACTCAGTGTTACTGACTCAATTTCCACTACAGAAGCCAGATGCTAAGGGACTTCCTCTCCTACTGTCCTTGACATCGTGTTCAGTATAGACACGAAGTTTATCCCTTTGAATTGACTGACTAGCAACTGCATAGGTATCTATCTCTTAAGCTCAATCTTTCTGGTACTTATTCTAAAAATACCTGAAATTATTATTGAGCTCATATTTTATTGTAGCTATATAGGCCACTGTTCTACTTTATTAGCAATGGGATTCATTGATCTATTCACTTATGCACTTAGCATTTATTGCCTTTCTTTCAACTAACAGACACAGATAAGCCCTGGAAGTGGGAATTTAAGGTTGAATAAAATCATTTCCTTTGCCCTCATGAAGTTTAGAGAACAGTAGAGTAGTTCACAGCATATGTTTGCTTTTTAATATAAAAGTGCTGTGGTTTAAATGCCCCCATCAAAACTTCAAATGAAATTAAACCCTTATTGAAAGGTATGAAGAGAGAAGATCAGATGAGACTATTAGTGAATGATTGAGTCATGAGGTTTATGCCTTTGAGTGCACAAATATGTTCATAAATTAATGCATTGCTGGACTAATAGATTATTATAGGAGTGGTTTTGTTATAAAGATAAGCTTTCTCTGGTTTGCTTGTTCTTTCAATATGGGATGCTCTCCTTTAGGTAATGACCCAGCCAGAAGGCCTTCATCAGATGAGAAGCAGATGACAATACTGTATTCTTAAACTTCCAGAACCATGAGACAAACTCTTTTATTTATAAATTACCCAGTCTGTAGCAGTCTGAAGCAGAAAACAAAGGGTCACTTTTAAATATCAAATAATTTGGAGTGCTATCCCACACATAAGAGTACCTGTTATTTTGTAAGAGAAAATATAGTGACAGTAAAGTTACTCTCAAGTCATTAATCTCTTTAAATGGATTGACATTTAATTAATTATAAAATCTATGCATTTAAAAAATGAGAGTAGAAAAACAGGTTAGAAATATGATTTATTTGTGGTGAGGGTTAAGAGCCTAGTTTTTATTTGTTCTTAATTGGTCCTGGATTGAATCCCAGCAGGGCTATGTATTTACCAAGTGATCTTGCACAAAGACTTCAAATTCTTAAAAACTATTTTTATTCAATACAGAAAAGCAGACAACGTAATAGTCTCTAGTTCTTTGCATAAAATATACTATAAGAGACATGTTCTTATAAAGAAGATGGTAGAAAAGATCTAGGCAGCAACTCCCAATCCCTCCACAAACCAAAAAGGAAGCTGTGGAAAAACAACTGACCAGAGAGATGGGTGAAACAGAAAACACTCTAAAACTCAATATTGGGCAATTTGAAACTTAGAGGGACATGGAGTTTAGTTGCTAGAGCAGAAAATAAGGACAGAATTTCTTGACCCCGAACCCTGAGCAGGGTGGGATCAGGGCAAGAGGTAACAAAGAGAGAAAGAGGGAAAGGAAAAACACAAAAACTTTCTTCCTTAACAACCATTGGAAAGAAAAGCAGAATAAGTCAAAATGCAAAAAGAACAACATAGACAACATTGGAGCTCAAGCAGTTCAATCCAAATTATGGAGTGAAAGACCTGTGGGGTGTGGGAGCCATTTGTAGATTCACAGCTAGCCAGTTGCCTTAGAAGAAATGACATCAACACAGCTTTTCCCCATCTACAAATTGCAACAAATAAAACCAAAAAGAGTAACTCCAAAATGGGTTGTCCATCTAGAAGGAACTTGTAGAAGGATGCTGCTGGATGAAAGTTACTGAAACACTCTCCCCATCACTATGGAAATGGGAAAATGGGGTGTGGGGTAAAGCAAACCCAACAACTCATCACTTCTGGGAAGCGCTAGCCCTGACCAGCACTCACCATAGCCTCTGGAGGAGCCCAACCAAAGACAGGACAACTGACACCCTACCCCCATCATGATGACAGATAAAACCCTGTGAAATACTCCAGCCAGGAAATTGGTTTCTGTGCCATAGATGACCTGTAGAGAAACTCCACCTGCAGGTTTCACAGCTGCAGATGAGCACAAGGTACTTGGATAGCACTGCCCCAAGGAGATCCTGGTGGAGAGGGACAGATACCTACAATTCATGTTCATGAGCAGTAAGAGCTCAGACACAGGCAAATCAACAGACACTCTATCTCACTCATAGGGATAGTATCCCAGTGATCGATATCAGTCTGGGTAGAGGCTTTTGTGCCCCAGACAGCCCACAGAGATCTTGCATCTATTGTTGTGGGCAGCCACCAGGTACATAGATAACACCACTCCAGGGGTGGCCCAGCAGAGTGCAGCAGGTGCCAGAAATTCACAACCATGAGTAATGGGAGCTCAGAAGCAGGCAGGCCCTCTGACTCTATATCCCAGTTACAGTAATAGTACTCTAGTGATCTACACCAGTCAGCAGGGCATGCTTCTGGGCCATAGACCACACAGGAAAGCCTGTAATCACAGGTCTTCTTCATGCAGTTACCAAGATCTATGCTACTTGAAAGAAGGCCCTAGGAAGGAAAGCAAGCACCCCACAAAAGTTACAAGAACAATCCTGGGTCTTGCATCCTTGCTTTTGCACCCAATAAAACATACCCCATAAGCACCCTCTGAGCATGCAGCCTCAGGCCCTATGCTGATGAACAAGATCTGGTTAGTGAGGAATCATAGCAATGAAGGAAGTAGCTTCTGTACCCCGGCACCTCTAGGAGGATCCAAAATAAAAGAGTGATGAGCATCTTCTAAAGTTCCCAAATCCTGATGAAATCAAAACCAGGAAAACTCAATAAGAATTTTCTCTGCCATGGCATGGATATAAATAGCTTTAATTTCGATTATAAATAGCTTTAATTTCGATTTTGATCTTACATTTATTACTCTTCATTTTGATGCAATAGTCATTCCTCTAATATTCAATATTGTGCCTTCCAACACATCCAATCGCATTCTTCTAATGTTTAAAGCATTAACTGAAATTGTTCTTTCTTTCCCCTAGCTGAGATTTACTCTTGCTCTTCTTCCCCATCTTTTCGCTCTTCCATTACCTGCTACAGTCTCAAATTCCCCCGTCTCTCTTTTTCTTCTTTTTACCTTGGTGTGTATCATTGTTTTCTATCTTTTCTTTCACCCATGTTTTATCTCCTTCCATTTTCTGTCCCTATATAATGTAACAGTAATTTTACTATCTTTAATAACTAATTTTTGATATATTATAGAACATTACAATTAGAAGAAGATTAAAGGAACTGTTGAGAATATTTTAAACATGTTATTTTTTATCCTAAGGTTGATTAGCACATAGCTTTGCTCAGAAGTGATTGTAGTCAATAAGGTTTAGTGTCTTCCTTCAACATGGTTTTGCTACTGGGAGTAGCAGAGGACACACACTGAGTGAAAGTATCGATAGGTGGGTATTCACCCAGCTTGGGGCTGTTAAGAGAAAGAAGCTCATTAAATAGTCCCTTGCATGAAAATAGAAGTGATAATTACTGCAGAAGATGGGTACACATACAAGCAGTATGAAAAAGCAAGGGACTAAAGCACCCTGAACAGCTCACAACATTCAAACAACTGATTCCTTCAAAACCACAGTGGAGAAAATGTCATAGAAAGAATTTAAAAAACTCACAGTTAAAATGTTCAGTGAGCTAAAAGAAGATGTAAATAATGAACTTAGAAAGAAAAAGAAGTAAAAGATTATTTCAATAAAGAGTTAGAGATTCTGAAAAAGAACCAAAGAGAAATTCTAGAAATGAAAGACTCAGTAACTGAAATTAAACATTCAATGGAAAGCATCACTATTGAAGACAGATTTTCAGGCCTTGAAGTCAAAGTATATAGTCTTGAAAATAAAGTCAACAATAAAAAAGGAGACCATAACCAGAATATTTGAGAAATTTATGATAATGTTTGGAGACCAAATCTAAGAATCATTGGCATTAACAAAGTCTCCAAAACACAAACTAAAGGAATGCAGAAATTTCTCAATGAAATGATGTCCAAAAATTTCAAAACATTCAGAATGAGATAGAAATTCAAATAGAGGCCATTGTAACTCCACACAGGAAAGATCATAAAAGATCCTCACCAAATAATAGTTAGGTTGTAATGAAAATACCTATCATACAGAAGATGGAATTTTAAAAGCTAAAAGAAAAAAATGGCAGGTCACACTTAGAGGCAAGTCAATCTATATTTCATCTAATTTCTACAACCAGACACTAAAAGCCAGTAGGGCTTAGAAAAATATGCACTGAGGTCTGAAAGGAAACTTGTTCCAATAATGATTACTATATCCAGAAAAACTATCCTTCTGAAATGAGATGAAATAAAATCCCTTCCATGGTAGGTAGAAGCTAAAATAATTCATAATCACTAAGCCTGCCCTACAAATCATACTCACTGAAATACTTAATGCAGAAGAAATAAAAAAAAAGAAAATCAGCATAAGAATTAACTGCAGTAGAAGAGTAGTCAAAGGAGAATCAAGTCTGAATTAAGCATTAGAAAAATAATAGGAAATAAAAATCATCTTTTGATAATGAATAACACTAAATATAGATGGTCTAAACTCTTAAATCAAAAACATAGATTGGCAGATTGGACTAAACAACAAGACCCAATGATATGTTGTTTGCAGGAGACTCATCTTAGAGGCAAAGACATCCACATACTGAAGGTGAAAGGATGGAAAAAAAATACCATGCAAATGGAAATTTTAAGCAAGTAGGGATACCTACTCTCATCTCAGAAAAATTAAACTTCAAGCCAAAATTAATCAGAAGAGACAGAGACACTTCATTGGTTACAGGAATTATCCCACAACAAGATATAATGATTATAAATATTTATACCCCAAATATCAGTGGACCTATGTACATAAAACAAACTTTCTCTATACAAAGAATCAAATAGACCACAATACAATCATTTTGGGTGATATCAGCACAATTTTCTCACCATTAGATAGGGCATTCAGATATGAACTAAAAAAGACTCTTCACAACTAAAAAAAAACACTATTAATCAAATGAAACTAACAGACATTTGACATCTATCAAACTTTTTTTTCCATTGATAACTGAATTCACTTTCTTCTCAGCATCACATGGAACTTTCTCTAAAATAGATCATATTTTAGCACACAAAACAAGTCTTAGGAAATATAAAAAAATAGAGATCATTATTTGCATCTTATCAGATAATAATGGAATGAAAATTAGAAATCAACAAGATGAAAAACAAATTGATTATAAACTTGGATGTTAAATAATACCCTTTGAATGAGGAATGGATCACAGAAGAAATCAGGTGAGAAATTTGAAAACATTAGAAACAAATGAGACAAATGGTACAACATATCAAAATCTCTGGGATAGTATGAAATCATTTGTAAGAGGAAAGTTTATGGCACTGAGTTTCTATGTTTAAAAAAAGAAAGATCCTAGGTAAATAATCTACCATTATACTTCATGTTCCTGGAAAATGAAGAACTAATTTCAAAATAGATAAAAGACAGAAAATAAAATAATTAAGATTAGACCAGAAAATAATGAAATTGTGAATTAAAAAAATGCAAAGAATCAAGGAAACAAAGAATTGGTTCTTTAAAAAGATAAACAAGATTGATCAACCCTTAGTTAACTAACCACAAAAAAAAAAGAGCAAAAGAACCAAACCAACAAAATTATAGTTGAAAAAGGAGGTATCTCCACACACACTTCTTTTTATTTTTCATATTTTGGGGGGGAGGGGCTAAGTTTCTGAGACTGGCATTGAATTTTCTATCTTCCTGTCTCAGCCTCCTGAGTCACTGGAATTACAAACATAGACCATTGCACCTGGCTCCACACACACTTCTGAAATTCAGAGGATCATTATAAATTATTTTGAAAATTTATACTCTAACAACTAGAAAATTTAGGAAATATTGGCAACTTTCTAGATACATATGACCTAGGTAAATTGAACTGAGGATACAGCAAACATAAACAGACCAACATCAAGCAATGAGATTGAAGAAGCAATTGAAAGTCTTCCAAAAAAAAAAAATGATCAGGACCAGAAAAATTCTCTGTTGAATTATATCAATCCTTTAAAGCAGAAATAATTCCAATCATCTTCAAATTATTCTATGACATAGAAAGGGAGGGAACACCCCCAAATTCATTCTATGAAGCCAGTATCACCCTGATACCAAAACCAGACAAAGGCACATTAAGGAAAGAAATCTACAGACCAATATTTCTGATGAACATAGTGTAAAAATCTTTCCAAAATATTGGAAAGTTGAATAATAAAGCATATCAAGAAGGAGGTACACCATGATCAAGTGGTTTTATCCCAGAGAAGGAAATTTGATTCAACTTACACAAATCAATAAATATAATTCACTCTACAAATACAGTTGAAAATTAAAATCATGTGATTATCTCAATAGATACAGAAAAAGCATTTGACATAGACCAGCACCCATTTACATTTAAAATGCTGGAGAAATTAGGGATAGAAGAAACTAATCTCAAAATTGTAAAGGCTATATATAACAAACCTAAGTCCCACATCATATGGAATGGAGAAAATGGAAAGCATTTCCTCTAAACAATACCAAAATAAGTACACCCATTCTCACCACTCCTATTCAACATAGTCCTTGAAACTCTAGCCAGACCAATTAATCAAGAGAAGGAAATTAAAGGAATACAAATAAGAAAAGAAGTCAAGTTATCTCTGTTTGCTGATGACATGATCCTATCTTTAGAATACCCAAAAACTCCACCAGAAGACTTTTAGAGCTTATAAACAAATTTAGCAAAGTAGCAGGATACAAGATAAGCATACATAAATCAATTCCTTTCCTATACTACGATAATGAATTTGCTGAGAAAGAAATCAGGAAATCTATACCCCCATTCACAATGACCTCAAAAAAAAAAAAATACCTGGGAATAAATCTAACCAAGGAAATGAAAGACCTCTACAATGAAAATTATTAAACACTGAAGAAAGCAATCCTGAACAAGAAGAGTAATCCTGGAGACATCACAATCCCAGACCTCAAATTATACTATAGAGCTATAGTAACAAAAACAGTGTGGTGTCGACACCAAAACAGATATGAAGACCAATGGAATAGATTAGAAGACACCCAAACAAACCATATAGATAGTCATCTGATACTCGATGGAGGTGCTGAAACATATGTTGGAGAAAAATAACCTTTTTTTAAAAAAAAATTGTTATTTATTTATTGTTTAATTTTTACAGACTTTCATTTTGATTCATTGTACATAAATAACCTTTTTTAACCAATGGTGCTGAAAAAGCAGGATATCCATATGTAGAAGAATGAACTTAGATCCCTATTTCTCCTCTTTCACCCTTGATCAAAGACTTGGAACTAGACCAGGAACTTTCAACTTCTAGAAGAAAACAGGATCAATACTCCCACATATTGACACAAGCACCAACTTCCTTAAGAAGACTCCTAAAGCACAAGAAATGAAATCAAGAATCAATAAGTGGGATAGCATCAAATTCCAGCATGTCTGCCCAACAAAGAAAAAACCAAGAGCATGAGAAGAGAATGCACAGAATGGGAGATCTTTGCCACCTGCTCCTCAGACACAGGATTAATATCAAGAATATACAAAGCATTAAAGTATCTTAATACCAAAAAAAACCACACAAAAACATGATTAATAAATGGGCACAGGAATTAAACAGATACTTCTTAAAAGAAGAAATACAAATGGCCAACAAACACATGAAAAAGTGTTCAACATCTCTAGTAATCATAGAAATGTTAATCAAAATTACACTAAGATTTCCTCTCACTCTAATCAGAATGACAATTATCAAGAATACAAATAATGATAAAGGCTGTCAAAGATGCTGTGGGAACAGGTACACTCACACATTGTTGGAGAGTTTATGAATTAGTACAACCACTAGGAAAGCAGTATGAAGATGGCTCAAAAAACTAGGAATGGAACCACCATTGCAATAACTAAGAATGACCCAGCTATCCTATTCCTTGGTATTTATCCAAATGAACCAACATTGGCATACTATAGTGACACAACCATATCAATCTTTGTGGCAGTTCAATGTCAGTTATGAAACCAGCCCAGATGTCCTTCAACAGATGAATAGGTAAATAAAATGTGGTATATATGTGGTATATATGCACAAAGGAGTTTCAGTCAGCCATAAAGAAGAATCAAATTGTAACATTTTCTGGTAAATGCATGAAAATGGAGAACATCATACTAAATGAAATAAGCCAGATTCAGAAATAAAGGGTGGAAAGTTTTCTCACATATGTGGAAACTAGGTCAAAATAAGAGGGAACAAAAGTGTGGGGATTGGGATCCCATGAAAACAGAAGAGAGATGAAATTAACCAGTCACATGTACATATTTGAATACACCCCCATGAATTTCACATCAGACAGTGTCTAAGACTCATATTTGATGTGAATTGGGCCCAAAGGGATAAGTCACCCTTGGGGAAGATGATTAACTGGGACCATCCAAAGCCCAAGAATACAGCATAGAATTGTTGTCAAGATTAAGATAACACATGAAAATCAATAGGAGACTGACCACTCTATACGCTTTTGATAATTAATACTTAAAATTTTCCATTATTATGTCTACAGATAACAGCTGGGGAGTATTTGTCAGTGTAGTGAATGAGGAATTGACATAAGATATTCCCCCTTTTCCTCCATTTGGGCCTGAGGAACAAAAGGCATGTGTCTGGAAGGCAGCTTCCAGAGTCTGGTGGCTAACAACTTGGCCAATAGCAGACATTCCTAACCATAGAAGTGAACCAAGAGTAATCTCCAGGAGAACAGACTTTATGTTTTTACTACTGTTTAGAGAACATTATAGACACTCAATGAATACTTCGGAATTCATTAACTGTTGCCCAAATTTAAGGCTAAGGTAGAGGGAAGAAAAGACATTTCAAACTCCAAAGTAAATGAAATCTGGAGAAACACATAAGAGAATTGAATTTTTCCCACAATTTAGAGCAAAATTGATACCACCTCCCCAAATTGTTCATTCCTCAGCTTTATTCCAAAGCTTTGACTGTGTTACTTACTCCCAATGCTCACATTTGAACATCTATGTATCACTTTTATCTTATTTCTACTAATTCATGCTACAAGTTTAGTTTAAAGAAACTGTAGGCTTGAGCGAGGCAGTGCAAACTTAGAAAACACAGCTTTAACAATTGAACTGCCAACCCTTCCACAAAATCTCCAAAAGTAAAAGTAAAATCAGCTGCACACTAGAGAAGGGCAGACCTGAAAGGTAAGATCTTAAATCTTAAAATATGGATGAACTCATTTTATGAAAAATATATGAATACAGTGAAGTAGAGGTAAAATAGGACTCATTTTCAATAACAACACACTGTGACCTTAATGTTCCCATTTCTACTTCATTTTCCCAGAACACACAACAAACGGCACTTAAAAATGCATTTAACTTCTCTCCAGAGACTATTAAACTTTTAAAGCATTAAAGAGTGCCTGCCAATGAAAAGGAACTTATCCACAACTTGAAGATGAGTAGCTGCTATCCCACTGAATTCTAAGAAGCAAATTTGCACTTCTCTGCACTCATATCACATTCAGTGTACCCGTGAATTAATTCACCACAATATCTCACATTTAAATTTCTGGCTGATAGCACATTTCTTCCTTCTGTAGTCAGTGATGTGGGGATTATAGTAAGAATTTCTCTTATTTATCCCATCCCCAATTTGGTCCAACGGTCATGGAAAGGTCACCCAATGAGCTATAACTGGCTAAGTCTATAGAAAATAAATGAGTTTAGCCTTCTGCAGTACCAGTTTCCCAAAATATAATGGATGAAAATGAAGGTGTTCCCTATGTCCCTTTTAAGGCTTTCTCATATTTTTATTGAAGGTCATCAGGGTGGATTTTAACAGGGTATACTCTCTGGAAACATAACTGGAACAAAACTTGTAAACCAAAGGGCTCTGTCTAGAGAAAGCTAATACAAGGTTTAAATTGGTTTATGGCGGAGACATTTCATAAAATAGAAGGAATCCTGACTCCATGGTTCCTTATTGACAGGGAAATATACCAAATAAATCATAACCTCTCTGTACAAGGTCTGTTCTGTACATTTTGACAGTTTCTTGGGAGATTCTAATACCTAGTCCTTTACAAGTGCTCAGTTGTAGCATTGCTAATGGAAAATATTTATTAGAATTCTCAAGGAACTGGCACTTTTTCCAGAAATATATATGCAGTATAATATAAATTTTAATTCTTGAAGATGCTTAGGAGGCACATATCACTTTCATTAAATTATGATCAATGAAACCAAGGCTTGAAGGGATCTCAACCAAGTTACTAAATAGTAAAAAACAAACAAACAAAACAAAACAAAACACTAAAGTTCAAATCTAGAATAATTGATTACAAAGGTGTGTTTTGTGGTTGTTGTTGTTTGTTTGGTTTGGTTTGCTTTGGCACCAGGGAGTGAACCCAGGGGTGCCTAACTACTGAGCAACACCCCCCACCCCTTTTTATTTTTAATTTTGAGACAGGGTCTTGCTAAATTGCTGAGGCTGGCTTTGAATTCGTGAACCTCCCTTAGCCTCCCAAACTGCTGGGATTACAGGCATGTGACACAGCGTGACTCACCCAAAACCCATGTTTTTAACTCTATGAACTTATTTCTCATCCTTTTGCTTGCTTAAAAATGATCACGTTTTCTAAGGTACAATATATTAATACTTTTTATTTTGCTATGCTGGGATTTATGCTTCTGGGAAACTTTTTATCTTTTCTGTCTGATGTTGGGTTAGAGTTAGCCAAAATAGGAATTTGCATGCTATTTAGAGGAGAAGAGAAAGGATGGAAGCAAAATAGCAATTACTCTCTGATTGTCTTCGTCAGTCCTTAGATGCATGTACTCAGTGGGTTTTGGTTTTTCTTTCTCTCCTTTGAATTGTACGCTGTTCTTTTTTTCCAACTGATGGCTCCACTGACCAAGAGAGGGTCCAGCTAAACCACTGAGGCACTAGTCCTCCTCTAACCCCACCTTCACCATCTCACTCAGACTGCTAGATGTGCTGGGCTTTTCAGATCTAATGGTAAGTTCCCAGCAGTGTCTCAACTTTCAGTGGTCTGGTCAACATTTGGAAATGTCACTCTTTTTTTTAAAGTTATTCTCATGGCTATATAAAGTTATCTAATTGTTCTTTTAATCACAATAACTATTTAGGTTTTATGTAACTATAACAAAATTCCTGAAGAAATCGACTTATAAAGAAAAAATTTGTATTTGAACTCACAGTTTTGGACTTTCCAGTTTCTGATCAATTGGCTTTGTAGCTGTGGACTGGTAGAAAGAAGCACATCAGGACATGAGCATATAGCAGAGCAAACTTGATTACATCTTGATCCAGGGAGCTTAGAGAGAAAGAAGGAGCTGGAGTCCTTCCAATAGTGCCACCCTGGTGACACATGGGCCTTAGGGGGACAGTCAATATCCAACATTCGGATTATAGCAATACCTATGATAATTACTATAGTGAACTTTTTTGCTGTGTTCACTGGCCATTTGGAAATTGTTTATGAATTGCTTGCTCAAATCATTTGCTGGGATTTTCCCTTTATTTTTCATGTTGATTTGTAAGTGATCTTGTATAATATGAATATGAGCTCCTTAATGATTTTATGTTCTATAAACATCTTATCCCTATGTAAAATTAATATCATAAAGTTAATATTATAAATCTTTTTTTGTTGAAAGTCTTTGCTTTTGCTCTCCCAAATCATGACTATATTCTCTTCTTGAGGATTTATTGATTGATTTTTCAAATTTGCATCTACAATCCTCCAGGGATTGATTTTTGTATATGCTGTACAATGGAGAACAAATTGCATTTTTTTCTTATGAGTTACCCTATTGTTCAAATATCTTTTATTGAAAAGCCTATATGGTACCCAGAACTCTGTGCAACCCGTTTTTTCATTTAAAAATATATGCCTGGGGCTTTTCGTGAGCTTTCATTTCTAGTGCATTGACCTAGAAGTATATCCCTGTCGAAATACCATACTTTCTTAATTACTATAGGTTTTTTTTTGTTTTAATTCCTGCTATCTGGTGGAGAAAATCATTTCTACTTATTCTTTATCCACAGTGTCTTAACTAGTTTTGGATTTTTTTTCCATTTTTATATAACTTAACATTTTATATGAAATTGACATATCAAGTTACATATGCTTGCAAAATTTGATAGGAATTGTACTGAAACTGTCAATCAGTTTAGGAAGCATTGACAACCTATCAGGATGACAATATTTCATCTTCTAATGCATGATATTATTCATTATTCTATTTATATATTATTTTTTAAAGACTCCTCCCAATAATATTTCATATTTGATGCATGAGGATTCAATACAATTGTTTTATTTATGCTTGGAAACTTGTACGTTTTCATACTATTGTAGGTGATATCTTTTTAAAATTACATTGTTATTATGGACAAATAGAAACATTTGAATTTTATATAGTGATTACATTGATCTTCTTTCCATAAAACTTGTTAAAGCTGGATATTAAATCAAATAATTAATTTGTGGATTCTTTGGGATTTTACAGATACAAAACATACCATCTAAAAAATGACAGCTTATTTTTGCTTTCTAATATATATTATGTTTACAGTCCTGTTGAGATTCTCCAAAACAACATTAAATAGAAATATTACAGCTTTCATCATTACCTTATATGAATCTTAAGTTTTCACCATTTTGCCAATATGTGTCTTGCAGAATAAATTTAAAGACCTAGAGATTTGGGTAGGGGCAGCTTGATGGAAAGAAGAGATTTAAAAATGTCCCTTCTTTTTCTACAAAGAGAGATTTCATATATAAACAAGCATTCATACACAAACATACTTAAATGCATTTAAATTTTTTCAAATATTTTTGTACTGATATTAAAATGATCAATTTAGTTTTTCTTTACTTTGTAATAATTTGATTGATTTACAACTCCTAGACAATTTTCCCTTCTATAATTAATCCAACATGGTTGTAGTATAGCTTACTTTTGTAATATTACTTGACTAGTTTGGAGATATTTCATTTAGTATTTATATATGTGTGTTAGTGAAAAATGATCTATTATTTTCTTTTCTCATTGTTTCTATTAGCAATTCAGATGCCAACATAATTTTTATTCCTTTTAATAACAAAAGTTTTTGTTTTACTCTATATGCTTTTAATATTTTCTCTGTATTTTTCCGATGTTTGATGATTTTCTGAAGTTTACCAGCAAAAGTTTGCTGTGATTGAGTGAAAAATTCTTTTTATTCATCACCTCATGATTCATAGAAGTTCTTGAAGCTATGAGAAATATCCAATCATTGTCCCTTCAAGTATTATTCCTGCCCCATCCTATTTTTCTTTTATTCTTGGACTCTAATTAATATATAATAGCAGATACATCTTAGTATAACCTCTAAGATTTTTACATTTATACAAAATCTTTTCAATCTTTCCTTTTCTCTGTCCTTAAATTCATATCTTTTTTTTTTCTAATTTAGGTTCAGGTTCACAAATTCATTAGCTTTATCCAATTTGCTATCAAACCTCATGTTAGCCTTGTTTTTCAATTTTTAAATTTGTTTGGATATTTTTCATAATTTGAAATCTTCATCAATTTTCCCAATGTTATCTAATCTCCTTGAAATGATATGATATTATTTTTGGTCATTTAACCCCAATATATGGGACCCCTTGTATTGTCTTTGTCATTGTCCACCTCTTCTTTCTTCGTATTGTATTCCTCATTTGAATTTTATATTGAGCATTTTATTATCAGTTTTATAGGAGACTACAAAAAGTAATTTAAAAGGAGAAATAGGGCCGGGGGTGGTGGCTCAGTGGCAGGACACTGCCTAGCATGCATGAGGATTGGGGTTCGATTCTTAGTACCATAAAGAAAGGAAAAAGGGAAAAAAAGGGGGGAAGCAAAATGATATTATCAAAGTTAGAAGATTTTTCTTCTGCCAGGTATCTTGAGGCATTGCTACTGAGGTATCACATTAATTCATTTTTAGGTGTTAGAATGATGTTGAGGTACAGTCTCTTCCAAGCCTTGTTCCCACTCAGCCTTGGGCCCAGCACCAAACGGCAACATCTGGGATCCAAATCATGTTCCTTAGCATGGTGTCTTTTAACATCTCAGCCTCTCCATTGCTTACTTAGTAACTCAACCGCCACCCTTCTCCCATAGAAGAGTGGTCTTGAATCACAGGTTAACCTACCTGGGACTTTCCCACTGCAGATTATTCTGCAGTGTTATTAGCAATTCAATACCTTTTAGCAGATTTTTCACATTATTTCCAGATATAGTGTCTGTTCTCAGTGAAGAATTGGTGTTAATTACTTAGTTTGTCATGGGGGAAAAGACGTTTAGAACCATTTATTTACTGTGATGTTCAGGCAAATCACTTCTGTTTCCTAAGCCTTGCTGGGGAAAGGAGAGAGTCGTCCATGGAAGAGCCCCTATTATTTCATCAAAATGCACTTCCAATGACTCCATCTTCAGCTCAGGGCTAATGTAGGATTTAGTTTATGATCATGGATTTTAAAATGTTATTCATAATTATATTAATCATAAAAATTCCATACATGTTCTGATAGAAATACATCTGTACACATATTTAAACACATACATACATACATGTAGACATATATGTGAACCAGATAAAGGAATGGCAAGTAACAGCATGGGTTAGGCATGTTACATGTAGACTAGAAGAGGAGGACTGCTCCTCTGTGCAGAGGGTCCATCATAGCCATTCCAAACTGAGACAAAATCTTTAAGCGCAGCACCTAAAAGAGCCCCATAGCCACTGTGCACCTCCAAATGCCATGAATAGTCCGTCCTGTCTCCTAATTAACCTGAGTGCCGACTGAGCTGCTGGGACCCTTGCGTTTTGCAATAAAAGGTCTCTTCCTTTAGCAACAAAGAGAAAGGCAAGAGCCTGTTCTGCCCACTTCCTTTTCCAATCTCTTTCTCTTCCAGAGGTAAATACTTGTGGAACGTTGGGAAAACAATAATATTCAATTAAGGGGTCCCCAAAACTTGGCTTTATTTTCAGTTTTCAGGGAAAGGAGAAAATTTTTAAAAGCAGTAAATTCAATTTTGAAAATCAAATGAATTTGTTCAGCTTCAAGTGTAAAGTGAGGGCTACTCATACCTACCAGGTAAACGTGGAGGGAGGGTCAAATGTGGAAGCTCATTGGAGTACTTTCCATAATTCTTGGTACTTTGGTCCAAAAAAGACTTGGATTTAAATATCAGCTGTGACATTTTTAGTCATTAAACTTTGAGAAAATCGTCTACTCTTTGCCTCTGTGTTTTTTGTTTTTTGTTTTTGTTTTTCAGTAGTGGGGATAGAACCCAGGGCTTCCGGCATGCTAGCCAATGGGCAGGTCTACATCTCAACCTTTTTTATTTTTTATTTTATTTTAAGACAGGTCTCGTTAAATTGCCCAGATTGACCTGGAATTGACAATCCTCCAGGCAGGCACCTCCTTGAGTGTCTGGGATTATAGGTCAGGGACACCACACCCAGCTTTGCCTCAGTGTTTTGTACATACATACTTCACTAATTTGTCCAGAGTAATTAGATAGCACAAGTAAAAGTGCCTTCCAATCAAGATCACTCAAGAATGGTCCCTTTGCAAAGAGAGAGACTGAGAGATTTGAGGGTCATAGCTACAACATGTAAAGGAAAGAACTGTGCTGAAAATAAAATGCAGTTTTATGAACATCTAGTCCAGTACTCTTCTGAAGGACCATACTGTTTTTGTCCATTTATGGACAACAGCTTTTAGTATGAAAAATATAGTGAATCTGTTCAAATTTTCCTAAATGATTTGGCAATCATTTTCTGCCTCAAAAAATCTATTAAAGCACCAATTTGTGAATATGAATACAGGATTATGATATGGAATCTTATCATTATGCTGAAAGAATTTT
This sequence comes from Glaucomys volans, assembly GCA_020662805.1. NCBI lineage: Eukaryota > Metazoa > Chordata > Mammalia > Rodentia > Sciuridae > Glaucomys > Glaucomys volans. The sequence continues at coordinate 77,813 of JAJEJO010000416.1, forward strand.
CATTTTTTATCAGAATCTACCCTCCTCATTTCATATGTGAGGAAACAGAAGTCAAAGGCCACTGGGCTACTATGTGGACATTATTAGATTGGAGCTGAGTGCGTACTAGAAACAGTAGAGAATCCTGAAAGTCACTTAACCTAAAGAAAATCTCAATATCAGCTTGTTTGCTTTTCTTTTGTTTGTTCCTCGTACAAGTCATGCACAATATAAAAATAAAGCAGTTACTGAGGCATATCCATTAAACAGGAGCTAGGCTTAATAGGCTTCAAAATCTCTCAAAGTGCTATACGGCTTAACAAAGATTATTGAAAGAAGAGACTTAGCAGCTAATTGAAAAGATGGCTAAAAATGTTCTCAAACACAAAGAAAATTTTCTCTGTTTAATATATTCTTAGCTGTGAAATGACAACAATCTGCAGGGCTTCAAAATAAAACCAAAAATAAGGTTTCCTGATTGAGCAATTAAATTATAACCAGAACAATGATGATCAAATATATATATATATGTATATGTACATATATATGCATATATACATATACATATGTATATGTAGTATATGTATATTTGTGATTCCACTAGTACATATATATGTACATATACATAAATATATATATATATATATCTTTTTTTTTCATTTTCTGACAAACCATCTGGTTAGCTCAGAGCAGGTAAATTCAGCAAGTGTCTTTACAGAATGAGAGGGGACAGTGGGAATGAACTGTCCCTTCATGCCTGGCTGCTCAGCACCCTCAATTCCATGACCTTTCACCTCTCTTCCAGGCTCAAGGGCCAGAGAACCCCATGATTTCATTATAGTAAATTAGATGTCACAAGCTGCTGTGATCTGCCAGCCAAGTTTAACAGCGATATTGCAAGTCTCTTCTCTGCTCTCCAAAAAAATCAATAGTGCCTCCCTCTGCAACAGGATCCTGAGCTTAGATCACTTTGTGACATTTCAAACAAATGACACAGCATGTGGAAATGGCCTCTGGACAAAAAGCAAAGGGGTGCAGAAATGCTGGGTGTGCCCCATCCAGGAAGAGGAATTAAGACCTCATGAAGGAGTTTCTAACTAGACTTACTTTGACTTTCAGATGGGCATTCAGAATCTTTCACTGTTTTAAAAATCAGACAATTACACCCTCAGAATTTCAAATTATCAAATTTCATATCAATGACGATTTATTTTAAAGTCAGAGAGTCTACATCAGCAGATGGAAATAATCCATACAGCCTGGTGGCCCACCTGAGCATGGTTTCAGAAGGTGAAGAAGCCAACCTCTGTTACCACATAGATTACAATAACTCACCACGGCAATGCTAGTCATTTGTCTTACTGTGACTTCCAGCTCACAGCAAACAAAGTCGAATCCTCTGAATGGAGACAGAAGAATTGATTCACCTCCATTCCACCTTTCACCTTCAAAGGATTATCTTGTGTGGAGGTGAATGAAGTGAGAGAAATAGGAAAATTGTGAGTTAACAAATTACAGACCGTATATTACATCTGTTTTTGTAAATAAAGTTTTAGTGGACATTTATATATATGTAGTCATGTCATCATGTAATCGTTTATAATCTATAGGACAATAGAGAATGACTTCTTTATCTTCTGGAGCTGTGCACCAGGCCACATAAATTATTTACTCCTGCAGATATACTTTATTCATTTGCATATCACTTATAGCTAATTTCTGGCTACACCTATAGAATTGAGTAGTTAAGACAAAGATCCTATCAACTGCCAAGCCCAAAATATACTGTGTAGCCCTTACAGAATAAAAGTCTGATACATTCTGGTCAAGGGGATTTTGAGGTTATGTGTTTTTCACTTTATGCAAATAAAAATGGCCAAATCCCAACTCAGGTAGCTAGGTTAAGACCGATATTAGAGCAGATATTGCAGAAGAAATATTTGCTGGAGGTTGGGGTAGAAGATCACTAAGGATCTTAGGAGAAGGGAGGTTGGAAATGGAAGTACTATTTGCTGAGCACCTACGCTAGGCTCCTTACACATTACACTGGTTTCCTCTTGCTGCTGTAATAAATTACCACAAACTTGGTGGTTTAATGTATCAAAAATGTATTCTCTAACAGTTCTGGGGTTCAGGGGCTCAGAACAGGTCTCATGGAGTTAAGATCTGCCTCTCTTCTAGAGTCTCAATGGAAAAGGTTTCCATGCTTCTTCAAGTGCTGGAGGCTGCACACATTGCTTGCTTGGTTTTCATCTTCAAAAGCGGCAGTGATCTGCCACGTCTTTCTCAAGCTATTTTTTCCACTTGTAAGGACCTTTGTGATTCCACTAGGCCCATGCAGATAATCTAGGATATTTTTAGGTCAGCTGATGAGCAATAGGAATTCTGTCTGCAATTTTAATTCCCTTCTGTCATATAATCTAACATATTTAGAGTTCCCAGGAGTTAGAATATGCACACTTTGGGAAGGGATTTATTCTACCTACCACACACACGTTCCATTATTTAATCTTCACACTAACCCTATCAGAGAAAGATAATTGTTCTTTTTTCACAAATCAGAAAACTAAAGCTCAGAGAGACTAATTAACTTTCCCTTAGTCACACAGTCATTAAGTACTAAAGATGAGATTTAAATCCAGTTCTTTCTGATCTGGAAGACTGTGCTCTTTTTATCATTCTGAAGGCTCACCTGTCACATGACACTGACGTTACATAAAGTTGCTTTCTTGTTTTATTTCTTTTTTTTCTTTTTTTCTTCTTTTAGTTCATTGTACACAAATGGAGTACTACTATCATTTTTCTGGTTGTATACAAAGTAGAATTTACCTATTCATACATATACATGGGGTAAAGATATTTGTCTCATTCTATTATCTTTCCTTCCCCACCCCCTCCCCAACCCTGTTTCCTCTATGCAATCCATCCCTTCTCCATTCTTCCTGTACTTCCCCCAACCCCAGCTATGTGTCATCAACCACTTATAAGAGAAATCATTAGGCCTTTGGTTTTTTGGGATTGACTTATTTCACTAAACATGATATTCTCCAATTCCATCCATTTACCTGCAGATGTCATAATTTTATTATTCTTTATGGCTGAATAATATTCCATTGTGTATATATACTACAGTTTCTTTATCCATTCCTCTTCTGAAGGGCATCTAGGTTGGTTCCACAATCTAGCTATAGTGAATTTGGACTGCTATAAACATTGATGTGGTTGCATCACTGTAGTATGCTGTTTTAAAGTCTTTTGGGTATAGGCCAAGGAGTGGGATAGCTGGTCAAATGGTGGATCGATTCCAAGTTTTCTGATGAATCTCCACACTGCTTTCCAGAGTGGCTGCATTAATTTGCAACCCCACCAGCAATGTATAAGTCTACCTTTTTCCCCCACATCCTTGCCAACACCTATTGTTGCTTGTATTCTTGATAATAGACATTTTAATTGGGATGAGATGATATCTTAAGGTACTTTTGGTTTGCATTTCTCTTATTACTAGAGATGTTGAACATTTTTTCATATACCTGTTGACTGCTTGTAGATCCTCTTCTGTGAAGTGTCTGCTCATTTCCTTAGCCCATTTACTGATTGGGATATTTGTATTCTTGGTGTAGAGTTTTTTGAGTTCTTTATATATTCTGGAGCTTAGTGCTCTATCTGAAGTGTGTGAGTGGCAAAGATTTTCTCCCACTCTGTAGGCTCTCTCTTCACATTGCTGATTGTTTCCTTTGCTGAGAAAAAGCTTTTTAGTTTGAATCTATTCCAATTATTGATTCCTGCTTTTATTTCTTGTGCTTTGGGAGTCATGTTAAGGAAGTCTGGTCCTAGGCTGATATGATGAAGATTTGGACCTACTTTATCTTCTATTAGGTGCAGGGTCTCTGGTCTAATTCCTAGGTCCTAAAGTTGCTTTTTAATTGTTGGTTTGCATTTTTTAATGGGGGGTCTCAGCCATGAATCTTTGATAGGTAAGGAAAATATGTATAGCACGCTTATTTTGACTTCTAGATTGTTTTGAAATGTATTCCTTGGTTACATAATTTTCTAAGTCAACATATTAATGACCCCACTGTAATAAAAGGGAGAATCTATCTAAAAAAAAAGAGAGAGGTATAATTATTAATTATACTTCATTCATTTCAAAATGTTATTTCAGAAGTTCTCAAGTAATTATTTCCTATCCTTAGGGAATTGAGAATAAACAAATATCTCTTCTCATAATATTAGGGAGAATTAATTAAACAGAGGTTAAGAGACCCAATTGTGGTTGTCAGTACAGTCATGGTGATTATTTTTTTTTTCTGTTTAGATGAAGTAAGGAGCATTAACTTCAAATTGTACCTCCCCAAAGGAATAGTTCTGTAAATTCATTGAGACCACTCTAATATTTCATTTTGAAAATTTCCTATTTTGAAATAATTTTAGAGTTACATGAGTGCTTCATAATTACACTATATACATGACTCATTTCCCCCTAACATGAACATTTTATTTAGCCATAGTATAATTATCAAAACCAAGAAATTAACATCAAAAGAGTGCTACAAGTTAGTCTAGAGACATAATTCAAATTTTTATCAGTTATCTTAAGTAATTCCATTTGGGGTCCCATGATGTAGGTTGCCATGTCTTGTTAGTACCAATAAAAGGTGGTTTGTGTCTTGTTTTCATGAACCTCACATTTGAAGGATTACTATTGTTTTATAAAATGTCTCTCAGCTTTGGAGTTTGAATATTTTTGGAAAGAATATCACAATGCATCATATCAAAAAGTACAGGCTGTTTTTGTTAACCAATAAGTGAAAATAATCATGCACAGACTCATGCAGACAGACACACACATATGAGAAAGGTCTTAGAAATCTTTCAATTCAAGCAAATATCTATAGTGCTTTCTACTCTGAGTATCTGTAAAGTGCATTAAAAGTTTTATAAAATAATGATTTCTTAGGGTTTATGGGTTACATTGTGACATTCACATTCTTATAACTGACCCTCATTAGAGGAAACCAGGATGTGCAAAGAAAACTATTCTTGGCCTGGTTTCCCAGGGAACCAAGGTGTATGAATTTCTATCAGTCTGTTTCTATCAAAGCCATTTGATCTCATGAGCACAAAGCAAAGATAATTAAAACTGGAAAGAAAAAATCAAGACTAAGGAGAATTTCATGAATTTAAAATGTCCCATGGTCATTAGGTGATTTCAGTGACTAGTTTTCTAGTTTTTCATAGCTCAAATGTGTGTTCATTTATTAAGTCTCTGGTCAGGGTTACTACTTACAGCCATGTGAGCTATGGACTGAACATTTGGGGGTGGGCAGTGACATGCTCATCATTTATACATACATGGTGCTCAAGGTATTACATAGTGTGCAATCTACTCCAGCCCTTTCACAGTGGGCCTGCAATCTATAACACCATCCAGCAGGATAAAATATGCAGAGCGAATAGCCATGGCTTCACAAGGCAGGCTAGTTCCTCCAAAAAACTAAAAGGCAAAACTGAAAAAGAAATTCAGTTATTTTTAGAAAAGTCCAAATAAAACAAATATTCAAAACCAGCAATGTGAACTTAATAAGAGTTAGACATGCAACACAATTGTATGCAACCTTATTTTATAATTGCTTTACACTCTATGTGCTACTGGTTTTCAAAATATGTTTGCTCACACATTTAAGCAAAATGAACTGAGCATTTCATTTCATGTGCACTGGTATCCTGGGAAAACACAAAATCTTAACACTATCTCAAGATATACTATTCAGGTGGAAATAAATAAATCTGAAGTGACAGAATTCACATATGATTTAGATATGCAGGTTAGTTTATTGAAGGGAAACAACATGTTAGATGAAGGTAATTGGTTGTCTAATTAGAGGCCTTCAGAATCAAAGGAATGTATGAAATTTTAGGTAATTGATGAGAAATATCATAACATATGGGTTTGCCACTGCTAATTAAAAATCAAAAGCGAAAACTGATTGCTATCAATATTGTATTCCAAGTAGTTTTGTGACTAATGAAAATGTCACCAAATATTTGTGTAAGCAAAATTCAAGAGACTATTTCTCAGTTGACTCAATGAACACACAAAAGGAGCCTGGAGCCTATAATAAAAACTCACCTCAGAATTGCAAACCTTCCAGGAAGTCATTGAAATGGAAAAGACTAAAGAAAAAGAGCACATGGAAGGCTTTCTATTCAGTCACTTGAAAAGGTGATACCTGTGGGATCAATGGAATTCAGTAAAGAATTGGGATGACTGACTGAATTCATCTGTGGAAAACGAAACAATACTAACCATTTGTCCAATCTCTACAAGAATTCTTGAAATCAGTCACTAAAAGAAGTTCCCCTGAAGATGTCACATTCCTACTAGCATATGTGAATATTCCTCATGAAACTAAATAGATTTCCAGATACTCCAAGAAGGCAGCATAAAAATTAATGGTGCTTCACCTCCACAGAAATGGAAAAATTTCCCTCTGCTCCCACGAAAAGGAGTATTTGAGGGACCCTTATAATCAGACTTCAATAATCTTTGTCCCATAGGATGGGAGTGAGGAGAGAAAGTAAATATGCTTTTACCATGCATACAGAAGCTGCCCATTGGCAAATGGATCCCTGCCACAGAACCCACTGTCACTTTAAACAATGATTTTATTTTAATCCTGTAGGCTACTGGAAGGCTGGTTCTGATCTATATGAGTGGAACAAATCTCTGTGTTTGTAACAGATAATTAGGTTATATTTCCACACATTCTTTCTCCAAATCTGTTCCTCTCAAAGAGAAATATCAAAGAGTTAAAAACCTCAATATAAATATCAAACCTACTTTATTACTTTATAAAATGCTATAACATTTTGCTGTTGTTTATTCCTTTTCTTAGTAAAAGTAGCAAATTGCTTTGTTTTATATTTTCTCAAAAGATATGGATGTTCTATTCATTAAAATTTAGGGTGAACTAATAGAACCAATTTTTACTCTTTTAAAGAAGAAGGAGAAGGATCCCCCCACCAAAAAAATAGAATGAAAGTGTGGGTTTATATATCACAAGGCAATCATCTTCTATAAGAATACTGTACTCTTAAATCACCTAAGTCCAGACTTTATCTGAGCTTCAAGAAAGGAAAAGGACCAAAAAGATGCAGGGTACACTTTTCTCTCCATCTCTGATCTCTGCTCTCTTTTTAGATCTGCTCTGTACATAAAAGTTGCTGCATCTCTGCTTCTGACCTTTTACATCTAATGTATTAAATTGACTACAGAATCTGGAGAACAATTGAATATTTGGATCAGCTTTGATTAAGTCTTCACTTTTGATAACAAAACTAAAGTCAAATGAATCATGACTGCCTGCAGCCTATACCTGTGAAAAGTGTGAGCTGTGCTCAGGAAAGACTTGCTCAGTGGAGAACTCAACAGTTTACTCCATAATATTAGAGTCTGATATGCAGTCAGTGTTCCAATCTGCTGCTGGCTCATCCACAGAGTCAGCCATAATGGATTGAAAAAAACTTTTTTTAAAGTTGTGCCTATGCTGAATATGTACATTTTCCTCATTATTCCCTAAACAATACAGTATGACACAATTTACATAGCATTTACATTGTAGTAGGTATTATGAGAAATCTAAAGATGATTTAAAATACACTGGAGGAATTTTGCAAGTTATATGAAAATACTGTACCATTTTACATGTTACACTCAAGCATAACTAATTTTGGTATCTGTGGGGCATCCTAGAGCCAATCCCTCAAGGATGCTGAGGGACAACTGTATACATATATTAAATGTATGCTTTATCATCTGTTTTTCTGACGTGCCTTCATTTCCATGATTATTCTAGCCAGAGAACATTAAAATAAGACCCTAGGAAGCAGGGACCATGCCTAAATAATACTTCTTGTTAGAGAACTTTTAGTAAACTTTCTTTATATATCTGCATAGAATTGGCTAAATCCATTTCCAAGTCATTAAAGTCACTTCAGATTATTTGCAAGAGTGGAGGAGCTTGATGACATGCACAATACAAAAGAAAAGAAAATTCATTCAGCTTTTATTTCTTTGAAAGCTTGTTTTCTTAACTGGCAACAGATTATTATCCTTCTAATTAATTAGCTTTTACTTCATTCATATTCCCTTAACATACATAATATTCATTTAAATATTCCATCAAATTCTGACATTGTTGAATACATGAAATCATGGTATTTTTGATGTATGTACATATATGAGTGTGTGTGCATATGTGTGCACAATAAACTCCAGTAAAGGAAGGAACACATGCAGAATGACCAAATGATTACAATAGTGTCAGAGCAATAGTCCAAGTTATGTTAGAGATGCATAATAGGCCGGCTGGTATTTGTGTTGGCCTTCAAGGAACCATAGGAATAACAATAGGGAGAAAGTGTGATCACAGATAGAGAGCGGGAGGCCAAGGAGGAAGACTGGCCTGGACACATGTGCTGCCACCTGCTTTGTTGTGTCCATCGCCTTCTGCTGTACTTTCCTCAGTGGATTTTCAGGTTTCCCTACCAATCTGGCATCAGTAAGAGAGAGGCATTTAGAGAGCACTGGAAATACATTAGAAACTGACATTTTAAATCAAAAGTTGTAGAAGTCACTCCATTAAAAATGCAAGATGAATTAAAGATACTAGATGAACAATCATCATTATCAGCACTGTTATAATTAACATGATTATACATTTACTATGTCATAGGTGAGGCTATATGGCTAGTTAAAGGTTTTATGTATAATTAGCTCAGTTAATCTTCACCACATCCCCCTAGAGAAAGAAAGGAAAAGAAAGGGGTGGCCAAAGGCTATGTATTTTCTTTGAGAAGGGGATGATAATACGTAATGGGGGGACGCAGGGTGAGAGAAGAATGGAGGAACTTTGGATTGTGTAGAAGGAAATGAGAGGAGGGAGGGGGCAGGGGTATGAAAGATGGTGGACTGAGACAGACATCATTACTCTATGTACATGTATGATTACACAAATGGTGTGAATCTACATCATACACAACCATAGAAATGAAAAGCTGTATCCCATTTGTGCACAATGAATCAAAATGCAGTCTGTAAAAATAGTAAATAATTTTTAAAAAGGAAAGGGGTACTTCTGCAGTCAATACACATTACTAATTCTTTATTCTTGTCCACCTTGCCTGAGGTCCTCACCTAGAAAATAAATGAAAATGGAGCAAAACGAGATCTGCCTACACACACAGAGACAAAGTACAGACACATGGACAGACCCAACCACACAAACACACATGAGTGTAGATTCTCCACCATAGCAGAGACTGTGTAACAACAATCCCAGGTTCTCCATCACCTTCAGCATCGCTGGGAATGCTGATCTTTCCTTTACCCCGAACTGTGGGATTCCAGTCTCTCTGGATGCTTGGTCTGAGGAACTCAGATTCAAACAACTAGTAATTACCAACCAATCAATCAAGAATTAAACAAGCACACTAGAGATAAGATCAAAGTTAAATTTAAGGCATGATTGTCCCTTTTCTGGTAAGAGTATTCCTATTTTCATTTGAAGAACTCTCTCTCTCAGTCTTCAAGGGTAACAAGGGACATAGGCCTTAGCCATGGGATTGATTAAAGCAGAGGCACTTCCTAAAAAACAAAAACAAAAACAGAATATCTAAGGTTAATTTCAGGATTTTTTTTAACAAGCAAGCAAGAGAGACATTTTCTTTTCTAATGGAATAGCTATGAACTAATAAAATAAATCAAAATGACCATTCAATGGCCATCATGTGTAAAAAACAGATTAAAACAATGAGATGAGCAAAACGACAGGCAAGAATATGGGTGTGAATGATGTCACATGAGTCACTAACTGTCAATCAAAGTCACTGCTGAACTTCTCCCTGGTGAGCCAAAAGATTTGTTAGCTGACTTGGTTTCTTTCACTTGCAACTGAAAGGGATGCGATTCAGAAATTCTGCACATGATATCCTGCATTTGGAGATTTACAACACATATGAAAATCTCTGAGAAACTTTGCAGTGATAAAACTAATTTATTCTGGTTCTACTAATTGTTCAGCAAATACTCAAGAGTTTGCTATGTGTCTAACACTGTCCTAGGCTGTAAAGTTCCAATTATGGGAAAGACTCTGCACCTTCCCTTATGGAGCCTGCAGTCTGGCACCAATGACAGTGGCATTACTGAACATAATTAGTTACAGAAAACTTGTTCTTATGAAACATCATAGTATTTCATTGCATTAAGTGTTCTATCCAACATGGGTTAGAAAAATCTATTCTGGAAACCTGTCATTATTTTTTTGTATGTCAAGAACTGTGTTTCAATGCTGTAGTCTAGCTTCCCTTCAATTTGCAGAATGTTCTTGTATGATTTCAGTCTGTGATATATTTAACCCTTTAATTTACTTCTTGCATTAATTCTTCCTGCAGTTTACTTTTGTGCTTTGTATTTCCTAATATTTTCTTTTCCACAGATGAGTACTCTAAACTCTATTATGTAGGATTCTTTCATCCATTACACAAAATTATGATCATTTATATTATTATCATTGTGATGGGCCTTGAAAATTAGCAGTAAATAAGAACTGGTAGAATATTGCTTTTTTGGAGCTTTGGGTGTAGCAGAGGAAATAAGACAATAAACACAACTATGGTTGATTTTCTCCTTCACTGCTCTCTGTTTGTCAAAGGGATCTTCCTTGACCCCTCCATATAATGCCATTCCTGCATCCTGCCCTTCTAATTTTTACTGCATGTTTGGTTTTCTTCTCAAGGGTTCTCATTTTCCTCTAACACACTACATATTTTACCGGGTCACTTATTAATTCTTACCCAGATGAAAGTTCAGCTGAAGGCAGGAATGCTTATCTATTTAGTTCACTGCATTACTCTCAGAGCCTAGACCAGTGCGTGGTATATACCATGCAAATTTTAAATATTTGCCAACTGTGTAAATATATCATATGTAAAATATTGGCTATATTTTCCATTAGTCAATTTTTCATTGTCCTACATCAAAGAAGCATTTTTCATGTTTTCAGGTAGCAGCATGTGTATCATGATAGGTCAACCAGGAACAACCCCTTGATAAATCTTCCAAAGTATAAAAAGTACAAATGCAAGAGAATTGCCTACTAACAAAAATATTCTTCACAACAATTAAGGATATTTATTTTATAAAAGTAAATATGAGATGTGATATAAATCTATCACAAATTGAAAATTCTGAATCACCAATGTCTCTTTTAAGTTATTGACTTTAGAAAATTACTGGAAGTTTTCCAAAAGTGAAAAATAACTTTTGAAGGCAATAAAACACCCCTTTTTTTGCTTGTGTACAAAGAAAGGGGTGGAAAGAAGTGTCTTTTCAGAAGGAATGACTATATTTTTTTATTCGGTTAGAAGAGAGATGAAAATGGGTAACTTAATAGTGGGCTGTTAGTTCCTGAAAGCTTTCTTCAGGTCTTCCTGGTTTCAAAATAAATCAATGTATAAAAATAGAAAGTTTACTGTGTTGTCCCTTTTTGGATAATTTTGTTCTTGTGGTTCCAAGAATAAACTCAGAGATTACCTCTCATTTTCTAATAGGCATTTTCAGAAGCCACTGGTTTCACGCAGCTGGGAGTCACTTTGCTTATATTTTTGCCTTAAAAGTTTGTGCATTTGTAAGTACTTTACCGTTAAGTTTTTTGAGCAAAATCTACTCTGAATATTAATAACCAGAATTTCTTACCAAGTACTTTCCTTACAGTGGCACTTGGTATGGTATTAGGAAAATAGGATTTAAACAAATAAAGGTTATTTACCAGGTACCAGAAAGATAAATTTAACTTATTTTCTTGAAATAAAATGTAGACTGTATTGCATGAAATCAAATAGTCAATATGATAGCCTTGGTAGTTGAAACTTCTGAGTTATTAATATCATTATTAGGACTATTTCATTATTATTTTTTAGAGTCGTGGCCAAGGTTAATCCATAAAACAACAAGTCATTGAGATTTTTCTCCTTCTGTGTTATATTTTTCAGTGAGAAGTTATTTTATTTATTATACTGTACTGATGGTTCCTCAAGGGACTTCTGATGCCATAAGCTTAGAAAGGTTTTGAAAGATTTGAAGCTTCCTTCTCCGCGATATGCCATTCTTAACCAGTCTACAGTGGTCTAACTAAATCTAAAATGTTTTTTTACCATGTTGACAGATACAATTAGAGTCAGAAGCCCAGCAGGCATAGTCAGAAAATAATGAATTCATGGTGAGACTAATCAAATACTACTAGCATTCTATTTCTTCTTCCTCATCATCAAAACTAAGAGCAAGGAAATAACAACACGAGTAACAAATGACCTTTCCAGAGTCCAAAATGAAAATGGCCTTTTGACTTCTCCAGTAATGAAATCCAAACGCAATGTGAAAAGAATAAATGGATCACTCAGCATATTGGTTTAATCCATTTTAGAAATGAAGGTCTTGCTTGCATGCAAGGTAAAAGAACTGGTCCCCAACCGTTTCAGTCAGAACTCTTGGTGAAACCAATCAACCACACACAAAATAATGGCCCTGTCAGATATTTCCCTGCTCAACCAATCATATCCTTTACAAATGAAACACAGTCAATGTAACAACTAAAGTAGCAGATTCCAGTGCTGCTTCTGGTACATTAATTGAGTTTTAATTTGGAGTATTTCCCCAACCCTGGAAATTACTTGTGCCAATGGCCAACTCCCCCTCCATAGCTCAATCATCTGCTTCAACTTTATCCATTTAATTCCGAAACATTCACCTGGACAATAATGAAACCTCACAGAATCAGAAATATAAAACATGATAGCTGGAAAATGATCTCAAAGGATACCCTACCCAGTGACTTGAAGTTGTGACCTACTGACTTATAGACAGGCTCCAGGAAATTCATGCTCTAGGTTCAGTAACAGCATTTTATTTTATGTGCTTTACATATTGATATGACCATAAGATTCCCTTTGAAAATGAGGTAGGCTTTAAATCATTATTATTAGAATTTGAGAAATTGCTGGAGCAAAACAGACTAGGGTGGGGATGAAATAATGGACCTGGATATCAGAAATGAAGTGATTGGAAGACTCAGGAATTTGGATTAGGACTGTATCAATTGTTATTGAGGGAGGGAAGGAGAGAGAGAGAGAGAGAGAGAGAGAGAGAATGAATGAGGGAGAGGGGGAGGGAGAGAACAGAGGACAAGGATAGGGGAGACTGCTGTGTGTGCCGTCAGCAATCACACACATATTGTCCCTGAAATTCTGTGCTGCCTTTGGTGTTTCTTCCCCTGTTTCTTCCCTGAAGGATGATACCTTGACTGTTGTCTGAGGCCTCAGAATTCTACAGTGGAAACCCAGACACCAAATGACTCCTGGTTAACATTGTGTGCATCACAAAGAAAAATGAGAATTTCAAGCAGTTGTGTTATTCAAAAGCATTGATATTTTCTGTTTCTGCTCAGATTCTTATTTCCAACTGGAAATGAAGTACAGATTTGACTGACAAAATATTTTACTATAGTATAAAAGATTTCGTCAAAACAATGTGTCCATGTGCTTGTGTGTGTGTGTGTGTGTGTGTGTGTGTGTGTATGCACTTGCAGTCAGAGCACTAATAACAGGGACCAGTGATTCTTCAGCCAAAATATTGTAAAGTTGCTTTCTTGTGTATTTAATGCTTCCATTCGGCAGCATTTCCTAAATGCTGACTGAAGTAGAGATACCATGCCAGACATGGAATTACACTGTGTCAACCCCAGTCCCTGTCCATAGCTCAGTCTGGTGGGAAAGACCCACTGTCACAGTGTAATAACTCAGTAAAGTCTAGAAATAAAAATAACTGGAAATTTGGCATGAGTCAGAAAAGTATCAAAAATGAGGGGGCACTGAGATTAAATATCGAAGTATGAGTAAGAGTTCAGGAATTTAAGATTTAGAGAGGACTCACCTTTGACACTACTGTAGGGAATCTACAGATCTGCTCTATCCTGAGTTTCTGCTTTACTCTTTATTCCACTGCAGTCATTTCATTTCCTTGCATTCCCGTATCACCACAGGAAATGTTCTATGTTGGCATATTGGCATGCTTGTCTGTCTTGGGTATTTAGCTTATTTCACTCCACTCTGAGTTCACTTTCCTTGAACACCATGTGGCTCCAATAAACAAACACGACTCTTAAGTGTTTCTGACAGGCTTGGCTTGATTAAGTCAACTTATGGAAATGCCTTAAGACAAGTTATAAGGTGTTTTTTATAAAAGTTACAGACTTTCTAAGTTGAGCAAAATGTTATGAAAAGGAGGCCTAAAATAAGACTGAGTTTTGTTTACTCCAAGAGAAAATGTGAAGGGAGATAATGTAAGTAGTTCTTTAAACCCAACCAGGTAATTATGTTGAATATTTGATACATGTAAGTTAGTGGAGTGTCAATGAATTTTAATTGTGTAATACTATATTCAATAAGAATGTAGTATATATATATATATATATATATATATATCACTAAAAAAAATGTATCATATATATAATTCAATAAGAATGTAATATATGTGTGTATACTCACACTACATATATATATAGATATATATGTACAGTGTTCTAACTGCATGTGCATATATATATATGTAAAAGTAAACCAAAAAAATAAGAAAGCTTAAAACTTGCTAAATCTTGATACCCATAATCACTACTACATTTTGGAGATATTTTCCCAGACGTTTCTACACATTTACTTATTTTCATAAATGTATTTTTAACAAAAATGGGTTCATGTAATGAACTGGTTTTGACCCACTTTGTTCATGAGACAACAGCATCTTTTCCTATCTATATATATTTCTATTCCATTATTTATAAAACTTGTATTAGTTATCTTAACAGTCCACTGTTTTTCACTAATTCTGGAGTTTGCTAGAAGAAGCCTCCCTTCAACAAATATTAGCATGGCAATGCCTTTTCATATAATTTCAATTAATTGATTAACACACAGTAGAATTGCTAGACCAAGAGGCATATGCATTTGCAGAAAAACTTGAGGCATACTAATTGTTTTTTGTTTTGTTTTGTTTCATTAGTGCTTTGTTCCAGTTCAGGTCCCAGTGTTTTTCCATTCCTTCTCCTCTTCCCTTCCCTTATTGCTTTCCCACTACCCTTATGGTCTTCCTTCTATTTATTTTTAGGTTTTTTAAAATTAGTGTTACATAGATATACATAAAAGTGAAATTTGTTGCAATATATTCATATGTACATAGGATAGTTTGGTCAATTTCATTACATAGTTTCTCTCATTTCTTGTCCCTTCTCATTCCCCCTCAATAGCCCTTCCTCTACTCTGTTGATTTCTCCTCTATTTTCATTGGATCCCCACCACACACCCTCTTTTCCCCCTTGTTGTATTCTCACTTTCACATTTGAGAGAAAACATTCAACCTTTGACTTTCTCAATATAGCTTATTTCACTTAGCATGAGGTTCTCCAGTTTCATCCATTTACCAGAAAATGCCATAATTTCATTCTTCATTACAATTCCATTGTGTATATATGCCACATTGTCTTTATCAATTCATCTGTTGACAGACATCTCTGCTGGCTCCATAATTGGCAATTGCAATTTGTGTTGCTATAAACATTGAGGTAGCTATGTTTATATATTATGCTCATTTTATTTCTTTCAGATAAATACCAAGTAATTCAATAGTTGGGTCATATGGTGGCCCCATTCCTAGCAATTTGAGGAATCTCCATACTGCTTTCCAGAGCTGCTGTAATAATTTGCAGTACCACCAACAATATATGAGTGAACCTTTTCTCCTATATCCTTATCATCATTTATTATTATTTGTATTCTTTTTTTTTTTTTTTTTTTTTTTTTGCTGTGCTGGGGATTGAATCCAGGGCCTTGTGTTTGCAAGGCAAGAACTCTACCAACTGAGCTATATCCCCAGCCCTATTATTTGTATTCTTGATAATTGCCATTCTGACTGGAGTGAGATGAAATCCCAGTGTAGTTTGGATTGGCATTTCCCTGATAGCTAGAGGTATTGAACATTTTTCCAAAATTTGTTGACCATTTTTATTTATTTCTTTGAGAAGGATCTGTTTAGTTCTTTTGTCCATTTATTCATCAGGGGTATTTTTGGTGTTAAGTTTTTTGAGTTCTTTATATATTCTGGATATTAATTCTCTGTCTGAGGGGCAGTTGCAAATATCTCAAATTCTGTAGTTTCTCTCTTCATGTTCTTGTTTCCTTTGCTGTGCAGAATGTAATGCATAATTCTTCAAAAAGTTCTATCAATATAAACAGCAATCAATAGGATGTAAAAGTGCTCATTTTTCCTGACTTTTACCAACTATAAATATTAGATTTTCTTGTTTGTATTTTGCCGGTCTTATATGAATTGTTTTAATTTGCATTTCTTTGATTACTTACATGAATTGTTTTGATTTGCATTTCTTTGATTGCTAATAAAGTTTTCTTCATCTTATTTTAGTGTATTAGTAGCAATTTTTCTTCTGCCGGTTATATACTTATGTCCTTTGTAAATGTCCTATGAAAATCATACACTTTTAAAAATGTTATTTGTTTTAAATTTCAACAATAAAGCATTGTACCAAAGGGATTATGTAATCATGTTTCTGTTTAACTTATTCAAGGGGTATGATTCATTCTTACCATTATTTCTTTAATTTTCAAATCATTCTGTATCTAACTTCTTAACCTTCCTAAAATATCCCCAACGTATTTTAAAGTATTTCTTTACTTTCTTTGGCAATAAGATGTTCAAAGCTAACCTTGTACTTTTCTTTTTTCTTAGCCTGGAATCAGCCATTCTTCAAAGAGCCCTGATTCTTTCTAATGGAAGATGATCTTTAGAAGACAGGTATTGGGAACCAGGTGTTCTTAATGTTATTGAAACATGGCTACCACACCCTCTCAGTGGACAGACCTGGGGAATTTATGTAGAATGCAAACACAAATATACACATATAAAGACATTTACATCTCTTTGTTTTTCTTTATCCATATATGGACCTTGAAAACCACAAGCTCATGTTGCTATCTCCAACTCCAATCTAACACCACAGACTACATTCTAGCTTTTTTATTTTCCATAGCTGTAATTCTCTTTTTCAACATTAAAAATTTGTTCCCATTAACTTTATGTATTTGCTAGTTTTATTAACCCTCCATCTTCCATAGTTACTACATTTTTAGCACCCCAACTGGGCCACCGCCTCCCGGCATGGAGACCTCCTTACCGGTTGGGTGACTCCCTAACTCTCCCAGATGTGATCATCCTTATTGTTTCACCCCTCTCAATTGTTGTTGGATTGAATTCCTCAGGAACAAAATAGAAAAAGGAAAGAGAAAGGATTTTTTAAAAGAATAGAAATAATGATTTTGTAATGAAAGTGAATTTATAGAATTCTTTCCCTTAAACAGTGAAACTATTCTTAATGCCATCATTCAAAAGAAAGTTATATTTTTCTCTAAAAAATAATGAGATGGATATTGAGAAAAACCAAATCTTACATTCACTAGGGCAAAAAAGAACTCTAAAGGATTTGTCTATGCTGGACAAAAAAGATTACATCAGAAACATATCTGTGCAGGGAGCCAATTTGGTAAATCTTTCTAATTCTAAGAAGAGTCTACATGATGCAATTATTCATGTTCCTTAGCCTTTCTATGGGTCACTGCTCCCTTTTGAGAATCTAATGAAAACTATAATTCTTTTCAGAGAAATGTACCTATTGATTCAGACACACACACACACGCACGCACAATTTGTATTCAAATTCATAGAATCCATATTCTTCTCTATAGAGTATTTGACCTCTAGATTAAGGACAGAAATAACTTTTTCAATAATGCGTTGGTCTCCATAAAGACACCATCAGCACCCAGTCCTTTCAGCCAGACCAAAGTGGACTTAAGAGCAAGCTCCACAACTTACTTGATTTATTACTTTGACCTTAACTTCTCTGAGTTTAACTTATAAAATGAAGATCATAGCTTTATTTATAAAATGGAGATAATAACTCTCTGCTAGCCATTGTGAAAATTCAAATTTGTAGAAAACAGCATCAGACTCAGAATGCTTGCTTAGGATAGGTTAATCTTCATTACGTAGCTATCTAGAACCATCTGAACATTTCAGATTGCTTTGGCCTTCCGCTACATGCTTAGAGCCATCCTGAAGGAAAGACTTTGAAAGCACAAGGGCATTCCGTTCCTATCCTGTTGGTCCTGTTATAAGAAAATATTTTTAGTGACTACTCTTGAGCATTGAAGGAACCAGCAGTACTAAATACGGGTTGACTCTTCTGTTAAAATCAAAGATTTCAGCCTAAATGCTCTCCGAGGTTCTCTGTGAAAGACAAGGAAGGAAGACTACAAATTCTCCTAAACGTGTGATAGTTTTCTCAGTTCAGGACTGAGTAATAGGAGTAGAAATCTTTCAGAGAGCTTGAAATATTTTTTTGTAGTGCTGGGAATTACACCCAGGGCCTCAAACATTATACACAAGTGGGCTACTATTGTATATTTTGGAATTAAAAGAAAGGAAAAACATAATTGCATAAAACATATGTTAATAATGGCAAGGACAGTTCTATATTCATAGGCTGCTCAAGACACTAAACAGAGAAAGAACCGGAGTAAGCTCCTTAGCAATTATCCAGGATATCCATAAGATCTGAAAAAATAGATAATGCTATTTTATCTTTATAGCTTGAAGATGCCACTGATGGCATTATGTATATTTCAGGATTTATGGACAACTCTGTAATATTAAAATAATTTAAGAGATGTAATCATGAGTTGCCTTGAATAAATAGTCACATAAATTTCAACATGCTTAGTTGAAAATTCAAGAAAAGCCAGCTGTGGTATATGTTCTATATAGATTGTTTTATGTTTCCCCAAATTGTAACTAAGTATGACTTAACAAAAGAACAAAATTTTTAAGCATCCTCATTCAAAGGAAACAACTCAAGGTTGAGTTATTCTTATCAGACAAGATCGAAACAAAATAACACAATTCTCTTTTGAATAGAATTGCTAACTTTGAATCTGACTCTAAATTAAGGAAATGTATTTCCCTGGGGCTAGGTAGGGAAATTCCTTCTAAATAGCATGACTTTGAATCCACTCTTACACTGAATCATTTCCCTCATCTGGTTCTATTAAACTAGAATCTAAAACTAATATTCGGTTAATCAATAAGGTCTACAAACACTGCCAAGGTATCAATGAAACAAACATAAACAAAATTAATGCAATCTTCAATAGAAAGATGAATATTTCAAACGTCATAAGCCTTAGTTGACTCATGTAAAGAAACACCCTTTCTTTTCTTCTGGACTTTCATTCTCTTAACAAAGTCAAGTTTATAACAGTTTAATCAGCATTGATTATACAGTTTTCCCGTGCCTTCCTTTGCCTATGCCAGTGTTTAATTACCATAAGAATGAGTTTCCACAGAAAACTTGGGTTTAAAATTAAAATGCTGCTCTTCTTTGGAATCTTTAAAATGCCAAAATCCATGTGCTTTGGCTGCTTTGAATTATGAGAAAGACTTCCCTCCCCCATGGTGCCAAGAAAAATATTATCTAAAGCATCTCCAAGGAAGTCATTGAACTGACTAGTTAACTCTGTAGATACAGCAAATAAATCTCTAAGAGAAGCGATAACATCAATAAGAAGGACAGAAAAGTTAGTGTATTTCATTAGGCAGATCTTCAGCAAGTAGGGCACTAATTATTTGCAGACATAGGAATCATTAAGGTCTAAAAGACAAAGTTTCAGTACTTAATAAGAGGCAAGCATTTGTTTCTTTCCTTGCAAGTGTTACTAGAGTCCCAAGGCAAAAGGTCACAAAACCCTGGATATATTAGGGATTGTGATGCAGAAGGGACCTGTAGAGAAATTCCTGGGTGAAACTTTAGGCAGATTGGAGGATTTAAAGAAAACTCCCACTGATCGTTGCTTGGCCACATTAAAATAGGAAGAGCATGGCGTATGCATACTAAGAGGGCCTCAGATAACTTCCAAAAGCCCTCTGCTGCCTCCTGGGATTATGGTGAAGTATTCAAACTTTATCTTGATTCCAAGAGGGTGCCACAAATGCCAGAGAGGAGACACACAGAGAGAGACAGAGAAGACAGAGAGAGACAGAGACACAGAGACAGAGAGAGGTGTATGGAGATGAGAGAGAAGGAATTGAGTGAGCCTGAAAAACTGCTGATACAAAGAAGAAAATAGAGAAAGTAAAACAAGCACCGTAGACAGAGGGAATGTGATATCCTAGCACATTTTCTAGAAGAAAACAGCGACGACAAAATTCTGATAAAGAGAAACTAGTAGAAAAAAGGATTTAGCAGTGGATGCTAATGAGAATGAAAAGCCAGAACCAGAGAAGTTCTCCTGATGAAGGATGCTTAATAACTTCCCCCCTAAATTGGGCTAGCCCTAGAACAAGTAGCAACGACATCTGTGGGTGACTTCAAGAACACATGAATTATATGTGGTAGACCTGAACTAAGCAATTGCTCAATTGACAAAGATTATGTTTGTTATAAGTGGAATTAGAATTCCAAGTATGATTAAGTTCATTTTTAAAATAGAGAAAAGCTATGTTTCTGAATATATTTTCTGAATTTTGTGGATTGAATATTTGTTAATGACTCAGACATAATTACCAGTGCTTCTTCAGTAACCACTTTAGTCTATTCTTTCAGTCTTTTATCCACTCAAATATTACATTTAATACTTTGGTGTTGAGTGGGAGTGGTTTGCAAAAATTCAGCTCATGCTGAAAATTTTTTCTGCTGCCATAATAATAACTAATAATGATGAATACTGATGACATGCAACATTTGCTTTATGTCAGGAGCTTCTCTGAGTCCTTTATATTTTAATGCACATAAGCTTCCCATAGACCTCAGGAAGCAGGTTGCCTTATCTTTTTATAATGCCAGATGAAGACACCAAATCACAGAGAGAGAATCGCAGAACCTGAACAAGACCCAGAGAAACTCCAGAGTCTGTGCTTCTAAATGCCAAGTCTCCTTAATCCACCCTTGAAGACACAGCTTCCATGACCTTACACTGTCAGCACATGATCCTTCAAAACTAATGATGACTTTGTAGAATCATAGCATTCTAAAATGATTTATGTACATCCTTAATTGAAATGCTTATCCTATTGTTAGGTAGTCAGATGGTACTTTTAAGAAAATAACAATCAGATTTAAAAATAGGCCAAAGAGACCTTTAACAGACTCCTCACCAAAAAAGATATACAGAGGGCAAATAAGCAAATGTAAAGATGCTTCACATCACATGTCATCCAGAAAATGAAAATTAAAATAGCAATAAGAGCCGGGTGTGGTGGCGCATGCCTGTAATCCAAGCAACTTGGGAGGCTGAGTCAGGAGGATTGCAAGTTCAAAGCCAGCCTCAGCAACTTAGCGAGGCCCTTAGCAACTCAGTGAGACCCTGTCTCTAAATAAAATACAAAATTGGGCTGGGGATGTGGCTCAGTGGCCAAGTGTCCCTGAGTTCAATCCCTGGTTCCAAAAAATAAATAAATAAATAAAATAGCAATAAGATACCATTAAACACCTTTTAAAATGGCCAAATTCAGAGCACTGATAATAGCAAATGCTGGCAAGGCTGTGGAACAACAGGAACTCTCATTTGTTGATGGTGGAAATACAAAGTGGTACTGCGACTTGACAGTTTGGCAGTTTCTTATAAAACTAAATATACTACGAATACATAACCCAGCATCATGCTCCTTGATATTATCCAACAGAGTTGAAAACTTATGTCCACACAAAACTTGCACAAGGATATTTGTAGCAGCTTTATTTATTATTGTCAAAACTTGGGAGTAACCAAGATGCCCTCCAGTAGAGAAGTAAACTGTGTTACATTCAGAAGATAGAATATTATCCAGTGACGAAACAAAAAAACGTATCATGCCATGAAATGAATGGAGGAAACAAACACTTTATTAAGGGAAAGCCATGAACCTGAAAAAGTGGCAAGATCCATGTTTCCAACTATTTCAAATTCTAGAAAAGCCAAAACTGTGGAAACAGTAAAAAGATCGGGGCTTCCAGAGATTGGATTGGGAGAGGGAGGTGTGATGAGTAGCTGGAGCAGAGAATTTTGAGGAAATATTCTGTATGATACTATGCAGGTGGATACATGTCACTACTCTTTTTTCTAAACTCACAGATTGAACAACACCAAGAGCAAACTCTGATGTAGATTTGAGGTGATTATGACATGTAGGTTCATCAATTATGAGAGGAAATGACTGTAAACATTGCCAAAACAAATGAGTTCAGAAAATTCTCCAGCATAGAGGAATCATGAGGCATGACACTGAGCTCCCTGGGTCATTCTGACCTGGCACAGCAGATTTCTACAGACTCCCAAACTCCACAGAAAATAAATTCCAGTAAAAGCCTCTTTCTTTCTCACCACAATTCTTACCTGCAGTGTATACTGTAGGTGACGTCCCACCAATCAATGTGCAGTGCTGTTCCTGTCAACCAGTGCAGTTGAGTTGTATCCACTGGTTTTCTCCTCGTTACTTTATTGCCTTCTCCTTCTGCTTCTTCTGTAAAAACCCAGAACACTGACTCCATTTCGTAAGCACCAATTTCAGGCAATTAGAACTTGTCTCCCTGTGTGATCATCCACATTTTGACAAGAATCAACTCTTTGTTCTCATACCTGCTGTTTCATCTTGCCTTTTCAGTTGCCAGTAACAAAAATGTCATGGTGAGGGGGATGTTGGTAATGGAGGAGCCTATGAATCTGTGGAGGCGGGAGTACGTTGGAGATGTCTCTCTGTCTCTTAGTTTTGCTATGAACTTTTAAACTACCCCCACGCCAAAATAAAAATTTTATTAAGTATATTTAAATCATACATACTATAATATCCATCTTTACATACAAATTTTTTCTGATTTTGATGTGTAACTTAATTAGGTTCCCAGAAAGGAATTATTAAGTTAAAGAACATGCATGCCCTATGTCTCCTTATCAATATCACCAAACCATTTTCCAGAAATGTCTAAAATTTAACAGCTACCAACAGTGTATTCTTCACTTCATTGTTGCCAAATGTTGAATGTCTGAATTTCGTCCTTGTTAGTTTAATAGCTAAACATAGCACTCAGTTATTGTTTAAATTTTCATTTCCTTGATTATTTGTGAACTTAATGCCTATTCACTGTTTTGTGGACCTTTATTTCATTCCTTTCTAAGCCTAAATCTAACTCTAATTTAAGTGTTTGCTCTTCCTTTTATATATTTTTCCTACTTCTGATTTTGCAAAAATTTTCTGCTGGTCTGGAAAATACATTGCTTTTTTCTTTTATAATAAGCTACCTACAATAAGTCCACTGTTTAAAACAAGCAGCAGAATAAGGGTTCCAAAGGGCATTTGTGAGAAAATCTAATCTTCTACACAAGCAGCACATAGTTCCAAGTTTAACTTCTATAAATAAATAAATAAATAAATAAATAAATGAATGGAAGATTAAGCTGAATATGTATAATTGAAGCAAGTTAAAAGACATAAAGCATATATGGGGCAAATAGCTTTGGGGGACATGTATTTATTCATGACTATTAGTGTTCCAAACCATAAATCTACTTAATTAGATTTAATTACAACACTGCTCAAGACAACACAGAGATGATAAAATCTGAGTGGCATTTTATATATTGCTAGAGGGATTGTCTGGTTATGCAAAGAAACTGACATGGTTTCACTCAAAAGAATTAATTGAATGAATTGTTAAAACTACATAACTAATAAGAGAAGTGAGAAAATAGTCTGAATTTTCAAATTTCAAAGGTCTTAACCCATTTTCCCCTGGGACCTCCAACTCACCTGGAAAAGCAGAATGAAATAGCATACTTAGGGAAAGGAAGGATTCAGGACCCTCATTTTTCTGAAACATTCAGCCACTCCTGCTGTCCTAAGTTGATACTGTATATCTATCTGCTTGTTGTGTTGCAATGAATCTATTTACAGGTCTTTTCCCCTGCAAAGCTATGAGCTGATTGAAGTCATGGATCCCGCCTGGCTTGTCCTCTTATTCCTACTGTCTGTAACATCCCAGGCACATGAGAGGTATTCAGGAAAATTATTAAGTGGAAGAATAACGGAATAACTGGGCACTAGGAAAAAATTAAAATTTCAGTAAGAGTCTTCATCACATCTAAATATGAAAGTCAAGTCACATCTTTAACCATGTATTTTAAAATAAAACTCTAACCTGGTTCATTTCAGGATACATTCCTTGCACTGATGATAGCTGCATAAAATTCCTTTACTCTGTCACAGTCAATTGACCAGGATACATGAAAGAGGAGAGCTTCAGGGATCAAGATGCTAACAATAAATAAAATATGAGATCCAGATACCCAAAGCTGTCATAAGACGCTCAAATCTCCAGCCACGACTTCACATTTCTGTTATTAGGGATGAGCAAGGGCCCTGCTCTGGGTCTGCTAATGTGGTGTGGCATTTGAGAAATATTGATTAGTTTGTCTCTCTGAAAACTGGATTCTCTTAATGTTCGCCTTGAGCGGAATATAAACTAATTCCCTCACATTCGTGACAATTTCAGTCCTTGGCACTGTGTATAAACCTAGCGATTCCCTTAAAGGTATGCTCTCCCCATTGAATCTCCCATTCACATATATGGTTTCACCTCCTTGTGCTCATTCACACTACAGATAGTAACTGAGGTGACATTGCACACCAAAAATACAAGGGCAATAAGCTAGTATGTTCAACCATATGCATATCATAGTATGCATAGAAAATGTCAGTATGGGCCAGAGGCAGATGATAAGCTGCTCCTACTGGCCACCCAGGCCCTGCCCAGTGACTCCTGGGTCTAAGACATGAGGCATCCTATGTAACTCCACATATAATGGGCTTGAGGTCACCAGGCATAACTTTAGGTTGAACATATGTTCACCTCACTTGTCAAGACTCCAGGTAAACTTAGTTAAACTCTGCTTCCTCGTTCAGGTTAAGATGCACTCACATTTGTGATTTTTCTCCCTTTTACCACCTTCACCCTGAGATTGATACTCAGGAGTCTTAAACTTCAGGAGGCCTAGACTCAAGGAGGCTTAAATGGTGTTAGGATATCAGTGGCATAGAAGAACAAATAAAAATGTAAAAAGACTTGAATCTTACTATAAAAATTAAAGGGAAGAGAGGTTTTCCTCCTTCTTCTGAGGCATTTTCTATTTTGTAAACTTGTAAATACATGTAAATATTTTTGCAAAAGCCTCTTGCCAGTTTCATACCCCAGGACTGTCTTTCCCAAGGAACCAGGAGCCATTCCCTTGAAAGGAATGAACATCCAGTGACATAGGCCTCAACTCACAGTCCCATGAAAGGGTAGGACTCTAATTTCTGTGGGCACCTGACTCCAACTTGCAAAACTACTCTCTATTGTAAAGTTATGAAAAGTACACTTTCCCCTTTAATAAAACCAATTGACTAACACAGATGATCACTCCAATTACCAAGTAAATTTAGGATGAAATTTGTGCAGCATACGATTTTGTCAAATCCTCCCAATGGGGAGAATTTATTTATTCTTCCACCTTTGTCTTGGTTTTAGCAGGTCTCTAAATTCAGATGATACTGTTTTAAATTTTTTATCCATCTGGCACTTAAGTATGTTCTGTCCCATGCTGGTAATCTACTGGGGTTCAGACATGTCCCCATCCCATTCCTAGTGGGACTGATCAGTCAAGCTGACCATCTGCCCCTTACATGCTCAAGAGCTCCTCTATCTCAGCCAATGTTCACATGAGCTCAAGGAGCCATGGACACTTTTCAATGAGCCATTGCACTCTGGGAAACCTGCTCATGGTCTCCCTCATACCAAGACGTCATATTTCTGCTCTTGCTGCACCATGATGACTTGGAGAACTCTCCAAGGCTCCCTTTTTGCTAAGTCTTACCTATCTCAGAGATCCCCAGCTTCTCACTGTCTACTATCAACATCTGGTTCCATCTGGAGTGAGGGGGCAGGAAACAGAGCTCTCACACCATGTAAACCTTCATTCTAAATTCTCTCCAGCACTGAGCTTCTTTGGTTTCACAGTAAGAAAGAAATAGGTGCAAAAGTTGTTCTGCCTAATTTTGGCTGTTTAAATATGTACCTTTTAAAGCTCAAAGATGAAAATTTTGGCGTATTTGTCCTCTGATAGACAGAGTGCACAGGTTCTTAAAGTAATAATAAGTGAACATGCAGGTCAGGAAAAACTTCTATCACAACTCACGCTATCATTCAGCACATGTATGATTGAGGGAGAAGTCTAAACCTCTCTAAAATCCCCTTCAGTGCATATCAGTTTCTATTTTTAAAGTAAATAATGATTGTTTGAGGTCTTTCTTTCTTAGAGCACTTGTACAATGACCTTTTCTTTACAGCTAAGGTCTCAGACACCTTTTCCCTCTTCACAGAGAAAGAAAACAAATATAGTGAGTTTCTCGCATTTGAAGTTTTTTTGTTTTGGTTTGGTTTTTAAAACAACTCACTCTAATAGAAGCAAAGACATTTAGGAACCATGAGAAAATAAAAATATCAACTTCATACCCTTCATGAGGACCAAAAGATCAAATCAATAAGAGAACGTGATCTCCTGTCCTCTGGATTAAATAATATGATTTTTTAAAAAACCTGCAGCTAATAAAAATACGTGTTCTCCCCTGTGTAGAAAAACCCATTATATTCAGAACTCCTCTAACTTACCACCTATTAAAATGTATTGCAAACTACATAGCAAAAGAGGTGAACTATGATAAAGAACCTGGTTGTGGGGACCATCGTATCCAGACAAGTCTCCAACACTCCCTCAATCATAGAACTAGACTACGGCTGCTCAGATGTGTGCTCACAGGTAGAATGTGACCAAACCTTTTGAGAGGAGGCATAGAACTCACCAAGCCCTGCTGGCCATCTTCTGTACCTCTACCAATCTCCTTGATCACAATTGCCAGCCTAGGCTTGGAAAATCCACAAACATCATTAAAAAAATTAAATGTAGCATATATATACAATAGACTATGAGTCAGAAAAAAATATTAAAACCTGTCATTTTCTAGCAACCTGCATACAACTGAAGGACATTCAAGATGGAGAGGTTAGATAATGGATAGCCAAGTGCACTTAGATAGAAGGAATTAGACCTAGTATTCTATTTCACAGTATGATAATCTAGAAAAATTTATTATATATTTTGAAATAATTAGAAAACTCCAAATGTTCCCCATCTCACACACATTATAAATGTCTGAGGAAATGGAAATGCTAATTATTCTGATTTAATACCTATACATTGTAAAAATGTAATGAATTATCATACTGTACCCCATTAAATATGTACACATATTATGTATTACTTTTAAAAAAAAAAAGTAAATGGCAAATGGCAAGTTATTGCTCATGAAAGCTAAAAAAAAATAACAAAAACAAAAAAAAACAGGAAATAGTAGCCACCTTGACAGTGCTATGGGTCATGCCCACATGAAATTTAAAGATGAATCAGACAGATATAAGAAAGTTAGAGATTTGTAGGTCTCAAGTTATATTTGGCTTAGCCCAGGACAGACAGAAGTATAGTGGAATTTTCAATATTGAGTGGATTCTATCAAAATAATCAGCACTAATGTTCATAAGGTATCCTATGGAAAAACTCTGAAAGTAGACAGGGCTGTGTGCAAGTCAGCTTCCCATCACTGTAACAAATATTTAAGATGGTCAGCTTATAAAGAGAAAAGTCTCATTTGGGCTCAGAGTTTCAGAGGTTTCAATCCTATGGCGAGGTGGCATATCATGCATCTTTTCATCTTTCTGTACTATCCATAAAGACCTATAGGTCCATGAAAACAGAATAGCTTTTCCTTTTTTGCCAAATTCCATGGTTGCCTTAACTTTCATCCTCATGATAAATCCTTTATTTTGGTTACTTAATGATTCTGCTTCTCTGTCATTGAATAACTGACATTATCAAAAGTTACTGTATGTTTCACCTATGCCTCAGATTTCTATAAAATAATAAAGAAGAACAAATACAGTTGACTCCCTTTTCCCCTTTTTCAGTCTTTCCTCCTGCCCTGGGAGTAGTTATTAGGATTCTGATATCTATTTCCATGCCATGTATTTTATGCTTTTGCTATTCATTCACAACATATAAGACTAGAGAGTGTTTCGAAAATTCACATAAATGTTAACATGTCAAATGCAATGTTACTACAACAACCTAAAAGTCTTCATTTTAGACACATAAGCTAGTTTTAGTTCCTTGTTTAAACTGTTATATAATATCACATCATATGAATAGACCACATTGTTTTTATTTCTTTAAGAACATACTGCAACTGTATCCTTTTTTCTTTAATATTGAGTATAGTTTTCATTCATTAAAGTACACAGATTTTTAAGTGTTCAGTGTAATCAAGGAATTTCACTTTCACTTCTATAGAGCCACTGTGCAGAATATGGTATGG
Source organism: Glaucomys volans (assembly GCA_020662805.1). Lineage (NCBI taxonomy): Eukaryota > Metazoa > Chordata > Mammalia > Rodentia > Sciuridae > Glaucomys > Glaucomys volans. The sequence goes on from JAJEJO010000416.1 coordinate 106,404, forward strand.
AGATTTCCCAGTACCTTTGTAGACTCCTTGTCAATAAGGTATTCCACAGTTAACCATATATTTGGTTTGTTTCATGTGCTTTTAAACTTCATATAAATGGAGTCAGAGAGTATGTAGATTTTTGTATCTGAATTTTCTCCTCAACATCATGTTGCCATCTGGGATTCATCTATGTTGTAGTAACAGTAGCTATAAACCACATGCGTCATTGATACATGAATTGCAAGTGTTACATGAATTGCAAGAATATAATATAGATGGCAAGGCCATCTTACTTGGATGGGCATTTGCATTAGTTCCAGTTGGGAGCTCATATGAACATTCTAGTTTTGGGTTGAGAAACCACAAAAATTAGTGTTTGGGAGGTAAAAATAGTTGAAGAACTGGAATTTAAGATGGAAAACCTAATGTAGTTGAATGTATTGGGGTTGTCCACCCCTACATAGTGAGAGTTCTAGTTGCTGTGTATCTTGGCCAACATTTAGTGGTGACATCAGATTTTTTTAAATTTTTGCAAAAATAAAAAGTGTAAAATAATATCTCATTGTGATATTAACTGGTCTTTTCCTTTTTACCCTAACCTTATTAACTGAAATTGTCTCTTCTTATTTCTTATATTGAAATGTAGGATTCTTTAATTGTTTTGGGTACTTCTTACAAGCCAGGTTAAACCTAGAAAATATCTTCTTCCAGATTGTAGCTTGGTCTTCACACATTTTAATGTTCTCTTTTGAGAAAAAGAAATTTTGACTATAGTCAAGTTTATTAATGTGACTTTTTTTTTTTGTACCAGGGATTGAACCCAGTGGTGCTTAACCACTGAACCACATCCCCAGCCCTTTTTATTACTTATTTTGAGACAGGGTCTAGCTAAGATGCTTAGGGCCTCACTAAATTGCTGAGGCTGGTTTACTTGCATCTTCCTGTCTCAGCCTCTAGAACCACTGTGATTTAATCTAACTGTTTTGATTTGTAGGTTTTTTAATGTTATCTAAAAAGGCTTTGCCTAATCCAAGGCCATAAAGATGTGTTCCTGCATTTTCTTCTACAGATTTTGAATTTTGATTTTTATAAGTATGTCTTTAATCTACTCAAAATTTATTTTTCTACATGGTATGCAGTAGGAAAGTTCTTTAATCTTTATATTTCACCTAGAGATAATGAAGTGTCCTAGAATATTTTTTTGTATAGTCTATTTTTCTCTCTAATTTATAATTCAACCTCTTATGTATCTAATTTTTATATATGTGTGGATCTATTTCAGTACTCTTTTTTTCAATTCTATTAGTCATTTGACAGTTGACCTATACTTTAATGTATTAGTTATAACAAATTTAGTACCTAATGAGTGAAGTCTTCTTTCTCTTACTCTCATCTTGGTTATTCTGAGCCTTCTATTCTTTCATGGAAATTTTAAAATTAGCTTGTCTACTTCCATTGAAAACTCTAGTTATTTTTTCTTTCTTCTTTATCCATACTATCTTCTATACATCTAATTAGTTTGCTATCAGTGTGTGTCAACATTTCTAATTGTATACTCTTGTGTTTTTTCCTCAAATTCCCGTGTATCTTTCTTTGTCGTATATTTTTTTCTTACTCTAGAAGTATAGCTGCAGCAATGACTGTGGAAATGGTGAAAAGGCAGATGCTAAAATTATCTAATGAAATAGCAGTACATAGTTTGTCAAAGAGAAATCCATAAATTATAGCTATTATGAGAACTTTTGGCCTTCAGATCCCCTCAAGCATAAGTGAGATAAAGGCAGTTCATTATCCCAGAGTCAGTGTAATCCAGCCCATTAGTGCATTTCCCCTCAAGATATCCCAGCATCAATCATGCTCTGCAAATTTCCAAAGCAATCGAGGGTGCCCAGTCTGTTTCTCTAAAATGGAAATCTAATGCTCTCAGAAGATGGATATTTAGCCACCTGACAAATCTGAGCTTTGCCCAGGATTCTTCCAGGAAAGCAAGCTTTTTTTAAAGACTACTGGTCCTGTGGTCATCTTTCCTCCATTCCCACAGAGAAAGAAAATGAGATGAAGAGAGAAATAACATCCCACTCATACACTCTTTCTGAAAACTCATAAATTTCCACCCATGAAAATTCCAAATATAAATTTGGATTATTACAGTTTTTCATTTTGGTTTTGTATTGCTGATTGAACCCCAGCCTTGTGCTGCTAGGCAAGTTCTCTACCACTGAACCACATTCCTGGCTGATTATAGTTTGTGAGTACTGTCAGCAAAGAATTGAAAGGGACATAAGTCTTCCCAATCCAGTTGACCTAAAAAATGTAAATTAATGAATGCAATAATTCACATTAACAGAATGAAGGATAAAAAAGCATAATCATCACAAAATATGCAGGAAAAAAATTGATAAAGTTCAGCACCTATACATCATAGATGTATTGCTCAACAAAATAGCCTCCAACATTCTACAGGCTGTATTGTTAAAGCCCAGAGCTAATATTATAAGCAATACAATCCACTACAAGGCAAGGATGCCCACAGATAATCAATATAGTACTGGATCTACTATCAAGATCAATCAAGCAAGAGAAAGTAATGAAAGGCAAGGCATCTAAATTGGAAACAACGGAATAAAATTATCTCTGCTTACAGATGGTACAGTCCTATAAGTAGAAATTCCTAAAGGCTCCACAAAAACAAAAAACAAAACTCCAAAACAATAACAATATTAGAACTAATACACAATTTCAGTAAAGTTAAATAAAAAATCAGGATGCAAATATCCGTAGTATTTCTTTACACCAACAACAATCTCTTTAAAAAGGAAATTAAAAGAAAAATCCTATTTATAATAGTATCAGAATGAATAAATACTTAGGACTAAGTTTAACCAAGAAGGGGAAAGATCCATGTGCTGAAGACCATAAATACTGATGAAAGAAATTGAAGAAGTCACAAATCAATGAAAAGATACCCCATGTTTATGGATTGAAGGAATGAATATTGTGAAAATGTGCATGCTACCCAAAGCAATCTGCAGGTTCAATGAGATTCCTATCAATATTTCAATGGTATTTTTCACAGAAATAGAAAAACCAATTACAAAATGTATATAGAACTACAGAGAAAACAAGCAAACAACAACAACAACTCTGAATACCAAAGGAACCTTAAGAAAGAAGTACACAGCGGGAAGCATGGCACCTCCTGATTTCATATTATGTCACAAAGATATAGTAATGAAAGCAACATGGTACTGGCATAAAAGCAGACACACAGAGCAACTGAGCAGAATAGAAAACCCAGAAATAAAGCCAAGCATTTTATGATGAACTACTTTTTGAAAAGAGCACCAAGAACATAGAAAAGAGAAAGGAATATCTCTTCAATAAACAGTATTCAGAAAGCTGGATTTCCACATGCAACAGAATGGAATTGGCCATATTTTCCCCACCAAACATAAAAATCAGCGTAAAATGTCTTTGTCCATTTTTCTATCGCATGTTTGTTCTTTTTTTGTTCTTTTTGTTTTTTCATTGATTTTAAGAGTTCTAGGTACAATGAAAGGAATCATTCTGGTTTTGCAATGGTATAAATATTATCTACCAATTTGTAACTTGTCTTCTCACTTTATTTATCATGCTTTATTTTATATTATTTTGCTTTACTTAGTCAAAATTTATCTTTTCTTTAATTGTATCTTCATTTTTGATCACCGATAAGAAACTTTCCCTACCTAGAAAGTCACTCATGTTTGCTTCTATTGCTAGGATAGTTTTATTTTATTTCATTTTATTTTATATTTTTGAATCATCCATAGTTCACTACCCTAAAATTTACTGGCTGAAAACAATAACCCCTTTATCTTATATCTCATGACTTTTTGGGTCAAGGAGTTAGGCAAGGCTTAGAAGGGGCATAATTCTGCTTCATATGGAATTAACAGAACAGTATTTAGCTGGCAGGTGGCCTTCTCAGTAAAGTCCCAAATGACTTCACCTACATTGATGACAATAGCTGGAAGGCTGAGTCCAGCTAGAACTGTCATATTGAGGAGCAACAAGTGACTTCTGAGAATCATACACTAGTGGGCATCTTAGATGGCGGACCAGGGCTTTAAGCAAGTGCCCAAGGTGGAGCTGCAAGGGCTCATCTAACCTAGCCTCAAAATTCACTCAGGGTCCCCTTAGCCACATCCTTTGAATTACCAGCAAGTCACAGGTCCAGTTAATATTCAAGGGAAGTATGAAGTATGTGATTACCAGGAATTATGGTTCACTGATATAGGAGTATATCTTTGGAAATTGGCTACTAGAAACAAAAAAAAGAAAGAAATTTAAAAATTATGCTACAGAAAAAGTCTTTGAGAAAACCCACATCATTAATTGGCAGGGTAGGAGTAAGGCATAGAAATATATAACGCTTATTCAGCAAAAATCTACAGATGACAGTTCATACAGTACTGGATAATGAAGGGAGTATTGAGGGAAAAGTGTGGTTTACCTTGTCACAGGCTGAAAAGAAGCACAAAGTATGGAGACATTGACTAGACAACTGAATTCATTAGAGATTATTGGTAACTTTCAGGAGAAAAATCTGTATAAAGTAATGAGTAATAATTATGAAGTCAAATAAATGAACAACTGTGAGTGGATGATGAAAGAAGAACTAACTCTGTTCTTACTTTACCATATTTCAAAGACAAAAAATCTAGAGCTTCAAAGAATTATCTTTAAGTAAGATCACATCACTTGGTGTTTTCCTATCATTGACTTCTATCACAACACATTTTTAAAAGATTGTTACTGTAGTCTTTCCAATGATTTTTTAAAAAGAATAAAAGATGCAGAAGTCAATAGATGTTTAGGGCTTCCGGTAACAAATCAGCATTTATATGTTCTAATATGAAATGATAAGTAATTATCAAGTGGGAAATCATAGAAATGGCAACTCTGAGTATTTTTTGGATGTCTATTATGTGAAGCCACTTTCCTAGATGTAAAAAAAACGAGCCAAAATATTTTGCTCCATCAACTATAAAGATCAGGTGATATTTATATTGTTCCTCTCTTAATATGCATCAATTCCAAGCACTGAAATTTCTTGTACCGTAGAAGGATTATCCATCTCCTATTGGATTGTTTCTGAAATGACACTTAGAAATTGTTCCTAACTACTATGAATCCCTATGCCACTAGTCTCAGGTGTGGTGTGGAAGATCTTCGAAGGGAGATAGTACAAAGCAGGAAGTATCACACCAACATTCTAAAGAGCTTACAAAATAAAAAATGACAGGCAAACCACTTATATTGACCCAGAAAAGAATCAGTAATAACTACATATTATGTGTAGACAGTCTCATAGTCTATATTTCATAATGAATTAAAAGCAAAATCTAGTAATATACAATAGAAAAAAATAACAGAAATTTGCTTTTATACCTAAATATTATTGTTTAAGGATTAAAATATTTTCCTTTGGAAAAAATGTCCAAATTTTTATATTGCTTGCCCAGTTTAGCCCAGCTGATTTAAAAGTGAAATATCAATCAGACAACTCTTCTGTCTGAATTAGGAATCAGTATTAAGCTACCTAAACACAATGCCCATATGTACTCCATCCACTCGTGAAATAAACTATTACTAGGGAAATAATTTTATAGAAGGTTTTAATGTGATTTTTCTCTTTCACTTTTTCTAAACCATTGGAGACATTTATCTGCTTGAGGAAAGATTGAATTCGATTGCAGAAGAAATGCAAAGTAAAAGGACAGGATAATGTTCAGCCTTTGGCAAGTAAAATTACCATGTACAAAAAGAATTTTCTAAAGTTCTTTATTCTCTCACCAATCATCCCAATTTCTCATAATGGCAAATTAGCATGAGTGACTTGGATCATAAAGTGCTTTTACAGTGCAGAGATGATTCCCCTTCTAGTGATCCATGTTTAAAGGTGGATATGATGTAGAGTAAGTAAAAGTCCACAGTTTTCCTGCACTGGAGAACAGAAGAGAAAATAGGAAGAAAAAAACGAATGATTATTTCTCCTATTTTCCCTCTTGGAGTCTCTGACTAGAGAGAAAGGAGGTATGTGAGATATCTAAGAGATCTGGCAGAGGGACAACCTTCTGTTTGTGACTGGCTACTGCCACCTCATCATGACCTTAACTGTACAACTTATTCAGCCATAGGAGGTAGCTCAGTGCTTCAGCGATGGTTCCTGGGCAGCAGAGACCACCTCAGAAGGAACAGAAAGGTTTGCTGGAGGGTCTCCATAGACATGCCTCCCTAGAGAAGGTTGTAGAGAAGACCCTGCAGAGAGGGCTGAAGACAGACCCCAGGAGACCTCACAGGGGATAAGAGGCCAATTCATCCAGGAGCACCGTCAGGCCCTGTCCCAGTGGGCAGAATCCACATTTCTAAAACAGAGAAATTTCACACAAGGCACACAGTCACCACAAGGACAGAAGACAGAGTTATTGAGATTACAGAAATCAGCAAAACCATGGCTGGAGAACTCACATCCTTGTTTATCTTGAGGTTCTGTGACTCCTCACTTCTCATGCTGCCTCTCCCCATGCATGTTTTATTAAAGAATGTCTAGGAGGGACAAAGAGCCTGGAGTAATCTGGGAGACTGATTTTTTTGTTGTTCCTTGAACACTTGAGCATTACTTGAAGAGGCAATTTAAATTCTCCAATAAAACTAGTAAAATATCCACTTACCAGGAAAAACATTCGGCCTTTGGTTTTTTGGGCTTGGCTTATTTCATTTAGCATGTCATTCTCTAATTCCATCCATTTATCTGCAGATGCCAGAATATTATTCTTCTTTTTGGCTGAATAATATTCCATTGTGTAAATATACCAGTTTCTTTATCCATTCATCTGTTGAAGGGCATCTAGGTTGGTTCCATACTCTAGTTATTGTGAATTGAGCTCGTATAAACCTTGATGTGGCTGTGTTACTGTAGTATGATGATATATAATTGGGGTGGGAGGTGGGGATGAGAGAAAAATGGAGGAACTTTAGATAACGTACAGGGAAATGAGAGGAGGGAGGGGGCAGGGATATAAAAAATGGTGGAATGAGACAGGCATCATTACCCTATGTACATGGTTGCATGAATGGTATGAATCTACCTCATGCTCAACCATAGAAATGAAAAGTTGTACCCCATTTGTGTACAACGAATCAAAATGCAGTCTTGAAAAATAAAAAAACTAGTAAAACAGAAAAAAAAATGTTCTTTTATCTTAAAAGTCAGAGGAAAGGAGTCTATGTATAAGATCAGAGCTTTTATAGACCCTAAAATGATATGTTTACACATTCAGACATTCAGGTAACTGTGTGAAATAAACATTTCAACAATTTAAACGTTGTGGCCAAATTTTGTCGTGCTGTATATGCCAAAAGAGCCTGAGGAAAAGAATGTAAGTAAGGAGAAAGGAATATTTTTTTTTAATTTTACTCACAATTGACATCATTAAGCATACAGCAACATGTAGAAATGTCTATGACAATTTCCTAATATGTACTGAACAAACAGTGTAATCTGAAGGAACAATTATTTATTACCCAGAAGTGTTCCATTGAAGGCTGTTGTTAGTCGGCTAAAGAGAAAGATCCCAGTGTCTCATAAAATAAGATAGGATTTTAAGGCTAATAATTCATGGATTCACTAAACTTCAGACAAAAACCTTACCACAGGAGAATCTTGAAATGTAGCAAGCAAATGTTTCTTCTCCTTCCACAGAGCTGAATTTAAAGACTGAATGGAAAGGGTAGGCAAGAGTATAAAGGATTAAAATATATCACAATAATAAGTTCAGTGTTCTTGAGAAAGAACTCATGTCAGAAAGAAAAAATGAAAAGAACACATAAAAGAAAAGAATACAAATAAACTATTATTATTACCTCTGTTGCAAAAATCCACTGGTTTATTGGTCTTCATCCCTGGGAGTTTACAGATCATTAAAAAATGGTTCAATTAGCGTCCTTTTCAGGTTATACATTACTACAGTTACCATAAAGAAAGACTGAATTAAACTTACTATCACTAAGGAAACCTGGTCAAGAAAATATATCCATGCTTAGGCAACAGTAAAATACTAAAGACGGTGTGTTAGTGGGTCTCAAAGACACAAGTGTGCTGGAAAGGAAACAAATTTCTACAAATAAATAAATACAACTGAAGTATGTTTACCATGGAGTACACTTACTCATTTACTTCAAGATTACAAAGGTCTAATCTAAAAATATATGGAGAGAATTAAAAATAGAGTCAGGCAGAAAATAATACCATGTGCATAGTTTAGTCCAGGCACTATATGATGTAATACAGATTAATGTGATCCTATGTTCTTGAAACCTAAACCCTACCAGCTACAGGATGTAGGAATAGCCAAGAGAGGAAGTTTTAGTGAGGTCATGGGGTTCAGAGGAGTGGAGACAGGGATCAATCTTCATCTGGAACAAAACAGAGCTCAGTGGAGAAAACGGAATCCAACCAGTTGTTAATTACATTAAAAAGATGCAAAACTTAGTGGATGGAAAGAGTGGGGGAAGAAATCTGAGTGAAAAGAGATGTAGGAAATTTAGAAGTTCATTCTCACCTGGAATGTGGCAGTTATCGCAAAATTTGGAGGGAGGAAAGGGAGATAGAAGGGGAGAGAGGAAAGCCAAAAGGATGAAAAGAGAGAAGGAAGGAAGGAAGGTCAGAATGGAGAAAAGGTAGGAAGTAGGAAATAAAAACTTAAGAGATAAGTAGAATGAGCATCCTCTGAGATCTAATAAGTGAGGCTGTATTCACAGGGCAAGAACAAAATTCAACTTTTGAAATGATAAAAAAGTCAATTTCTTAGTTTTGATAGTGTACCACATTTACATAAGATTGTTTACCTTAAAGGAAGCTGGGTGAAAAGTATTTAGGGACTTATTGTATTTGCTTTATGATACTAAAACCATTTAAAATTTTTATTTTAAATTTTTAAAAAATTAAAGAGAAAAAACTATAATTATTTAAGATCTTTCTCCTTCAGATATATATAAAAATATAATTTTGAGAATGAGAAAAATAATGATTCTTCTCACTTGGCACCTGGAATCATAAATACAAATCCATATGTGTATATGTGTATTTGAATGAGTGTGTATGAGAGAGAGAGAGAGAGAACATTTGAACATTTCAATAGACTATCTGTAATACAAATGTGATGAAATTTTCAGAAATCAAGAAAAATAGAGATGGGCACATAATTTCCTTTCCTACTTTGGAGGACTAAGAGGTAGGGAAGGGAAGGATGACCTGCAGCACTCCTTAAGGTGCTCCAGGATGCAGGACACTGAAGGAGAAAGGACAGGAGACTTCTGAAGAATTTTTGAACACATGTTCTTATACACAGATACATGCAGAAAGGACTGGAAATATAACATGAAGCCAGATCTTCATTTCTAATTACAATCCTCCTCTAAGAGGACCAAAGCTTCTTGGAGAAACCTTGGTTTGGAACAAATTTGAGCCTCAGAATAATGACAATAATTATAACTCATTGAATCAAACGAATTCATAAGTTCACAATGATATAAATTATGATATGAATAAATAAATGGTAGAGAAGGTAAAGCTCTTCATTATCGAAAATCAGAGAATGGCAACTAATACATGTTTTGAAAATAATGAAAATAGAAATGATCATTATATAATAGTTAATTCAGCTCTAGGTATGAGCTAAGAAAGAGGCATCAGTGCTGCAAGGGTCTGAGCCTACAGCCTGTAAGCTTGCTGCGGCTTCAAGCCCTTCTTTTGCTCAACACTCAACTGGGCAGACCCCAGTTCTATACCTCTATGGTTTGATCCTGGGCATACTCAACTTTTGAAATAGGGAGACAGACAAAATACACTTCATGATGGATATTTCTGACCATATTTCCTTGGCGTTCTGTGATTAAGCACTCCAACTCCAGCACCTACTAACATACCAGGGAAGGTTATTAAAAACGTGTAATTTTTCCCTAGGGAGAGCAAGACCTTTCTCTAAAATCTGAGGGTCCTGTTCATAGAGGCTTGCCAGAGACCTCACACAACATCTTTCCTCGTTACAAGACTCTAATGCCAAAGGTTCTCCTGGGTGGGGTGGTTCCTCTCACTGTAATATCTACATCCATTAAAATTCTTTTGTATCTTTGCTGATGTTAATCAGCATTGATAAAAATTTCATTTCGAGAATGAGAAAAATAAAGGTTCTTCTAAATGCTCACTTGGCACCTGGAATCATAAATGCAAATCCAGAGATCAACTCTAAAACCTAAAAAGGAGTTATATTTTTCTTTTCTGTGGCATTTCTGGCGGGTCAGAGATGACTGGGCTAAGTTAAAAAGAGACAGATTCCAGCTAGATCTAAGAAAGTACTTTTTAATGATCACAGCTGTTCCACGAAGAAAAAGGTAACCTCTGGACATGAAGAGCTCATTGGTACCGAAAAGTCACTTGGATAATTCAAACATAAAATTGGAAATTGGATTTTATCAGCAGTTTGTAACCAAGGATCCAAATCAGAATTACTGAGAATGTCTTATTTTCAAATCATGTAGGCAGGATTCTAATTCTATACATTTGGAGGCTTCCAAGTATTTCTGGTGAGTCTGAAGCATGTACACTAAGTAAAGCCTACAGATTATGTGACCCAGAAGTTTCATTTGACTATGAGCCCTAGCTTTGCTTTGGTAGTGGTCGTTTCAGTTGGAAATAGAAATCTAAGTGCTAACTGCACAACATCGAAATAATACAGATTCAAAATAAAGACTCAATGTTTTTGCAGGATGAATAAGTAAACTAGGCCTTGGAAAGAGAAATCAATTGTAAGTGCAAAAAAGTAATTTATTTCTAGTCAATATTCTCCCTCCTGTTTTTCTCTCAAACAATTGATTTTTCCTTAATTTTTCATGTGATCAGAGATAGTTTAAATGGATACAAAAAAGTGAATAAGAAAGCAGACAGCTATTCAATAGAAATTTCTAGGGTTATTGGAGATAAATATGGATAACTGTGTCTTATTAAATTATATTATTACTCTATGGAGCCAGAATAATTGGCCCCAGTAGAATTTGATGTGTTTGTTGAATTCCCTTGGAAAATACATTTATTTCTTTATTTCCTGTAAAGGCTAAATTACATTATAAATACAATGTACATCATGTAGTTTAAAAAAATCCCTAGAGGATCACAGAAGGAAGTTTAGACAGGGTAGCAATCTCTAAAAATGAATACGTTTTTAGTGGAACATTTTTTTGTCTTGCAAACCCATAAACATTACAAAACTATAGGCCCATTATGCATGGTTCAGACATGAATAAAATACTTCTTTCCACATTCTTCAGAAGATCATGGAATAAAATAGATTTTAACCACACAGAAAAATAAAGTTATCAACAGACTGCAGGGATGCATACCTTCTTTTCCACCAGAACAAAACTGGTATTGGTTTGGAGGACTGATAGTTCTCTCCAGTGTCTGAGAACTTCCTAACAATCTTGATGATGACGGAAGTTCAAAGGTCAATGGAATAGACCTTAAATAATGATCCGTTCTGTGAAGTGAACTGGTAAGACAGGCTTTGAAGTCAGACTTGAATTGTATATCTACACTCCTGCACTTTCTAGCTGTGTGAACTTACATTCTCTAACTTTTGTGAGCTTATCTCTTTTCTATAAAGTGGTCATTTAACAAATACTTAATCAGAGTGCTGAACACAAATAACAAGATAGACCCTGCCCTGTCCATATAGCCTTGTGGGATTGGGTCAGGGCAGCAGGTTGGATTGGTTCAGGGATTAAAATATGAAGCCACCTTTGTATTATGGGAAATTCGAACTTATATCAAAAACAAGTGAAATGCATTAAAGGATTTTTAATAGGAGAGAAAGATAGTATGATTCTAATTTCAGAAAAATCGCTGCTATCATACAATACAAATCCTTTCCAAAGGCCTTGTACCTCATGAAAACATTGTACTTATATAAATCAAAAGTATCAAAAGTTTATGAAATTAGTATCTATGAAGACTAAGACTTAAAAGAACTCTATGTAATAACAGCAATATAATAAATAATAAATATAACAATACTAAGTATTATCAAGGCTGTGAAGCTCCCAGACTCGAATACATTGCTGTTGTGCATATAAAATCATAAAATCACTTTGGAAAACTCACAATTTCTTACAAAGGTAAATACATTTACAAGTGATCTAGAAATCCACTTAGTATTTACCCAGGAGAAATAATGTTCAGTCATAATAACACTTACAAATGAATATTCAGAGTCTCGGCTTTCACAATAGGAAAAAAAAGAAACTAGAATCTATCCTAATAAACATCCACAAAGGAAAAAATAAACTGTGGTCTATTCCAACAATGAAATACAACTCAGAAAGATGTTCTTTCTCCCTAGAAGACAAACTGTGGTCTACTCCAACAATGAAATACAAGAAAAGACTGAAATAGTGATATACACAACAACATAGTTAAATCTCAAAAACACCATGTTGAACAACCACCAAAAAGAGAAAACAAAAAAACAAATATACAAAATACTACACACTACATCATTCTACATATGTGAATGCTCAAGAACTAGCAAAACCAGTATACAATTATAGACATCAAAAGAGTTGTTGCCAGTGGAAGGAGAAAGTCTTCTGGAAGGAAGCAAAAAGAAATTTGGGGGATTTTGGAAGCATACAGGTTGGTGGCTAGTAAATGAGTACATACATTTGTCAAAACTTATCAATTAAAATTTGTGCATTTCATGAATATAAATTTTAGTTCAAAAATAGACTTTTTAATCCCTTCACTTAAAGCAGACCTGAGAAGAAAACACTGAATCTAAGTTTACCAGTTCACATAAAAAATAAGTAAATAGATAAAGTTCGTGTTAAGGCAACATTCTATCATTGGGGCGCCTTCCCTAATTTTCTCCTGGTCACCAGAAACCGAACTAAAATCATCAAATGTAACTACAATAACCAGACACTGAACACTCTGTCTATGATGAATGATGTAATTCACAACACAACCTTTGTTTCTAATGTTTAAACTGTCAGACCTGACACAAGTCCTCATTTCACCTTGTTCTCACCTCTCAGAATCCCACATTCTGTCCATTTGCTTGTTCTCTGATCTGCTTTGAACTTCTGTTTGGTGCTCCATGGTCCAGATTGCTGAGTACTGACAGTCACTCATTTTTTTCTTGTTATCCCTGGAAATGACTGCATTAGCCAACATCTCTTGGAAGTGAGCTCTGTGGAATCAGCAGTTAAATTTGTTAGTGGTTTATATGAATGGCTCTTTCTCTATTTTGTGCATAGAAGAGTAGCTAGACAGAGAGAGGAGTGAAGAATCCTTGAAGAGAAGGTGTTCTTTCTCCCTGGAACACAAACCTGCCATTTCTTCACATGGAGTCCCTTCTAATGCTGGTAAATATCCAGGAGTCACAGAGGTCAAGACTACCACTAATACTAGCAGTCAAGGGCAAGAGAACTAACAGAGGCCCATGTATCATACGCCTGTACATTTAAAAGTTATAAGCAAAGCTTTAGAAACTGTTGAATGAAATGCTCTTGATCCTTATACCTGGACAAAGGTATTAATTTAATTCATGAAGAATTAAAACATACAATGATATGTACATACATATACACATATATATACAAATATAAATCTATGCTTGTTCTATAAAAAATGAAAAATATAATTAATAAATTGATATTATCACATGTGTCTAAGTATTCTACTGATGTGCCAACATTATGCATTTATATTATAAAATTGGTATTTTCTTTCATATCAACAAAACCACTAATCATGTGGTTATAACTGAGACTCTCAAACAATTTGTTATTAATAATGATTATGTAAAGGATTAAAAAAAGCAAATGTGTCCAAAGTGTACAAAATTTGAATATGCATTTTCAAAAAATATATAAATTAAAATAAATAGCATAAAATTATTTTTGTTTCTTTTTATATTTCATTTTCTAAAATATCCAAAATTTTCCATGGACAGTAAAAGGCATAATATAAATTATAATTAATGCACATTAAATTTTTAAATAAAAATCATTTCAAAGAATCTGTAAAAGCTTTGAGTTGCATTTTCTGAAAATTTAATTAAATCATATTAAATACTATTATAAAATCCAAAGTAATGATTAATCTGACATTGAAATTCATGTCATAACTAAGAAAAGATTAAGTCCTATTCTTCCTGATTATCATGTTTTGACCTCCCTAGGAACAAATTTAAAAATAATCAGAATTGCTTAAGTTTTCAAAATGTTGCTCAGGCATCATGGGCAACTATTGCAAACATGAACTGAGAGCAACAATAAGTAGGCACTGAGCAGTATTGGGAAAGATACTTCATTTTTGCAAAAATGTATTGCAGTTTTGCTTAAAGAAAGAAAGTTTGACAAATTAATTTTCTTTTACTTTGTATGTACACTACTCAAATCTTTCTTGTGTTACCAAGTCTTGCCCTTCTCTGAATTCTTGCATAGGCACAACCCAAAAGCCCTGTATAACTCTGAAATAGGACTGCCATGTATTGGGAACCTGGGGCAAGAGAAGTATGTTCCTAGGTATGTGGGGTGACACATGAGATCAGAGGTTTATGGCTATCAGTCAAGTGATATAAAGTGTCAGAGGTATCCCTGTACCTTTCCTTACCAATTCATTTTGTGTTTGTGATATATGGAACCCTCTAGAATTCAGAGAACAGAACAGAGATCCCTCTAAATACAGCCTAAGGAAAGTCATATCAGCAAACCGTACCCACCTATTGCTTCCAGTTCTCATATCCAGTGTTTTAGGGGTTAAGGAACACTTATAATTTAAACAGTGAAAGCAGGTCCTTAATGTAGCATTTTCCAGTCTAGAGGTCTATTAGACACTAGTTTCCAGAGCTATTAGAATATGTAATTTGAAACACCAAAATTCTACAGTTAAATATTAGAAGAACTGCTTCATAGTTAACTTGTTTCTTGGTAATTCACAGTGCACATTATCATATTAGCTCAGAGAAGCCCTAGGGAAAGAAACCTGTTGAACTGTGTTTCCCTAAAGCATTTGACCACTGGAACCATTTTTCAACAGAACAGTTACTAACATTAGTGTTCTTCAAACTCAGGATAGAAAATACTGTTTTTAACATTTAAATGTCTAGTACTTTTTCTTCCACATGTCTTTTCGACTACCTTTCTTGCTAATGAATTCTTTAACACAGAAGGAATTTACATTTCTATCTATTGCATAAGTCAGCAATTGCCATGACAGAGCAAACCAACTATTTTAGATCTCCAATAAGTAAGACAGCAACCATTTAACAAGGAATCAATTTTAAGTCCAAAAAATGCTACCTGAAACTTTGCCAGTTTTGTGAGCATCACTGTCTGTCTGAAGACAGGTCGACTGAGAGAAGTTGGGAAGGGTTAAGAGCCTGCAAGTTTTCACCAGCTTGCCCACCATCTCACCTGGATGAACACTGTTCAGTCAAAAGAAAGGAACCTTTGTCCATTTTTCTTCCTCTGTGACTGGTATTATTTGAAATCAATTGGTTTGTCAGAAATCTTTCATTTAGACTTAGATCGCAGGGATCAACACACCAATCTGTCTCTAAGGAATCAATCTATTTCCAGCCATCTGAACACCCATCATCTAAAAAGTAGCAAATTATCAAATTAAAGGGAAACTGCCATGATTTATCATTTAAGGTACTATCAGAAACTTCAAGTGACTTATCTGAAATAAATTTACTGCTTAACAGTTTCTGAAATGGAAAGCCTTGACTTGGGAACAGAAATAGAACAAAGCAGGAGACTTGCAGGTCAGCAGCATTATCCAAGGAGCAGGATCCAGGAGGGGAAAAGCAGAGGTATTACAGATGTGACCCACATTATGCTGTTAACTCCCTCTCAGTTACCCAACAGAAATGCTAGAAATTCCATTCTGTTTAATTTAGGCAAAATCCAAACAAAAGCAAAATGGAAGTAGAAAGGGAGCAGGGTCTAAGAAAGTGGCTAGAACCTCTATTAATCTATTTACATACATTTGTCACCTACCTATAATCTACCTATCATCTATATATTTGTCATTCTTACCAATTTTGACAGGAGCCCAAAGCAGATTTTATTGGATTATGGACTAAACAAGAGAAGGTCATTCAGTCCCTGGTTAAGTATTTGTCATGCTCTTCCTATGTATTCTGTGAACTCAGAAATGGTAACAACCAAGAGAAAAAAAAATAAGCCTCCAAAGGATGAGATTTAAACAAAAGCAAATTATTTTCACCCTGTCTTTTTTTTTTTTGGCCAGCCTTAAATATATAAATGGTAGATATAAATATTAAAGATTTAGTTTGAAAATATCACAAATAAGTGACATTTAAATACAGTAGAAGAGGGTGAAATAACACAGGTCAATAAAAAAGTAACAGAAAACCAGGAAAGTAGAAAGACTACTGGCCCACTCCAATACCCCGAGGCATGGTCCTCACTTGAAATGTTTCTCCAACGTTCTAAGTCAGAATGTGAGAGAAACCAGAACAAAACCAGGATTAGAAAACATCAGAATTAATCTAAGCTTCACCAAGGGAGCCAAGTCAACATCTGTGGTTAGAATTCATTGAGGCAAGACCCAGGGTGACTTTTAGGATCTCCATAAGTGTCCTCATCCCAGGTGGTCTTCGTGGTACAACACTCCCAACATAAATGAGAAGCGTTTTCTGCTCAGGTGCAAGCAAGTTTCAAGTGCTGACTTCAGGGCCATTCCTCCACCCCTTCTACCATGTCTTCAGCCTCCTTCCAACTGCAAGGACCTTAGAATCCCTCTGCAAACAGAAACCTTTGTGCAGTCTACTCTAGAGAACAGGGAGGAGAATGGGACACATTTTGCTTCCGGGAAGTCTCCAAACTGAGTGAAAACATAACTTAGAGCAGAACGTCAGAGACTATAAATGGGAAGAGGAATGGAGACAGGAAGGGGCTGGTTTAGGAAGTGAAGAAACATACGACTTCCTCTTCAATCTATGACTTAAAAGAAATTAAAAGTGTTGTTTCTATGTGGTAAATGGTACTGCATTATTTGCCAGTACACATCTAATTTTAAGGTTTACTTCATTATAACCTTAAAATATTTTTACTATTCCTCTTAGGATTTATTGAAGAGCATTTAGTATATTTTAAAAATATTTTCTGAAAAAATATTTGTGAATATGGTTTTAAATGATGGAAGGGATAATACTCATTATTAAAGCAAAACTTTACACAAATATATACCAACTTTTCTCATAAACAAAAAATATGTGATTTACCTTACTATGTTGTTGAAGTCATCTATAAACTTATTGTTCTCTGTAACCTATTATGGTTCATGGGGTATGAAAAATATGTTACCTAGAAAAATGTGTTTTCATCTGTTTCTTCATGTTTCTGCTGTTTTACTTTCTGTTTATTATTTACAGTCATACTGGTTCCCAAACATTGGAATTACCTCAGAAGCGTTCAAAAGCTGATGCCCAGGTCATACAGTATAGTAACTAAGTTAGAATATATGGGAGTAGAGACCAGTGATCGTATTTTTTAGGATCCCTGGATGGTATCAATGTCTTCTGGAGTTCAGGAACCACTCTGCTACGTTATTAGTAACTCCTAAGTCATCTTTGTCAATTGCACTTTTATAATTAAAAACTGTTCTTCAGTTCATCTTATGTTTTTGTACTGACACCAGTCTTGTCTGACATTAAAAGGGTTATCCCTGTTTTAGTTATTCCTATTTGTCTTATTTGGTTTGGGTTACTCTTTTCTTTTTACCTTTTCTATGTCAGTTTGTTTAATGTGACTCCCTTGTTTTTTCATTTGCGGGGGTACTTGGAATTGAACCCAGGGGCACTCAACCACTGAGTCACATCCCCAGCCCTAATTCTGTATTTTATTTAGAGACAGGGTCTCACTGAGTTGCTTAGTGACTTGTTTTTGCTGAGGCTGGCTTTGAACTAGTGGTCCTCCTGTCTCAGCTTCCTGAGCTTCTGGTATTACAGGCATGTGCACCATACCTGGTAGGATTTTGATATTTGATATGATCAAAAGTTTCCTTTAAATTTTGAGATTAGTGATTAAAATAATTTGATAAAACAGATGTAGTTTGTGTTAATGCTACCATGTCTTCTATTTTCATGACTTTGGTTTGGATATTTGTCTTGTGTTTCTTCGGCTAAATTGAAAGATTGAATTTTTCATTATAGTGTTTAACTCTATAACTGTATACATTTAGATAATACTTCAAATTCTACATTTTATACCTATGAACTCCCTATTCTGAGCAGTAATGGAACTAATATGGGCCTTCAATGTCTCATCCTCCCTCCTTTGACTTCTATCAACCAGGTTTGTTCATCGTACTATATTTTGGTGCTTACCAATTTAAAGTGTCCTCATATTTCTGTTACCTCATTGATCTCTGGCTATACGAGATGAGGCCATCCATAGCCTGACCACCCACTGCCTTCTTGTATCTCTTTCAGGCTCCCCACACATGAACTGATTTTATAGTGGTGATATTTTCATGAATAGTGCCCTAAATAGACTTATGCCACCACTTTTATATGTACCATCATTTGATTTTTGAACATAAAACATGGAAATCAGTGTATTTTAAAAATTTGTGCTTTCCTCTCAAAAATTTTCTACTAGTAATATGATGTGATGAGTTAGGCTTTATCATCCATGTTGACACTTAGGTTTCAATTTATTCAAATCATGATTTTCTCCTCTTGTTTTACTTTGGCTGTGTTTTTATATTAATGCATTGCCTCGAAATTATTTGTCTGCTGATATTTGTTCAAAAATTTTTCAGGGAAACACTGTACCCTGTTTTCCATATTAAATGTCAATATAAGTGACTTCATTCTTGAGCAACAACAGCTTGGCTAAATTTAAAGTTCTTAAATTAGACTTCCGTTTTTTGAGAGCTTTGTAGATATTGCTCCACTTTTGACTATCCTCAATAGCTGTTTCTTAGATATGATATACTTTTTAAATCTGTACAATTTAGTCTTCATTTATTTTCAGAAAGTTGTCTTGCCCTATAAGTATCTTTTCTCTGCCATTATATCATTTACTTTTTTAGCTTCTATCTTTTGATATATTGGATATTGTCTAATTTTATCAATTTTGCAGAGGGAAGCTGCATTCCTTGTCACTCTGTGACTCAGGGACACTACAATATTACAGGGTAGAATCTGTACTGCCTCAGCTCCATACCAGTAATGAGAAGACACAAACAACATGAAAAAGCAAGGGAACACAGCACCCCGAACAAATCAAATGTTCCAACAATAGAATTCATAGACAACACAGTAGAAGAAACATCAGAGAAAGAGTATAGAAAATACATAGTCAGATTGATCTTTGAAATCAAGAACGGCACCAGAGAGAGAATACAAGAAGCAAACAATCACTTCAAATGAAGAGGCAGAGATTATAAAAAGGTATCAAGCAGAAATCCTCAAAATAAAGGAAATGATAAACCAAATTAAAAATTTAATGGAAAGTATCACCAACAGACTAGACCACTAGGAAGACAGAATCTCAGACAATGAAGACAAAATATATACTCTTGAAAATACAGTCAACTGCACAGAGAAGATGGTAAGAAACCATGAACAAAACTTCCAAGAAATATGGGATAACATGAAAAGATTGAATTTAAGATGTATCAGATGAGATGAAGGCATGGAGATACAAACCAAAGGAATGCACAATACTTTCAATAACGTAATATCAGAAAACTTCCCAAATCTAAAGAATGAAATTGAAAATCAACTACAAGAGGCTTATAGGACCCCAATTGTACAAAAGTAGAGCAGACCCACACCAAGGCATATTATAATGTATACAGAATAAGGATAAAATTTTAAAGGTTAAAAGAGAAAAAAATCAAGTTACATATAGAGAGAAACCAATTTGGATTTCAGCTGATTTCTCAACCCAGACCCTCAATGCTAGGAGGTCCCAGAATAGCACATATCATACTCTGAAAGAAAATGGCTACTCAGCCATAAAGAAGAATAATATTATGGCATTTGCAGATAAATGAATGGAATTAGAGATTATTATGCTAAGTGAAATAAGCCAATCCCAAAGAAACAGGGGTTGAATGTTTTCCCTGATAAGCAGATGATGATATAGAATCTAGTTGGAGGGAGGGTGAGAGAGAAATAGGATCATTAGATTATGTAGAGGGAAATAAGAGGGGGACAAATGGGGGCATAAAAAATGATGGAATGAGACAGAAATCATTACCCTACGTACATGTGTGATTAACAAGAATGATATGAATGTACATCATGCACAAAACCATAGAAATGAAAATATGTACCCCATATGTGCACAATGAATCAAAATGAAGTCTGTAAAAATAAAAAAAAAATTAATAATAATAAAAAACTGGATGCCAACCAAGAATTTTATATCCAGAAAAATTAAGCTTCAGATTTGAAGATGAAATAAAAATCTTCCATAATAAACAAAATTAAAAGAATTCACAACTAGAAAGCCTGCACTACAGAACATTCTCGGCAAAATATTCTATGAGGCGGAAATGGAAAAAAAAATGAAAACCAGCAAAAGGAGGAACTACACTAGAGGAAAGGTCAATCAAAGGAGAAACTAAGTCAAGTTAAAAACCAAAAATGAACCAAAATGACTAAGAATACAAATACAAATAATATCTCAATAATAACCCTGAATGTTAATGGCCTAAACTCTTCCATCAAAAGACATAGATTGGCATATTGAATTTTTAAAAAAGACCCAACGATATGCTGTCTTCAAGAGACTCATCTCATAGAAAAAGACATACACAGACTGAATGGGAAAGGTTGGGGAAAACATATTCACTCATATGGACTGCATAAACAGGCAGGGGTTTCCATCCTCGTAGTAGACAAAGTGGACTTCAAACCAAAGTTACTCAGAAGGGATAAAGAAGCATATTTCTTATTCCTTAATGGTATCATACACCAACAAGACATAGCAATCATAAATATTTATGCCTCAAACAATGGAGCAAATAAATCCTTCTTAATTTCAAGGATCAAGTAGACCACAGCACAATGATAGTGGGTGACTTTAACACACCTCTCTCACCACTGGATAGATCCTCCAAACAAAACCTAAATAATGAAACTATAGAATTAGATAATACAATCAATGATTTAGACTTAACAAACATATATAGAATATTTCATCCATCATCAAATGAATACACTTTCTTCTCAGCAGCACATGGATCATTCTCTAAAATAGACCATATGTTATACCACAAAGCAACTCTCAGCAAATACAAAAAAAAGAGAAATATGACTCTTCATTCTATCAGATCATAACAGAATGAAACTAGACATCAATGATAAAATAAAAATACAAGCTACTCCAACACCTGGAGGCTAAATAGCATGCTATTGAATGATAAATAGATGAAAGAAAAAAATCAGGGATGAAATAAAAAAATATTTAGAGGTAAATGAGAACAATGATACAACATATCAAAATCTATGGAACACTATGAAGGCAGTG
The DNA here is from genome assembly GCA_020662805.1 of Glaucomys volans. Classification (NCBI taxonomy): domain Eukaryota; kingdom Metazoa; phylum Chordata; class Mammalia; order Rodentia; family Sciuridae; genus Glaucomys; species Glaucomys volans. The sequence goes on from JAJEJO010000416.1 coordinate 128,007, forward strand.
CTAAGAGGAAAGTTCATTGCATTGAGCTCATACATTAAAAGAATAAAAGTCAACAAATAAATGACCTAGAATTACAGCTCAAAGTCCTAGAAAAAGGACAAATAAATACCAAAAGCAGTAGAAGACATGAAATAATTAAAATCAGAGATGAAATCAGTGAAATTGAAACAAAAGAAACAATTGAAAAAATTAACCAAACAAAATGTTGGTTCTGTGATAAAATGAATAAAATTGAAAACCCTTTAGCCACACTAAGGAAGCAAAGGAGAGAGAAAACTCAAATTACTAAAATTTGTGATGAAAAAGGAACATCATGATGAGCACTATTGAAATAAAAAAGATAATTAGAAACTATGTTGAAAATTTATACTCAAATAAAATACAAAATCTCAAAAATATCTACAAATTTCTAGAGAAATACAATCTACCCAAACTGAAGCAAGAGGACATACACACTTTAAACAGATGAATTTCAAGCAATTAAATAAAAGACACCATCAAAAATCTACCAACCAAGAAAAGCTCAGGACCAGATGAATTTTTAGCTGATTTCTACAAGACCCACAAAGAAGAATTAACACCAGTACTCCTCAAATTATTCCATGAAATAGAAAAGGGTGGAACCCTTCCAAATTCATTCTATGAAGCTAGTATCACCCTGATATCAAAACCAGACAAAGACACATCAAGGAAAGAAAGCTTCAGACCAATATCTCTGATGAACATAGATGCAAAACTTCTTAACAAAATTCTGCCAAATTGCATACAAAAACATATTTAAAAAGATAGTGTACCATGATCAAGTGTGGTTAATCCCAGGGATGCACCATTGGTTCAACATAGGGAAATCAATAAATATAATGTATCTCATCAATAGACTTATAGACAAGGATCATATGATTATCTCAATAGATGCAGAAAAAAAATTGACAAAATATAGCACCTCTTCATGTTCAAAACACTAGAAAAAATAGGGATAGTAGGAAAATACCTCGATATTGTAAGGTTACCTATGTTAAACCCACAGCCAACATCATTCTAAATGGAGAAAAACTGAAAGCATTCCCTCTAAAAACTGGAACAAGACAGGGATGCCCTCATTCACCACTGCTATTCAACATCATCATTGAAAGTCTAGCCAGAGCATTCAGACAAAAAATTAAAAGGATATCTATAGGAAAAGAAGAACTCAAGCTATCACTATTTGCCAACAACATGATTCTATATTTAGAAGATCCAAAAATTCCAACAGAAAACTTCTAGAACTTATAAATGAATTCAGCAAAGTGGAAGGATATAAAATCAATACCCAAAAACAAATGCATTTCTATATATGAGTAATGAATCCTCTGAAAGAGAAATTAGGCAAACTACCCCATTCACAATAGCCTGTAAAATGAAATAAAATACTGGGAATCAATCCAACAAAAGAGGTGAAAGACCTCTACAATGAAAATTACAGAACACTCAAGAAACCCTTAGAGGATGGAAAGTTCTCCCATGCCCTTGGATAGGCAGAATTAATATTGTCAAAATGGCCATACTACCAAAAGTGTTATACAGATTCAATGCAATTGCTATTAAAATCCCAATGATGTTCCTCATAGAAATAGAGCAAGCAATCATGAAATCCATTTGGAAAAGTAAGAGACCCAGAATAGCCAAGACAATCCTTAGCAAGAAAAGTGAAGCAGGAGGCATCACAATTCCGACCTTAAACTATATTGCAGAGCAATACTAACAAAATGGCACAGTATTGACACCAAAACAGATAGGCAGACCAATCGTAAAGAATAGAAGACACAGAGACAAACCCACAAAAATATAGTTACCTCATACTTGACAGAGGAGCCAAAAACATACAATGGAGAAAAGATAGCCTCCTCAACAAATGGTGCCAGGAAAACTAGAAAGCCATGTGTAACAAAATGAAATTAAACCTCTCTCTCTCACCCCGAACAAAAATCAGCTCAAAATGGATCAAAGACTTAGGCACTAGAACACAGACCCTGCACCTAATAGAAAAAAAAAGCAGGCCCAAATCTTCATCATATCAACTTAGGATCTGACTTCCTTAACAAGACTCCCACAGCACAAGAAATAAAATCAAGAATCAATTAATGGCATGGATTCAAACTAAAAAGCTTCTTCTCAACAAAGGAAACAATTAATAACAAGAAGAGAGAGCCTACAGAGTGGGATAAAATCTTTACCACGTGCACCTCAGATAGAGCACTAATCTCCACGGTATATAAAGAACTCAAAACATGTAACACCAAAACCCAAATAACCCAATCACCAAATGGGCTAAGGAACAGACACTTCACAGGAGGAGAAATACAATTGATCAACAAATACATGAAAAAATGTTTATCATCTTGTGCAGTTAGAAAAATGCAAATCAAAACTACTGTAAGATTTCATCTCACTCCAATCAGAATGGCAATTATCAAGAGTACGAGCAATAATAAATGTTGGCAAAGATGTGCAGGAAAAGGTACACTCACACATTGTTGGTGGGACTGCAAATTGGTGCAACCACTCTGGAAAGCAGGATGGATATTCTTCAGAAAACTTGGACTGGAACCAAAAATTGACCCATCTATCCCACTCCTAGGTTTATATCCAAAGGATTTACAATCAGCATACTTCAATGTCGCCACCATCAATGTTTACAGCAGCTCAATTCACAATAGCTAAACTACGAAATCAACCTAGATGCCCTTCAACATATGAATGGATAATGAAAATGTTGTACTTATACACAATAGAATATTACTCAGCCTTAAAGAAGAATGAAATTATGGCATTTTCAGGTAAATGGATGAAACTAAAGAATAACATACTGAGATAAGCCATTCCCAAAAAAACAAAGGTCCAATGTTTTCTCTGATAAGTGGATGCTGATCCATAGTGGGGAGTGTGTAAGGAAGAATGAAGGAACTTTGAATTACGCAGAGGGGAGGCAGGGAGGTGTGGGATGGTGGGGATGGGAAGGAAGGTAGAATGAGACAGACATTATTACCCTATACACATTTATGATTACACCATGGTGTGACTCAGCACTGTGCACAGCCAGAAGAATGAGAAATTATGCTCCATTTGTGTACAATGTGTCAAAATGCATTCTACTGTGATGTATAACCAATTATAACAAATAAAAAAAATAAACAAAAAGAAAAACAGCTTTCAGTTTCCTCACTACTCTTGCTCCTGTAATTGCTTTATTGACAGATCACCACCCCTGCCATTTTATCTCTGTGAATGCTAATTCCGTCCTGCGACCTCCTCTGCTGGAGCACAAACTTTGTTTGCCTGTTCATGCACCCAAATCACTCAGTTGCCAACTGGGTTGTTGCTGTGGCACTTTGGAGCATGACCACAACTGATTTTGGAGAAGACTATGCAACTGGTTTCTCTAAAATCTGACTCTTCCTCAATTTCCTCCTTAATCTCCAGTTTCTTTGTGTGATATCTCATTTTGTGATTTTTGGATCTGAGATATTTCTTAGTTTAATTAAAGTTGTGATATACATATCTGGTATTTTCCTCCCTCTCCCCCCGCACGCACGTGCTCTTTCATTTCTGAAAGGAAAAAGATAAAATGTTGAATTTATTTCCTAAATAGAAATCTCAGAAAGAATGAAGAGTTAACTCAAATATAGACAAAATGTGCTCTAATGTGACCACCTAAAAAATAAAATTAAGAATACTAATAACAATTATTTTTATGGCAAATACTGAACATTTATGATATGCCCAGAGTTTTGTCTTAAGTACCTCACATTTATCTGATCATTTTAACCTAACAACAAATCTATGAAACTGTTGGTATCCTCAGCCCCATTTTACAGATAAGAACACAGCTGGAACTAGGTAATTTGCATAGTTTCATGGCTAGGAAGCGAGAAATTCAGAATACAAACTTCATCTTGAAAGTCTCTACTTTTGCTATCGTATTGTCTTATTTCTTAGTACATGATGAAGAAAAACTGCCTTCCGGAGATTTTGTGACTTTTCCTGGGAGTCAGGAAGCATGTAATTATGTTCTCTAATTAGAACCTATCTGAGTGGACTGTGTGGATGGGAGGGAAGTTACTGACTAGAACTGATAAGGAATTCCTACCTGGGTTCCATGAAAAAGGAGCTGTAGCGGGTCTTTATAACTGGATGTCTATTACAATCAGATTAGTGGGAAGAGGAGGAGCATATTTTAGATTCCTTCAGGACAACAATGTCCTCCTACATTTAAATGAAAACTGGTGACTAACATTCATATCATTGATCAACTGATTATTTTTTTCTAACAAGAGAAGTTATTTATTATTCAGGCCACAAACCATATGCTATTAATAATTTTTAATTATTAATTAATTAATATTTTAAAGCCATTAATTATTTCTGTTCTTACCACATTAGCAATAGGACTGAAATAAAGCAACATTTATAATATTAGGATATTAAAAGTCATTCCGTTGATCAACTTTCTTGACTTTCAAGAACAACTTTGTTTCAGCCAGAGTTCCTTCTAATATGGCACTAGGTCAACTCTGCATTCTCATGCCAGAAGTGGCATTCCGAGATCTGTCCTTTAATTTTATGAGCATTGTACTTTGCACCAAAGACAACCTCTTGATTTATGTTAATATGCATTCTTCAAAGAGACAAATAAAGAGGAATAAGTCTATTTTTATGTTATGCATGAGGAATTAGGTGGTTAATTTTCAAGGGCTGCTTCAATAAATCCCAATTGAATTAACCAGTATTTGCATGTGAAAGTGATCAAGAAACACTGCAAAAACACAATGCAAAATGAATACGAATGATGTGACACCAGATCTGATCAAATAAGTTGGAGGATTGGATTAACGAGTAAGCAAAATTAAGTGAAAATGCAGTATTTCACAGCTAGTCAGTTGTGGCTATAAAACATAGTAGTAAAAAATTTAGACAACTCTTCTGCACCTTTTATTTTTCCCATCTGGAAGTCAGTCGAGGAGAGAAAGAAAGAATAGAAGAGACAGAATAAATTTTTCACAAGGTTTCTAAGCTTTTAACACATCTGTCATCTTAATGTTGTCACAAAAAGTACAACTCATAAGAAGCATAACTGAAACTCAAAAACATTAGAAATAGCTTTGAAATCATGCATTTTTTTCTTGTTGTTGTTGTTGTTGTTGTTGTTTTTCCGGGCATTGAATCGAGGAGCATTGAGCCACATCCAAACGCCCGCCCCCCTTTTATTTATTTATTTTTTGTTGAGACAGGTTCTCACTACCTTGCTTAAGGCCTCCATAAATTGCTGAAGCTGACCTCAAACTTGTGATCCTCTTGCCTCAGCCTTGCTAATCACTGGGATAATAGGTAATCATACATTCTTGAGTTCTAGTTTCAACTCAGTCATTTAGAAGCTGAGCTATTAAGAACACAGGCAACAACAGGTGTTGGTGAGGATGTGGGGAAAAGGGTACACTCATCCATTGCTGGTGGGAGTGCAAGTTGGTGCAGCCACTCTGGAAAGCAGTGTGGAGATTCCTTAGAAAACTTGGAATGGATCCACTGTTTGACCCAGCTATCCCACTCCTTGGCCTATACCCAAAGGACTTAAAATCAGATTGCTACAGTGATGCAGCCACATCAATGTTCATAGCTGCTCAATTCACAATAGCTAGAGTGTGGAACCAACCTAGATGCCCTTCAGTAGATGAATGGATAAAGAAACTGTGGTATATATACACAATGGAATATTACTCAGCCATAAAGAAGAATAAAATTATGGCATTTGTAGGTAAATGGATGATGTTGGAGACTGTTATGCTAAGTGAGATCAGCCAATCCCAAAATCCAAAGGCCAAATGGTCTCTCTGATAAATGAATGATGATGCATAATGCGGGGGGAAGGGTGGCAAGAATGGAGGAAGGATAGATAGCATAGAGGGAAGGGAGGGGTGGGGGCGGGGTGGGGGGTAAAAATAATAACAGAATGTGTGACAGATACCATTGCCCTGTGTACATGCATGAATGCACAGACGGTGTGACTCTACTTTGTGTACAACCAGTGAAACAATAGCTGTACTCCATTTGTGTTCAATGAATCAATAAGTAAATTAAAAAAAAAATCGTTCTGCTTATTTTTGAAAAATAAATTACAAAAAAAGCCCTCCCTAAGAAGTCATTTTAAGAAATAGAAAAAAATCTAGTTAAATTCTCAGCTTGCTCTTGGGACATAAGAGGATATTACTATTATTATTATCATCAATGTTTTTATTATTTTGAGAGTCACAGTAGTGGTTTCCTGCAATTCCGTTGTTTCTACTAATGCACAAACTCTCTCCCACATCCTAACGTGATAAGAATAGAAACTGAAATAGTACATTTGATAAGGAGACTTCTAGTACAGAGAAGGGGAATCATGCAATGGAATTTTTAGTTACTGAAGTCTGCTCTGAGTTAAAAGAATAATTTTTCAGCTGGGCATAATTCCCCAAATAATGTGCACTGTTTTATTAAACACAAAGCAATCACCAAGGTTTTAGAGTAATAAAGCACCAATTACTGGGTGTGAGAAAGAAAATGCTGATGGTGAAACCATACCTGGTGAATGGAAAAACACTTGCCTCTCACAGAACAAGGCTTAAACCAATAAAAACTGCCTCTGAGGTGGTTAAAAATCCCTTTTGACCAGCCACTCGGGAGGCTGAGGCAGGAGGATCACAAGTTCAAAGGCAGTCTCAGCAAAAGCAAGGTGCTAAGCAACTCACTGAGACCCTATCTCCAAATAAAATACAAAAAAGGGCTGGGGATGATGCTCAGTGGTAAAGTGCCCCTGGGTTCAGTCCCTGGTACCAAAAAAAAAAAATAAAAAATCCCTTTTGAGTCTTCTTTAGGGATAAAGGGAGTTAAATAAATACTGAAAGATTTCTTAAAATGCCAAGCCTTCCCAACCTTGCATAAGCAATGGAAATGGAAGTATTTGCTTTTTCCTCAACACAGGAGTTATTTAGCTTCACCTAAAAGGCCAGTGCATGGTGCTACGACTGCATAGCAGTAGAATCAGTGAAATAACCTTCTGCAATTATTAGTCATCATCAATACTAAGCATGCAAATCAACTAAGAAAGCAAGCAAGTCCAGCTCTTCGTATCTTGCAGTAGTAGCAATATAGGCATAGAAGACTGTGGATAGATGTGTTTCCTTGCAGTCCTCAAATACTTCAATTATGCCATTTCCACACTAAAAATCTTGAGAGGTGTAGCTATGTGATTGCAGTCTCATGTGAGTCCATCTGATTCCTGTATTACAATAGATAGCCTAAAGTTGAAGATCAGCACTTCTATAGACATTAGGCTTCATCTGACTGATGACCTTCTGTTCTTGATAAATTTTTAGTTTCCACACAACCCAAACCTCCCTCCAGGAGAACAGGGGAGGAAACTGCAGTGATGAGGCATGCTTGATCTTTCTTGCTTACACATTCTCCACACTTATCTTGATAATATCTAATACTTCACTTTTATTATCCAACCTTTCAGAAAAACTTAGCTGCTTCTGGCTCTGGCTTCATTCTGGATAGTCATTTCCTAGAGGGAGTTGGAGACAGCTAATCTATACGCAAATTGGCCTCTGGCAGTCAAACTGACTAAGCTCTGCTGAGGTGAAGTTTAAAGCAAGAGTGGACCCCAGGGATTCCCAGAGTAGGGCCTATTAGGGAGAATGTAGTCATTCAAATCACTCTTGTTAAGCAATTATAGCTTTCTCTGAGAGGTTAAATATGAATTCCTTCAGAAATGGATAATTTCATGTAGGAATTAAGATGCTGGAGTCACATGCTCATAAATACCTTATCAATTTTGTATAACTACTTTTGTGAAAAATTACTGCCCACAATAATGAGCAATATAACCTTTCAACTTTTTAAATTCATATAACCAACCAGTTGAAACTGGAGGAATAAAAGCAGAAAAATAAACAACTACCCTTTAAATCAGTTATTCTGAATCATACACACATAATATCTCATTCTATGAACCAATTCTCTTTACTGTTTTATCTTTTGCTTTAATACATTAGAACATGTTCTAATGGATGAATACCAAAGGATTTCGTGAGACTCTCTCATTTTAGAGATTGCTCCTAAAAGCCTGCAGCAATTATTTAGGTGTTGTTACCCAAATCATTTTGGCATTACAATTTCCTATTTTTAAATTCACTTTCATCTGGTTTGAAAACCAGAGACACCCTAAACAATCCAGGATAACTTGCTCATTTCAGATGTCTTCCTAACATCATTGCCTTCATCTTCTTGCTATTGCTATTTTGTACCCCTCAGTGATTCCAGGAAAATGTCATTCTGATCAAGCGCAAATGTGAGTTTGATTCTCAGAAAAATGGAGAGGATACTGGAAAATATGAGCCATTTGAGATGTGAAAATCTAGTCTTTACTAAGCCTCTAAATTTTTAAGCCATTAAACCTTCCTTGACCTTAGATCCCTCAATGGTAAAATGGGAAAGATTTGTTAGGTCATCCGTTAGGTCCTGACTTTCAGCGTTGATATTCTTTTGCTTTATAACCCTATGACTTTCATTTCACTATTTTTTCAGTCTGAATGCATTCCCTCACCAGTGCAAAGCTAGATATAATGTATTAAGCTGAAAGTAAGATGTTAGGATACATCGCATGATGTTAAGAGAGCTTTTCCTCCAAGATTAAGCATTCTGTTGCTATAGCTCAGTTGGTAGAGTGCTTGCCTTGTATATACAAGACCCTGGGTTCAATCCCAGCACTGCAAAAAAACAAAAAAATATGCTTTTGAAATTCATTTCAAATTCACTTTCCCTGTTCTGCAGTGGAGTCCTTTCCATTGATAACCCTCTGCACCTGAATCTCCTGGCTAGTCCAAGTTTTCAACATTTATTTATGCCTTTTGTTTTAAAGATCTCTGCCTTCTGGGTTTCCTAACCTCTCATAATCAACATTAACTATGTTTTTCTTCCCCTCCTAACTGAAGTTCTTGATTGTTAAATATTCAGAGCCCATCAGGTATCTGTTGACTTTTGCTGGCCACTCATCTACCAAGGCACTGCTATTGACTTTGTCTCCAATCTAGAAATAATAAATTGAGCAGAGTTTGTCTCTCAATTATTTTCCAACTTTTAAATGAATATGTTCTCTAGGTAAAATATTGAGGAAAAATTATTGAGAAGTAAAATGAAGGTAAAGGCAAAAGCCACTGCACCCCCAAAAAAGTCTAGATATGAAAAGACACAGGGGGCCAGGAATAATTTAATGCAGAAGGAGAACAAAGAATATGCACCTTGTAGAGGAGACAAGAGGTGCCCTCATGTAAATTATTTTATAAATGTGGAAGCTGATGTTGGAGTTTCATTTTAAATAGGAGACATTCATTTATTTTATCTATTTTCTATTATTCAATTATTTGAATGAATTTTATGTACATGTGACATAAAATTCAAAATGGACAAAAGGTAAACTACAAAAAAAAGAAAGAAAAAAATCTTTCCCCATCTTTGTCCCATTCATTTAGCTCTTTCACAGATACAACCACAGTTTCTTAGTAACATGACTTTACAATTTAGTTCCTGTTAGATGATGAATGATAAAACATCCTCCTGATTCTAAGGGTCAGTGTTGCATGATAAATTGAGAATACTAGTCAACATTTTCATTCTTCAAGGCAATAGTTTTTTTTCTGAGTTTAAGCAAATGCCTGCTTTCTCAACTCCATGAATGCATGTACATTTTGCTTGATTATCTACTTGAGTGAACAATCTATTGGCTCCCAGAATTCTCTCCCTGTCCACCATTCTGTCTCCACTAGCCATGTACTGACCTATACTGTCAGTATCTCAGGTTACATTTAGTATGTCACCACAAATTTAATTTCAGGTTAACATTTAACTTTTGCAAGATCCAAATCGATGCAACATATTGGGTACAGAAGCATTTATCTGTGTTTATTATGCGACAGGTATAAATCTCAACAAAATTAAGATTTATTCATGCCTGCTAATCTAATCTATTCTGCTTTAGCTGTTCTGAAAGTAGTGAATCAAAATTGATACCCATTCTGGCCCAGAATCATCTGACAAATGAAGACACTGAGTTGTCAGTAATATTGTTTTTCTCTTAACATTTTTAGAGCACCAAGTGAAAGGGAATGGGGAGTGTATCTGCAAAAATTAACACTAAACCAGGTATACAAAGTGGAACTACAAGTTTTTATGGACAATTCTGCTTAGTTTTTATATATAATTACTATTCATTATTGCCCTTTTTGCAAAGGTTTAAAAGAGTTCTTTGTAAGTCTTAGCAATATCTAAAATATATTTTTAGCCAGTGTGACAGATCTTGCAATAAGTTAGAAAAGAGCTAACTAGCATTAATAAAGCACCAAGTGCAAAGATTTCAGAAAAATAAAATAAAAGGATAATATTAAAACATATTTCTTAACAGATTTGATTTTAAATTAATTTAGCCTAGCAATCATGAAAAGTCACTTATGGTTAATTATGCACCTATATTTATATAATGAGTATATGCATATTATATTTAATGGGAATTATAAGTATTAGCTTTAGAAATGAGGACTGTTTTACTAAACCTCATTTATCAAGGATGAGGATAGAAAAGTCTGCTGTACTTGACCAACTATGAGTATAAAAGGAGGTAAGTGTCTATTCAAGGCCTGTTTTGAGGACCTCAGGTTCTATCTCACATCCTAAGCACCCAAGTGGAGGCCTATGAAAACCTCCATTCGTGACACATTCATCACTAACTCTGATGGACTTCACCCAGGAGTTTGCAAATCCCCAGTCAACGGCATCGTTCAGAGATACAGTGAGGGCAAATACCAGGTTTTATAGAATCATGATGACATTGGCGAGTAAAATGTAAACTGAAGATATTCACTTTCCATATTCAGTCAGTGAAAAGAGTGACAAGATAGTTAGTGGTTCTTCTGTAGTATTTGAGCACTGTGTAATGAGAATGCACTTATGTTTTGTCTATATCATTACGAAAAGGAAAATTAAAGTACTGTTAGTGGAGTTAGTAGCATTTGAAATGATTTTGGGGGTTTTTAAGGATTAGGAAAAGTCCATAAATGTTTGAAGACAGAAGAGAAAGAGCTTATGAGATGGCAGGTATTGAAATCCTGAAGAGAAGGAAGGTTTTTTTTATGGGAACAAGGACCTGGGAAGACTTCCCATCCTGGATCATTATGTCCCAAAAGGGATTGTTGTTCTGTACATAACAGGAACCCTACCTCAGTGGCTAAAATGAATATAAATTTTTCCCCTCACATAAGGAAAAATATAAACTTGACAATCAAGGGCTGGTGCAGTAATCACACAACATCAGCAATACCCCAGTACCTCCTACAAATCGAGTCTGCTGTCCTTTGCATATGGCTTCAGCCTCATGCTTGCCACTGCATAAGAAAGAAAGGAGAAAAGGACGGGGAAATAACTTCACCAAGGAAGCAAAATACTTAGCAGATTCCTACTTAAATCTCATTGCCAAAATTATGTTATGCCACTGTTTCCCAGTGAGTCTCAGGAGACAAATTGTATAGCTTTGTGCATTATTGATCTCTCCAGAATTTGGAGCTGGAATGTCCAGTTAAAATCCCAGTTCTCCTGTTACTATAACAGGACTGCATGTGAATCTTTGTAGGGCAACCTTGAATGCAGAGGAAAACTTATCAATCTTAAACTAACCCAGTATAGAGTCCAAACAGATAAAAACTTCCATTCAGAGTAGAAACGGAAGCATGCCACTAGCAAGAATAATGTGGACTCATTGGCCTGGCTGTATGGCATATTACTGCATTGAGTGGATCTCCTCTATGGGTGACCCCCCAGAGCCACAAATTCTGCCTTTTTGGAGGATCATCTTTCCATCATCCTTTATGGCCACATCTGATGTGGGCACGCTGGAGGAGTGACTTCTTAAGTTCCAGAGGTCTAGCAGCATACTTTCTCTGGGTGTGTGGTAGAGTGCCTGGGGATTGCCTTAGCAGGTTGATAGTCATGAACCATCAACAACCAGAAACAGTGCTTCTAGCCACCTTCTAAAAGCAATGATTGTCCCATCTCTGTTGTCACTTGGGAGGTTTCAGTCTATGATCAATTTGCCTTATTGCTTTGGGTCCTTGGTGAGGCAGCACATCATGGCAGAAGTGCATGGTGGAGCAGAACTGCTCACCCTATCTCCAGGAAGTGAAAGACAGAGGAAGAGTAGGGACTGGGATCCCATGATCTCCATTAAGGGCATGACCCAGTGACTAGAAGATTCCCACCACGCCCTACGGCCCTACCTCTTGAAGTTTCCAGCATTCCCAGTATCACCATGGTGATAACAAGTCTTTCACACTTGGGCCTTTGGGAGACACATATCTAAACTATATGTTTTAGTCAGCTTTTTCACTTCTGTGACTATAAAAGTCCCAACCAGAACAATTATAGAGAAGAAGAACTTTATTTGGGGACTCACCGCTTCAGAGGTCTCAGTTTATAGATAGCACTCCCCATTCCTCGGGGCTCAAAGGGAGGCAGAGAACATCTTGGGGAAGAGTGTAGTGGAGGGAAGCAGCTTGCATGATGATCAGACAGCAGAGAGACAATCCATTTGTTAAGTACCAAATAAATACCCCAAAGGCACATCCCCAGAGATCTATCTCCTTCAGCCTCCATACCTTACCTGCATTCATCTGCCATTCAATTAATCCTATTTTAGGATTATTTCACTGATTGGATTAAGACTTTCATAATCTGATCCTTTCTCCTTTAAACCTTCTTGCAGTGTCTCATACAAGAGCTTTTGGGGGTCACCTCACATCCAACCACAAGACTGTAATTATCAGGAAAACATATTCACTATATTTGTTTAACTAGTTTTTATTAAAATTGATATTAAATTTAATACAATACTAGCATCCATGTATGTATACAATGCTAGCATCCATGTATCATATGGTTTTTCCTTTTAGTACTCTCAAGATAAATTATCCCAATGTATTTATTAATCCTAAACCATCTATGCAAAAGACCATATTCTTGGTCTTTTGTTTTCTCTTTTAATATTCTGCATTATTCTTGATAATGCTGAAACTTTTTGCATCTGTATTTATCAGTAAGACTAATCAATATTTTTATTTTCATTCTTTGTCAGTTTTTGAAACAAGCTCTTTGATACAGAGTTCATCAAAATAATTTGAGTATTCTTTATCTATGCTTTAATAAAATTTAAGTATCTTTGATTTACCTGATCTTGAAGTTTTTGCTAGAATTCTCTCATGCATCCATCTTTCATCTGATTTTGCAGATCAGCTATTTGAAAACTTTTGTTTCTTTTGTAGTAAAAAATGTACATTTTTCTCTATCAATTATGCAAGTTATATTTTATTGAAAAATTATCCATTTCATCAGTTTTTGAACTTAGAAGTTTCATAGAGTTTAGCAACATAATAAACATTTTAAATTTTTGAATTTTGTAGTTATTATGTCTAATTTACATTTTTAAAATTTCGTCTTGTTGCTATTACTTTCTTGTCGTTTCCCATTTTTACAAAATTTGATTAGCATTAGTGTGTATATTTTTATGATACAGTTTCAAATAAGAAACTGTGGGCTAATTTTTTCTATTCTCCAGTTTTGAGATTGTGTCTTTATTTTTATTCTTTATGATTTTCATTTTTTGTTGCTCATTTCCCAACTTTTTAAGTTGAATATTTGGGGAATTTACTATCATTTTTCTTGTCCTTTACTGTAAGTGGGTATGGATGTGAATTTTTTCCCAGCAGTGCTTGAAATCATTAAAGATGTTCTAACAGGTGACATTTTTTTTGTCATTGTTTTCTAGGTATTCTGCAATTTGGACTTGAATTTATTCTCTGACTCATCAGTTGCTTAGTGAGGAAACATTTGATTTTAGAGTTTTGTTTTTGCAGCTTACTCTTCATTCCCTTCTGTATTGCACTGTAATCAGAAAACATATTATTCCTAACATTTGAGTTTAGTAGTTTTCTCTGTGGTCTAATATATGGATTATACATTGTGACATTTGAAAATAATATGTATTATATTTTCTGAGTACAGAATTTGACATTAATATGATATTTACTAATCACATACATTCTTTGTATGTATATATATATATAAATTACATATATTAAATATTGTTCTTACTAATACTATTTAGTTTTTTCTGTAGGTTTGCTTTTTAGTGAACCTGATTATAAATGGCCTGAGATGGGTGAATTTAAGTATCTTGCTAATAGTGTTTCTAATTTCTCATTTTATTTCTTTAGTAAAATAGTGCATAGATATTCCTACCAATTATTTATTCACTGTGCATAATACTTTTTTCTTATTATGGAGTATTTCCAATCCAACATAAGTATTTGGGACATAAAATCAACCTTGACTGACATTAGGATCATAATACTTGCTTTAAGTTTTGATAAGACTTTGAGCATGTTTTAAAATTATTTTGTTACAATTACTTTGTTTTAAATTACTGTATTTTTTATTGTAAGTCATAGAATTAGACCTTGAATTATGACCTAATAAGAAAATTGTTTTAATAACCCATTTTTTCTAATTTTTAAAATTTGTTCTAATTAGTTATTCATGACAGTAGAATGCATTTATGCATTTTGATAATAATCCATTTTTTATATGAGAGGTATAACTGGTTACAAAGCCCATGTTCCCTTATCCACAAATTTAACACCCAAAAGCCTCTAAAAATTGACAGTGGTTCTTATCTTTTAAACTCATGTATAGCAAAATCTAATCTGAAATTTTATGAAGCTAATTGTAATATTTTTTAGCCTACTTTCTGAGAGCAAAATGGCCACAAAAGCATTAATGGTGCTGCCCAAAATGTGCTGCTCCAGACCTTACCAGGGATGTTCAAAAATAATTGTTACATGTATCATGTTGCCCTTCTAAAATCTGAACTACTCTAAAGCCCAAAATAAAATGGAGTCAAGGAACTTCTGATAAGTGGTCATGCACCTATATAATCATATTTTCATCTTTATAACTTTATTTTGTCCACATTTATTCAGGTATAGTTGACATCTTTAGAGCTTTTAAAAATGGTTTCGCTCTGTGGTCTGTTTTCTTTTGCATTTGTTTCTTCTGCTATTTAGGAAGGCTTTTGTTTTTTGCTCTAGTGACTACCTTTACGGCTTGATATAATGCTCTTAATCCTGTTTCTCTAGATTAGATCCATTAATTTCTTTATGTAAGCAATTGAAATATTTCTTTTATCTCTGCCCTCCTGCCTCCCCAATCCACCAACAAATTTAGTTAATACATTTTTCTATTATTTAAATTTGATTGTAAATATGTCCCACAAGGTTTTTCTGCAATACAGATACTTCCTTGCTGTGTTATCATCGAGTAGGCTGTTGTAAACAACTCTGAAGCTCTAATATTTTACCTATTTGCAAGTTAAAATGGCAACTTGTCATCAATTCATAGATACTGAGAGAAGACATGAGACTCTGGGGTCAGAAACAAAGGAGAGTTAATGTCCGCAAGCAGCAATAGGCAACCATTATCAGTATCTTTTGCAGTGGAACCTTGAACCTCCATTTGCAGAGTGATTCAGAGGGTTAGAGGCACAAGCAGTAAGCTGTATTATAAGAGAGGAACCCTGAGCAATGAAAATCTGATCATTTACAAAGGCCAATAAGAATGGGTTCCCTTTGCTCTGGAAGGAGCCATAATCTTAAGGTACACACGAGAGACAGTGTTTCTATCTTCTATGACTGAGGAGGTAGGAGGGACTTATAAAAATTCTTAAAAAGACAGTTTAGAATAAAAAATAGTACCTCTGCTCATAAAACATGCAGTAACACCAGAATCCCATGGAGAAATGACTTTCATGAATATCTAGGGCTCATCTCTATATCGTCTTTGCTTCTGGAAAATTCTCCATGACTATCCTCCATTAGCCATCTCATTAATCTGACTTCAAGTTGCTGGAACCAAATCATTTGATGTTTCTCTTACAGTAATTAATTGAGGCTAATATCAACAAGACTCCAAACCATTGGGGTAAGGCCAACCTTGCTCCCTAAGGTCCTGAACACAAACAGCTCAATAAATCCCTTAAAACAGCAGAGTCTGCCTTAAAATGCCTGATGGGCTTTCTTCTCAGGTTTCTGTATTGACCTTTCCACTGGCAGGAGGCATTAATCCAGGAATAATAGAAAGTATTAGCAATTACAGAATTTCCTTGACCCACAAGGAGGAAGTATCAGATAATTCTTTTATCTCTAATGACTCTGGGCACTATATTGGGGCTGACATGAATGCCTTCCAGGACCAAAGTGGTGTCATTGATCATTTCAGCTAAGGTAAGGGGCAAGTTGCAAACACTTTTTCTAATTGGATGAATACCACCACAGAGATAACAGCTCTCCAGGTGCGAATCAATAGTTTTCCCTCCAGGTAATTCCCCCTAGTCATTAATTATAGCCTCATTTTGAGAAGTACATCATCATCTGGGGGCTATTTTTCTTGGAACTAAGTTATATAAGGAAAAGTTTCTGCAGCCAGGTGGTACACCACTGATCTCTCTGTAGTAAACATGGGATTTAAGTTATGCACATCTAGGTATGTCACTCACTGTAGAACTATTTCTGCTGGCTCTGAGAGCCACTATACCATCTCTCTGCTATGTCTTTCTCTGCTTCATCCTGCACGTCTGCTCCACTGCTTTTTTTAATATATTTTACGTGTTTTGATGTTCAGAGTTTTCCCTGATTTTTAATTGTGGAAAACCAGTTCTGGTCTTTATTTCCCATTCTCTGTCTTCGTAAAGATTTCAAGAAGACAAATGGAGAAGTGCTGATTTTATAGTATTACAATCCTCCTGGATGCCTTAGAAAATTCTATTAAGTATTGCATATTAATTAAGTATTAACATAGAAAAATAGTTTTCTGCTATGTTTACTGCTATGTAATCAGTATCTGGAATGATGCCTCACAGGGAATAAGGTCTATGAACATATGAACTGCCTATCATTCATTTAAAATATCATTCCTTTTGGTATCTTCATACAGCAGTTAAGAAGATTGTGGCAAATATGTAGACATGGATGTGATGAAGCTCAAAAATTTAAAAATGAGTAAAAGAAAATTGCCAGATATTACATATATTACAATCCCTTTATATTAATAAGGTAAAGTAAAACATAAGATAATGATAGCTAAAGTCTAAAACAATGCATGGAGAGCCCTCTTGTAAAAGAGGGCTGAGAAGTGAAGCAAGGGGTTTTTAGCTTTCTCTATAATATTTCTTTTAAAAAGTGAGACTGTGTTCATATTATACTTACATCATTTGAAATAAAAGTTGAAACCATATTCTATTGCTATATATCAGATTCATTAGAAAACAGACATCCTTAGAGAGTGAGATTTGCATTAAGAAGGTTTGCGAGAGAGTGCTTACTGGAAACATCTATGAGGGGTATGGAAAGCAGGAGGAGCAAAGGGAGAAGCCTGGCTATGATACAGTCCAAACACAGACTTCACCAGTCCCCCAGAAATCTGGAGCAAGGTACCCCTTCAGGATTGCCCTGCATTGAGGAAACGCAGATAGGCCTTTATGTCCCAGCAACAACCAGTCAACAAAAAGTGGATCATGCCTCTTCAGCCAAGTGTCATTCCCAGAGATGAACTCTTAGAGAGGAAAAATCTATTCAGGGCTCACAGTTTCAGAGGTCTCAATCCATTAATGGCTCACTCCATTGCTTTGGGCTCAAGGTGAGGTAGCACATCACAGGGAAAAGTTACTTCCTTTGGCAGCAAGGAAGCAGAGAGGGGGACCACAGGGAAGATGTACCCGTCCAGGACACCATACTCTTCCAATGACCCACCTTCTCCAGTCATGACCACCTGCCTACAGTTACCACTCTGCCCATCAAACTAGGATGGACTGATTAGACTCCAGCCCTCATAATCCAATCATTTCACCTCTGAACATTCCTGTATTAACACAGAGCTTTGGGGAACACCTCATATTCAAATGCACAGATTGTAGAGAATCTGGATGGCATCCATTGCAGGTACCTATGCTCCTTAAGGAGGTTTCAGCTCATTTTATCTCAAGTCTTTTGGACAGTTGTTAGCACATGATAAAGATTCAGTGAACCTTCACTGGAAGAATTAATGAATAAAATATTGTATCTTCTAGGAACTACAAAACTCACTATTCTTGAGTATAAAGAGATGAAAAGATGAGAATGAATCTAGAGGAAGTAACTAGGGTCCCTGTCAATGTAATATTTATAAGCACTGTTAAGCCCACAGGAAAGAGCATAGACTTTATTTCATGTGCCTTAGGGATCCTATGAAGGACTTTCTCCAGCCTTATGATCAAATTTAGATTTTATATTGATCATTCTGCCAACAATGTGGATAAGAACAAAACAGAAGGAAATAAGATGAATCGGACTTTTTCAATAGTTCATAGAAAAATTTATGAGACTCTGAAATAGAACAGTCTCAGTAAAAATGAAGAAAATTATTTAGGGAATAGGACTTGATTTTGGGTAAGGATAAAGGAAAGTAAGGAGGATAAATGATCACCAACCTTTATCTAGTGTAACCAGATGGTGGAATAAAGTGAAGTCAAAAAACACAAGAGGAGGAAGAGTTTTGGCAGAGGAAACCCAGGAGGCCCTTGATATCAGACAAGGTGATCAGTTTACTCATCAGTTTTCCTCAGCCCCTAGCATAGTGCTAAATGTAGAAATATCATAAAAAGAGAGAGAATGAGAAAAGTCAAGAGTGAGTGAAGAGTGACATTTAAGGCTCTTCTCTCGTGTATACAGATACCTCGAGCCTCTGCGAAGACTTGGTTCCAACAGCATTTTCAAATGCACTCTAAGTATTTTTAAAGTTGTTCTTGAAAATATGTACTCAACTGTGTACTAGAATCATATCTCATGAAGACCACTGTTTATTTACTTGTGGGTTTTTTTTTGACAGTGAAAGTATATGTTATAAATTTGGAATTATAATAGAAATCTAAGCAACTTACTAATTCCTTTTTCATATGTTTTAAAGATAATAAAATGATTTATGTAAACAGTGGTTATATTGTTTAAAAATAAGTACAAAAATTGATTTAGTCTTATCTCTTCATTTCATAAAGAAATTTAGGCCTTGATAAGTAGAAAATGCCCAGAACACATAGCACATCAATGAAAGAGGTAGAGCAAGCACCCAATTATTCCAAATTAAAGAAGGATGCTTTTTTTTTCTTATTTTCACTATACCACACGTCTGGGGAATGATGGAATTCAGAGAACATCCTACTATTACTGTTAAGTAGCTACCTTACCCCTTGTAGATAATGCAATTGAGTGATTCAAAAAAGCATTTATAGAACATGTAAAGGTCAAGACGAACCATACCATTTATCTAGGAAGTAAAAATTAAAGTCTATAAATTATAAACAAGGGTAATGACTCTGATAAAAAGAAAAGTCACAGGGAATGAATTAAATCTATATGAGTCTGTAGAAAAAGATTGATTACAAGCACATTACCAAGGTGAAGGCCGGGATGGTGAATAGATAGGGGATGAAGGAGAAGTACTCTGTTCCTTCTTTTTTCTAAGGAAATATTCCCTCATTTTCATTTTCTCTTGGGAATTATCTTCGGAGCTGGAGCTGTGGTCATTTCATCAGCCAACCAGTGACATTCAAAAATGTCCATCCCACACAGTTCATGGGGGGCACTCTGCCAGACCACTAAGCATGGATGTCATAGAGAATTAAAAGGCAGCACCCATCCACCTGTGAGAAGCTCACACTTGAAGAGAAGTAAGAGCTTTCTGATAATCGAGGACCATTTTGATTTTCTTCTACCTTCATCACTCTTGAGTAAAATAATGGAATAATCAGTGAACTGATTGCTTCATTAGGCATGGCCAGTGATAATTCATATTTATTTTTATCTCCCCATGTTTTTATCATTTTACTAAACCAAATCCTTCTTATACACAGTATTATAATCCTAGTAGACTCTGAATAGTATAATTTGATTCTTCATCTTGAAAGAGATATTCCATTTCTCTCCTAACACAGTAAAAAATAATAATTAAATAAATTGAACATACTTTTTCTGTAGAGAATCAGATAGGACATATTTTAAGCCTTGCAAGCCATATATTATGGTTTAGATATTAGATATCCCCCAAAAGCTCATGTGTGAGACAATGCAAGGAGGTTTAGAGGTGAAATGATTGAGTTATAAGAGCCTTTATCCAATCAATGACTCTGACCAGGATTAATTGAGTGGTGACTGTATGCAGGTAGGTTGTGACTGGAGGATGTGGATCACTGGGGTGGCCTTTGTGGAATATATTTTGTGAGCTGAGTTTAGTCTCTCACTGCTTCCTGGGGCCACGTCCCCATCTGCTTTCCTCCACCACAACCTTCCACTATGAAGCTCTGCCTCACTTCAAGCCCCGAGCCAAGAAATTGAATCTTCTGTCTGTGGACTGAGGCCTCAGAAACCATGAGCCCCCAAATAAACTTTTCTTCCTCTAATTGTTCTAGGCAGGACTTTTGATTTCAGCAGCAAACGTGATTGCTAAAACACTATGTAATCTCTATCAGATCTTCTCAACCCTACCACTGTAGCATGAAAGCAGTCATAGACGACAGAGAAATGACTGTGTCTATGTTCCAATAAAACTTTATGAGCACTAAAATTGGAATTTCAAATAATTTTGGGAAGTAACAATATACATCTTTTTTCATAATGTGTTGTTCAGTTTTTTATCACTATGACCAAAAAACCTGACAAGAACAACTTAAAGAAGAAAAGGTTCATTGTGGCTTGTGATTTCAGAGGTCTCAGTCCATGGTCAGATAACTCCATCACTCTGGACTCAAGGTGAGGCAGAACATCATGGCAGAAGTGCATGGCTGCTGGAAGCAGAGAGACATAGAGACAGGCACAGGGAGGGGCCAGAGACAAGATATATTCCTCAAGCACACACCTGCAGTGATAGACCTCCTCTAGCCATGCCCCACCCGCCTACAGTTTCTTCCACTTTCTATTAGTCCATTTAAATTATTAATCAACCAAATAGTTTGATCTGCTGGTGAGGTTAAATCTCTCATGATCGTTTCCTAAAAGCCCTACCTGTGGACATCACTACACTGGGGATCAAGTCTTTAACACATGACTTTGGGGAGACATCCAAACGATAACAGGTGATTTTTCAACCATTGAAAAGTATAAACCCATTCCTAGTTTGCAGGCTGTACAAAGCATGCCAGATTTGTGTCAGAGACTAGACTTTAGCCACTCCTGAATTAGAACTTTAACTTCATTATAAATTTGATTCAGAGTTAAATTTTGATTCACAGGTTTTAAGGAAGAAGTGACTGTCTCAGGATATACCTTTGGCTCCACAGAGGATTTGAGTCATTTCTTGATTGAACATGAGATGATTAAGAAGCAGCATATTGAGGAAGAGTCTATTAAAATAAAAAATCAATGTTCATTATGCTAAAACTTACCTTCTGTGGCTCTGTCCTTGTCTACTTTTATTGTTAGTGGAGAAGTAACAGAATCCTGTTTGTGAGCTTTCCCTCTGCAGAAAGATCATGAGGCATTCTGAGCTTGTTGCAAAACATTTATTTGGCCAATGCCTAATCATCAATTCCACATTAAAATGAAAAAAAAAAATCACCTGAAAAATGAAAAAACTTACTGGCCCCTGATTTACACCAGTGGCTACAACAATATGAAGCTTACACTATGGAATTCAAATCGAAGTTCTGTCTTTGTTCTATAACCAGTATTCACCTAGAGAATAGCTCAAAATTTGAGACAATTGTCCAAGCCTTAATTTCACAAGTTATGGGAATATCTCCAAGGCTTTTCTAAGGTTCCATATTTAGGAATGTTAATAGGGAAATGCGAGTATGCCCCAGTTACAGCTAAAGTCAAAACTCCGATTAACATCAAGATATTTTCATCATCACACAGTAATGAGAATTCTTATATCTTGGAGAAACTAACAGAACTCTGTTATGCAATTCTTAATAATTAGTACTTTGAAAAACCAGGTGTTATTAGCAATTTATAGGAATGACACATCACCATTTACCCTACTAATAAATCAATACTCTATTGACTCTTTGAAGGATGGAACATCAATAAGCGGTTCAATATTAATGTCATCTTGCTTTCTCATCCTCCATCTGAATTTAGACTTTGATTATAAAATCAGTTACAGAAACCAATTTTAAAAATTTAGAATCAATTTACATTTGAGTAAACGTTATTTTTCCTGCTCCATATATCCACTGCATTGAAAGAATTATTCCTCACCTTCAAATAAATTAGGACTCCCACACAGCTTATAAGCAACAGAGTTAGAATACAGACTCTAGAACAAGAAACAGGCAGGAGTCAAGATGGCAAGAGTAGAGAAGTTTACTTTCCAAATTGCTCTGTGGGGCAGGACCAGGAAAAAGTAAAAACAGCTTCTTTTTGAGGTCAGTAAAAAAATAATAAAAATTCTACTGGGATTTAACCCTGGACTCTCAGACAGCCTAGTGACACAAAATGTTTGACAGAAAAAAATAAACAATAATAATAATAAAAGAAAAAACCCACTGCTGGCACCAGCAGCTGCCCATGTGGATCCACCATGGTCAGAGAGACTAAGAGAGCCCACATTTTGGATAGCACCTGGGTGTGTCTTGAAGCAGAGAGGTTGGCGAACAGGAATACTGTCGAGCTGATACAGTGAGTGAGCTGCACTTTGCTCTTGTGAGAGAGGTATAGGACACTAAAGAAAAAAATCAAAGATGACTTAGAAGATAAAAGGATCTCCCATATTCTGGATAGGCAGAATTTATATCATCAAAACGGCCATAATATCAAATTTAATGCAATTCCTATTAAAATTCCAATGACACTCCTCATAAAAATAGAAAAAGCAATCATGAAATTCATTTGAAAACATAAGAGGCCCAGAATAGCCAAAGCAATCCTTAGTGAGAAAAATGAAGCAGGAATTATCACAATTCCAGACCTTAAATTATACTACAGAGCTTTAGTAACTAAAACAGTATGGTATTTGCACCAAAACAGACATGAAGGCCAATGGAACACAATAGAAAATATAGAGACAAATCCACATAAATAGAGTTATCTCTTTAGACAAAGGTGCCATAAACATACATTGGAGAAAATATAACTTCGTCAACAAATGGTGCTGGGAAAACTTGAAATTTATAGGTAGCAAAATAACCCCTATCTTGTACCCTGCACAAAACTCAACTCACCATGGAATATTACTCAGTCATAAAAAGAATTACCTTATGACATTTGCCAGAAGATGAATGGATCTGAAGACTATTATGCAAAGCAAAATAAGTCAATCCCAAACAACCACAGGCTGAATGGTCTCTCTGATATATTGATGCTAACACAAAACAAAGGGGTAGAGGAAGAATAGCAGTTTATCAGATTAGACAAAGGAGAATGAAGGCAAGGGAGGGGGAAAGGAATAGGCAAGACAGTGCAATGTTTCTGATATAATGTTACTGTGAGCATGTATGAATACACCACAGCGAATCTCCACACCATGTATAACCACAATACTGGTATTCTAATTAGAATAAGATGTATTCCATGTTTGTACAAATACATCAAATCATACTCTATTGTCATGTATAACTAAAAAGAACAAAAATTCTTTAAATTTTTTTTTTTTGAAAATATGGATTCCAGCAGA
The DNA here is from genome assembly GCA_020662805.1 of Glaucomys volans. Lineage (NCBI taxonomy): Eukaryota > Metazoa > Chordata > Mammalia > Rodentia > Sciuridae > Glaucomys > Glaucomys volans. Next base: position 151,818 of record JAJEJO010000416.1, read on the forward strand.
CTGAATAATCCATTGCTAGTAACCTGCATGTTAGAAGTCAGGAGTACTTCAAGAAATCTCTAAGAGTCTAAGATGTAGATCAATGAGACTCTAAGCTTGCACTGTGAATGCATAAATTACAAAGGAATGAAGCAGAGGAATATTTCTGTGGGTGAAGCAATTAAACTTGATGGATAGACTTGAAGGCAAGGATAAGAGAGATTAGGGAGATAAGAACAATGTCTGTGTTGATTACTATTTCATTTCACAAATATTTATTGAGCACCTATTATGTGGCTGGAGTTGAGCTAAATGTTGGGGGAAAGCTAAACAGAATAGAAGAAGTCCCTGCCTCTTAGAGCAAGACCTTATTAATAATAGCAAGGAGGTTATATATATGTAGACTATTTTTAGAAGGGTACTGCCTTAGTCTGCAACGTCTGGCATGACAAAATGCCACAGACTGCATATGTTAAACAATAGGAATTTATTTACTCATCATCTTGGAGGCTGGAAGTCCAGATCAAGATGCCAGCCAGCAGTATTGGTTTCTGATGAGAACTCTCTCCTTGATATGCAGTGACTGTCTTCTATCTGTGTCCTGACCTGGCCTTTCTTCTGTGCACACACCGCACCCGCCCCTAGTATCTCTTCCTTTACTTATGATGGTACCAGTCTTACTGGTTTAGGGTCCACTCTTGTGACCTCATTTAACATCATTCCCTCCATTAAGGTCTTTTTTCCAAAAACAGTCATGCTGGGGGAGGGGAAGGGTTAGGCCTCTCCACTATGAATTTAGGGAGGACACAATTCAAGTCATAGCAGACACAAAGAAATTGGTCATACTAGCCAGGTATAGTGGTACAGACCTGTCATCTCAGCAACTCAGGAGACTGAGGCAGGAGGATTGCAATTTCAAGGTTAACTGGGGCTATATAGTGGAACCCTCTCTCAAAATAAAACTTTAAAAAGGGCTGGGGATGTAGGTCAGTGGTAGAGTGCTCACCTAACCAGAGCCAAACCCTGGATTCCAGTCCAGTCCCTCTCCCCACCTGCAAAAAAAAGAAAAAAGAAAGAAAGGAAAAAAGGAAGGAAGGAAGGAAGGAAGGAAGGAAGGAAGGAAGGAAGGGAAGGAAATTGCTAATATTGGCTGCCTAGGAGGAGCAAAAGATTGATAGAGGGGCAGGGATAAGAGGAAAGCTTCAAGGAATATATTTTTATACCTGCTGAATTTAAAATGTGGATTTATTATCTATTTTTAAATTGTTTTTTTAATCAGACACTTGGCATGTCATTCATATTCAGAGTTTGTCAGGAAATTATATCATTCTGAGCATTATTTTACCTGAATAAGAATTTTTTTTTATCTTTTTAAGTATATTGCCAAAATATTTCATTGGTGATACATGGGACATTCACAAATCATCAATTCTGTTTTTAATTTTCTAAAGCATTTCCCAGCCACTTGTCTTGAAGCTGGTGAAGACTGTGAAGAGGCACTCTTCTGATCAGCTCAGATTTGGGGGCTGGGGATCTAGAGGACTGTGTATGTACCTCTCTTCACGTACCTGACCAGGGGTGGGCGTTCCCTGCAGGGAGGAAGCGACAAATCACAGAATCACAGAATCTACAAAGACAAGACAAAGAGCCAGTAGACACTGAGGAAAAGACCAGGGATTCCCCAGTGATTCTCCTGAATACCACTAATACTAGCTATTCATATTCACAACTGGCCTCGGAGGCCAGTGTCCACTGGTAACTATGATAGGTGAGACTAGGACAGAGAGCTAATACTTCTCCTAGATGTTTCTGGTTTCAGAGAGTGGCGTATTATCCAGGGTCCTGAGGAGCACTGGAGATAATCTGCCTAGCTCACCACCACAGGCCTGGCTTGACTGCTCATGGTAGACGGTATAGCTTTGTCTCCATCCTAAGCTTTTTTAAAAAAACACCATATTATCTTGCCACTAGTTACCTGTACAATTATTGAATCTCTCAAAACACCTAATATATTATGTAAAACATTGTTAGAATTATTGTATACTTAAATACATCAAGAGTAGAAAGAACAAAACCTCTTGGCCCTGTCAGACACGCGATCCTTTTATAAACATGTACTTTATTTTTTTAAACTTGAATATGATTATTTTTTCAAAGAAACCTTTTTCTACACATGACTAAAATAATGTATGCAAATGAATAATCAGCAGCCAGAGAAAAGAAGGGAGGGAAAGGGAGAGGGAAGGAAAAAAGGAGCAAAGAAGCAAACATTTCCACTGGAAAACTGCTGGTGTATTTCAGGTCACTAGTGTCTTGTTTGTTCTTGTTTTTGTGGTGCTGAAATCAAACCCAAAGCCTTGAACACCCTGGACAAGGACTTTGCCAGTCCCTGCTGTTTCAAATATCTTTCTCTATTCACAAGCACAATTTCTAAGGGGGCATAGATAGGCAGATAATGCATCTCAGTTCACTATACCCGGGCAATTTTTCCATTTTAGTATGAACTTTCTGAAAAAATCATTTGAATTTCTACATTCTAGTGGATTCATGACAGAACTGTCACAGGTTGTACGTATCTTCTGCAGGTTGGTTTCTATTAGGAGCCGTCTGTTTAGGGTGTAAAATGTTTAGGAAAGAGTGTCCTTGGGATAACATTTGGGAGAGGGAAGCAAAGAAAGCAGGATTGGCAGAGGGAAAAGTCATGCTTCAGTGCGGGCCCAGCAACAACCTTGATGGATCCCACAGTGAGCCCTGGGCTGAACTCGGACGCACAGAGGGACAAGTGGCCACCACTTTACATCCCCAACTCAATAAGTCACGTGATCCAGACTGCCTTGAGAAAGGCATGGCCTTTGAGCAAGGTGACTTTCTGTACCTAGAAGAAGTCTTCCTATGGCAAAGGCACTGCCACCTGAAACCACCTCCTGGCAGCTCCATCAGCAGCTGGGCCAACAAGTTCCTTCCTCTGGGGAGATTTGGACAGCACATGCCTGTGTCCCCACAATATCATATTTAATGCAATTACTCACTTTCATATCACTATTTTCATGCCAATTTTTCTTTATTACAAATAGCTCAGTGCATATTTTTAAACACCTTTGTGATTATTTTCTGAGTTTATATTCTTGAAATTAGATTTACTTAGTGAAAATATTTTAATTTTTTTTTACATTTCTTGAAACAACAAATTGCCCTACAAATGGTTGTTCCAAGTGATACTCAATGCTGATAGTGTCAAAACTGTCCATTTTACAACACATTTATCAGTTTTGGATCTTTTCACTTAAAAATGATTATCTGGTTAGCCCAGGTTAGCACACTCGTTCTTTTAAATCTTACCTTCTATGGATTACCAATGAGGCTTAACATTAATTTACATTTCTTAAATCAATAATATAACTTCAGCAGCAAATTGCAAATTCATGCCCTTTACCCATTTTCCCACTAGAATATTAATATTTTCACCATCATTAGTTCAACAGTTCAACCATAAAAATATTCCACTTTGGAAACCTGAAGTTGGTTACTTCAACATAATCAATTCTTCCTCCCCCTCCTACCTGGCCCAACTTCATTCTTTCACATCTGCTTTTAAAGCTATATTTTTTTTTATCTTCCCTTCTAGATAACAAACTGAACAGAACAAAGATTGTGATGCAAAAATAGCCTCACTCACAGCAGAGTACAATAGCATATTCTCCAGATAATGCCAGAGAGATGCTCAAGAAAGTTCACAGAAATATCATCCATTGATTTTACACACACACACACACACACACACACACTATATGATCTCTACTGAGATAATATTTATCAGTAAGTAAAAGAATTGAATCATTTTCTTTTAAAAGATATTAGGAATCTTTATTTTATCATTAACTTTCTGTGTACTTTGGCAAGCAAGAATATGAGGATATTTATAGATATTTATTTTCTCCCTGTCAGCTTTTCATCTCCTATTTTGCCACAAAGGCCTATTTGCTTGGGGCCTTTCCATTTTAATTCAATCAGTTGCAAATTAATTTTCTGGGAAACAAAACATATTCCTCAGAGATGGTGTATGATTTCCATATTGCTTTTATTTTCATCTTTTTGTTTAAAAGAGAAAACAAAGTTAATGAAGTTGATAGTAATAATCTTCCTTTCATGTAATTTTTTTAGATCTCATTATGAATATTTTAGTTGCTCAAAATATTTTTGTAGTCAAGGTTCACTGCTACTCAAATGAACATCTATCAAAAGTCTAATGTATTAATCATGGCCTACACAAATGATGTGATAAACTCTAGGCATCCAAGAGAATTAGCTAGAAAAATCAGTCACCATAGGTAAATGGTCACAAATATTAAATGCAACCCAGGCTTTCTGTCTTCTGGTGTTCCAGTTTTTTTTTTCTTTATTCGATTACCCATCCCACTCTCCCACAATTAACTTTTCCTCTTTATTTATATTTTAAAAGCAAAGAAATTCATCCCTAATACATGTTATGTCATTAGTTGTTTCATATAGCTAAAACATTGTTAATCAGAAGAGAACTAAAATACTTACATGCAAAGCACAGATGCAGCTTGTGTAGGCTTGGCAGGTTAACAAGAATAACACCAAGCTCTCTCCTAGTAATGGCCACAAAGTTGTCAATGATTCAGAAGCTTTAACCTCAGAGCACAGCTCAAAGTAGGAATTCAGAGATATGGATCTCCAGTCCCTGACTAAAGTGATTTCAAACTTTTTTTTTCTTTTTTTTTTTTTTTTTTTTGGTGGGGGGCTGGTTATCCTAAAGAAATGGAAGCTGCTCATTCAAAATATTCTTGTCCATTCTTGCCCATTTATTCAATGCTCAAGTGATGTGATGTTTTTGTTCAACGGCTGGTAAGTAAGGAATGGTGGTAAGTCGGTTATTAGGAAACTGGGAAGCTCTGCTATCCTTCAGATGTTGCAATACTATGGGTTTCACAAGCAGCAGTAAAGCCATGAGGCAGAGATTACAGTCTCACCTAAACCAAGAAACAATACACTGACTCTCTCTCAGCTTTCTCTCCATTTTCTCTTTAGCCTGAGAAATAGAAGCATTTTTCCTAGTTATAAAGACACACTGATATCATGGTTAAAAAGTAGTCTTGGTGCTCTACCTTAGGCGTCTATATGACAAATGCTGTGTGTTTGTGTACACACATGTGCACACACATGCCCCTACGCACACGCACACGTTTTGTTGATAGTGAATTCCCGGAGTCACTTGCCTGACTTTCCCAAACTGCCAGGTTGTATTGAACTTGTAGAACAGTGTCATGATCGTAGGAGATTCTTCATTTCTCAGCTACAGACTGTGAGAAGCTCCCTTCAACAAACTGGACTGAGTTTATAGTTTTCATTCTTGAAAATAAACTAGGTCTTAGTTCTCCTTGAAGTCACAAATCAACAGGATAGTGGTTTCAGAAAGACAGCAACACTTTTTTTTTTTTAAATGTGGCGATTCTACTGGCTGCTTAGCATTCTGTAATAAAAAAGTAGTTAAAAGCATTCAAGATTATCCTTGATATTTAGAACATTTTTCCTAAGTATATATCCCTTGGGTATCAGAAGGGCATAAACCACATCTGTGGAGCTTTTTCCTGCTGACCCAGGCAGAGCACTGGTAATGAGAGAGAGCTCTTCTGAGGACCTTATGACCCCTGCCAGCTTATCTAATAAATGAAGTATTAGTAGCAAAGTAATTGATTCCTCAGGAACAAACACATAAAACATGTCAGGCTAAAGCAAATCTCCCTCTCTTTTTTTGTCTTATGAAACACAAAAGGTACAGAGTTGGTTTTGGAAAATAAATAAATCTATGAGTATAATATATAGTATATATATATATATATATATATATATATATATATATATATATATATTACACAATATAGTGGAGGTAGATTTATGGTTTGAAATTCTATGGCTAAGGTGATCTGAATGAGAAAGGAAGGACATCAAGATGGGAGAGTTACTTTGTCTCAATTTGTGGGACATAACCAAAGTCATGAATCCTGAGAGGGAACAAGATGAATATTTCTCCCACCTTCCGCAAAGAGCAAATTTTCAGGAGGCAAAGGGCTTTGTTTTATGTGTCTTATCTATCAAACTACAATACACTAAAGGTTCCCTTTGGGGTGGTTAGGATCTTTTCTTTTTTCCACGTAACTTTTCAGGTAAGGGGTAGATTGTCCAGTTGTCATGAAAATTTTTGAAGTTGATACAGCCCTCCTCTCTTGCCTTGGTTCCCACTATTGCTTTAAGTGAATTCTCATCTTCCTCCATCATAACTAATCACAGAAAATGCTCTGCAACAAAGGGACTATAGAGTCTTAGTGCAATTCCTTCTCCATTATCATAGCTTCAATTGGAATTGGCTATGCAGGGCAGGGGTCTCTCTACTAGTGTGCACATACCATCTTTTCTATAATAATATAACTAACATGTTAATTTAATATAATTTAATATAATTAAACTATGTTAAAATCATTGCAGCAGTGACAAACATCTGTCAGGTCATCACCTGCACTATTTTGTCACAGAGAACTTCCCCCCACCAGTGCACATAGTTTTATAAAAAGGTTCAATGTAATCCCCCTTATACTCCTGCTTAACATCTTCCAATGTCTTTGGATTGCTCATGGTGCAAAATTTAAAATTCTTAATGACACAAGACTTTTTAAAGTACTGTATGTTCTCAGAGTTCCTCAAGCTGAAAAGAGGAAAATCAAGGATGCAACAATCCTATCTTAAAATCTCAAGATATATTCTAGCATCTGGGTCTGGTCTATGTCAACGAAATAGAAAGTCCAGCTGTGGTTCACAGACCAGCAGCATCCGTATCACCAGAGAGCTTAGGAAATACAGATTCTGAAGTTCCACTCCACACTTAACAAAACTGAGTCTGTGTTTATCAAGAAATTCAAATGCCTATTAAAGTTTGAAAGGCATTGACAGTAGCACCGATGGGATGTGATGAGTACCTTGGATTTATATGTTAGACTACATTTTAGTGTATTTAGAAAGATAAGAACTAAATTAAGGGTAGAAAAAAAAAAGATGATTCTCAAGATACAAATAGATGAAAGCAATTCTTTCATAGGAAGATACTAAACTTTTGCAAAGGTCAGAGACTAAATCCAGCAACTCTGAAAGGCAAATTCAAACTTGTCTGACCAGAAAGAACAACAAAAGCATTAATCATTCCCTTCCAGATCCTCTAGGTTCAGATCTGTTCACAGATAAGAAAGCCAGAAGGAGCATGTTCTATCCCCAGAGGAAAAGTCAAGAAGTCAGACAAAGCCTAGTGCTCAAAAAAGACTGTAAGAGAAGCCAAGAAATTATAAACTGTATTCCTAATAATATAAAAATAGCAATTCAGTTTCTAAACCCTATTGTTTCCCTTCCAATATACTTGAAATTTCTCTTTATTTGTATATAGTTATACACATGTTGTATATTTCCTCATCTTCTGCCATAACTCTAATTTCCATGGGGAAAATAGCAGTTTGTCAATTGCTCAAAAGAGCTTGTTATTGTTTGTAAAGATTATCAATCCCTTTGACCAATCATTTCCCAAAATATAATGGACAATTAAGTTTACCCCAGTGGAAGATTATGGTTCAATATATCATGCAATACTCATCTGCCTTTTCTACATCCCCACACCTTTCAAAACCAATTCAAGTATCACCACCCCTGGGAGACTTTCCCTGGCTTTCCTACTTCTTTTCTCAATATCCAAACCAAAAGTGCTATACAAATTCAGTGCAATTCCAATTAAATCCCAGTGACGAACCTCATAGAAATAGAGCAAGCAATCATGAAATTCATTTGGAGGAATAAGAGACCCAGAATAGCTAAAGCAATCCTTAGCAAGAAGAGCGAAGCAGGGGGTATCACCATACCAGACCTTCAACTATACTACAGAGCAATAGTAATGAAAACAGCATTGTATTGGCATCAAAATAGACAGGTAGATCAATGGTACAGAATAGAGGACACAGAGACAAACCCACATAAATACAGGTATCTCATACTTGACAAAGGAGCCAAAAACATACAATGGAGAAAAGATAGCCTCTTCAACACATGGTGCTGGGAAAACTGGAAATATATATGCAGCAAAATGAAACTAACCCCATATCTCTCACCCTATACAAA
>JAJEJO010000416.1:173091-202380 GCA_020662805.1 Glaucomys volans
TTTTCCTATTCATATTCCTCTAATTTCTTGGGTCTGTCTAATTGCTCTGGCTAGAGTTTCAAGAACAATGTTGAATAGTAGTGGTGAAAGAGGGCATCCCTGCCTTGTTCCAGTTCTCAGGGGGAATGCTTTCAATTTTTCTCCATTTAGAATGATGTTAGCTGTGGACTTAGCATAGATAGCCTTTACAATGTTAAGGAATGTCCCCACTATCCCTATTCTTTCTAGTGTTTTGAGCATGAAGGGGTGCTGTATTTTATCAAATGCTTTCTCTGCATCTATTGAAATAATCATGTGGTTCTTGACTTTAAATCTGTTGAGGTGGTGAATTACATTTATTGATTTCCATATGTTGAAGAAACCTTGCATCCCTGGGATGAAATCCACTTGATCATGGTGCACTATCTTTTTAATATGTTTTTGTATGTGATTCGCTAAAATTCTGTTAAGAATTTTTGCATCAATGTTCATTAGAGATATGGGTCTGAAATTTTCTTTCCTTGATGTGTCCTTCTCTGGTTTTGGTATCAGGGTGATATTAGCTTCATAGAATGAGTTTGGAAGGGTTCCCTCCTCCTCTATTTCATGAAATACTTTGAGGAGTATTGGAATGGGCTCTTCTTTGAAGGTCTTGTAGAACTCAGCTGTGAATCCATCTGGTCCTGGACTTTTCTTTGTTGGTAGGCTTTTGATGACTTCTTCTATTTCATTGCTTGAAATTGATCTATTTAAGTTGTGTGTGTCCTCCAGATTCAGTTTGGGTGGTTCATATGCCTCTAGGAACCTATTGATGTCTTCCAGGTTTTCTATTTTGTTGGAGTATAAATTTTCAAAGTAGCTTCTTATTATGTTTTGTATTTTAATTGCATCTGTTGTAATATTTCCATTTTCATCATGAATTTTAGTAATTTGGAGTTTCTCTCTCCTTCTTTTCGTTAGCGTGGCTAAGGGTTTATCAATTTTGTTTATTTTTTCAAAGAACCAACTTTTTGTTTTGTCAATTTTTTGAATTGTTTCTTTTGTTTCAATTTCATTGATTTCTGCTCTGATTTTGATTATTTCCTCTCTTCTACTACTTTTGGTGATGATCTGTTCCTCTTTTTCTAGGGCTTTGAGCTGTAATGTGAGGTCATTGATTTGTTTACTTTTCTTTCTTTTTTTAAATGCATTCCATGCAATGAATTTTCCTCTTAGCACTGCTTTCATAGTATCCCAGAGATTTTGATATATTGTATCTTTGTTCTCGTTGACCTCTAAGAATCTTTTAATTTCCCCCCTAATTTCTTCTGTTATCCATGCATCATTCAATATCATATTATTTAATCTCCAGATCTTGGAGTAGTTTCTGTTTTTAACTTTATCTTTGATATCTAATTTCATTCCATTATGATCTGATAGTATACAAGGTAGTATCTCTATGTTTTTGTATTTGCTAAGAGTAGCTTTGTGGCATAACATATGGTCTATTTTAGAGAAGGAGCCATGAGCTGCTGAGAAGAACGCGTATTCGCTTTTCGATGGATGGAATATTCTATATATGTCTGTTAAGTCTAAATTAGCGATTGTGTCATTGAGTCCTATGGTTTCTTTGTTCAATTTTTTCTTGGAAGATCTATCCAATGGTGAGAGAGGAGTGTTAAAGTCCCCCAGTATTATTGTGTTTTGGTCTATTTGGTTCCTGAAATTGGGAAGGATCTGATTGACGTACATGGATGCACCATTGTTTGGTGCACAAATATTTATGATTGTTATGTCTTGCTGATTTATGCTTCCTTTAAGCAGTATGAAATGTCCTTCTTTATCCCTTCTGACTGACTTTGGCTTGAAGTCTGCTTTCTCTGAAATGAGGATGGAAACCCCTCCTTTTTTACTCAGTCCATGTGCATGGTATATTTTTTCCCAACCTTTCACCTTTAATCTGTGGGCATGTTTTTCGATGAGATGAGTCTCTTGAAGGCAGCATATTGTTGGGTCTTTCTTTTTAATCCAATCTGCCAGTCTATGTCTTTTGATTAATGAGTTTAGCCCATTTACATTCAGGGTTATTATTGAGATATGACTTTTATTTCCTGTCGTTTTACCTTTTTTGGGGTTTTTTAGCTTAACTTTGTTTCTCCTTTGATTGACTCTCTCTTTAGGGTAATTCCTCCCCATGTTGACTGAGATTGTTGGTTTTTGTTTCTTCCTTTTCGAATATTTTGTTGAGAATGTTCTGTAGGGCAGGCTTTCTCTTTGTGAATTCTTTAAGCTTTTGTTTATCATGGAAGGATTTTATTTCGTCATCAAATATGAAGGTAAGTTTTGCTGGGTATAAGATTCTTGGTTGGCATTTGTTTTCTTTCAGAGCTTGAAATATGTTGTTCCAGGCCCTTCTTGCTTTTAGGGTCTGTGCTGAGAAATCTGCTGATATCCATATTGGTTTCCCCCTGTAGATAATCTGATGCTTTTCTCTCACAGCCTTTAAAATTCTACCTTTGTTTTGTATGTTAGGTATTTTCATTATAATGTGCCTTGGTGTGGGTCTGTTGTAATTCTGTGCATTTGGTGTCCTGTAAGCTTCTTGTAATTGATTTTCCATCTCATTCATCATATTTAGGAAATTTTCTGATATTATTTCATTGAACAGATTACTCATTCCCTTGGTTTGTATCTCTGTGCCTTCCCCAAACCCAATAACTCTTATATTTGGTCTTTTCATGATGTCCCATATTTCTTGGAGCTTTTGTTCATGAGTCCTAACCGTCTGTTTGACTTTGTTTTCAAGATTAAATATTTTGTCTTCATTATCTGAGGTTCTGTCTTCCAAGTGATCTATTCTGTTAATTATGCTTTCTATTGAGTTTTTAACTTGGTTGATTGTTTCCTTCATTTCCTTGTTTCCTTCAAAGATTTCTGTTTGTTTTTTTTCTCAGAACTTCTATCTCTTTATTGAAATGATTTTTTGCTTCCTGCAATTGCTCTATTAGCTGTTTATTCATAGCCTGAATATGCTCTCTCATCACATCATTCTCTTCTCGGATCATTTTAATTATGAACATTCTGAACTCCCTTTCTGTCATTCCTTCTACCATGCTGTCTTTGGGTTCTCTTGATGTATCATCTAGGTTTGTTTGGGACACTTTCCTCAGGTGTTTTCTCATGTTGCTCATGTATCTTCCCCTCTAGTAGTGCAAATCAGAGGGATTGCACTTTTCCTGTAAAGACTTAAAGTGTCCCTGCAGATTTCCAGTAACTCACCAGATGTTTGAGAGGTGCTTGATCAAGTGGTGACCCAAGAAAGCTGCTTTCCCACTACCTCCAGGTTGGGAATGATCAATGCTTCTGGGCAGAGGCAGCCTGGTGTTGATAGACAATCAGATACAGCACAGGTGCTAGACCCCAGCCAGGGTGTGGACCTGGGCACTAGACCAAGTTGTTTGGGGACCCAGAACTGTACTCAGTGATGGAGACACTGGGCTTGAGAGCCCAGGCAGGCCTGAGCTCCTTGCTGGGGGCTTAGGTGGTGGTAGGTGATTGCTCTCCCCCGGGGATGCTGTAAAATGGCACCGAAGGGCCTAAACTCCCTGCTGGAGCTGGCGACTCCAGCCGCTCCAGGGCAAATCTCTCCAGGAGCCACCGCACAGTGGCGCCAGAAGACCAGAGCTCAGCTCTGAGGATTCAGGCAGCCGCAGATGGTCGCTCTCTGCCAGGGAAGCTGTAAAATGGTGCCAAATGGCCTGAATTCCCCACTGGAGCTGGCGACTCCAGGCACTCCAGGCCAGATCTACACTATCTTTTTAGTATGTTTTTAAATGCAATTGCCAGAATTTTGTTAAGGATTTTTGCATCTAAGTTCATCAGGGATATTGGTCTGAAGTTTTCTTTCCATGATGTGTCTTTGTCTGTTTTTGGTATCAGGGTGATACTAGATTCATTGAATGAGTTTGGAAGGGTTCCATTATTTCCTATTTCATGGAATATTTTGAAGGGTATTGGTATTAGTTCTTCTTTGGAGGTCTTGCAGAACTCAGCTTAGAATCTGTCTGGTCCTGGGCTTTGTTTGATTGGTAGGCTTTGATGGTGTCTTCTATTTCATTCTTGAAATAGATATTTGAAATTTTATCAAAGATCTTTTCTGCATCTATTGAAATGATGATGTGATACTTGCACTTGGTTCTGTTTAAGTGATAAATCACATTTGATTTGCATATGTTGAACCAACTTGCATCCCTGGAATGAAACCCACTTGATCATGGTGTGTTATTATCTTCTTGATGTGTTTTTTAATGCAGTTTGCTAGTATCTTATTAAGATATCTTATCTATATTCATCAGGGATATTCATCTGTAGTCTTCTTTCCATGATGCATCTTCATCTGGTTTTTGTATCTGGGTGTACTGGCTTCATAAAATATATTTGGTAGCATTCCATTCCATTCAATTCCATAGAATAATTTGAAAAAGACTGGTGTTAGTTCATACTTAAGGTCTGGTAGAACTCGCTGAGAATTGATCTGGTCCTGGCCTTTTCTTTTTTCAAAGGTCCTTAATTGATCTTTCAATTTCATTATGTGATATTGGTTTGTTCAGGTTTTCTCTATCATCCTGGTTCAATTTCAGCAGGTCATATGTGTTTAGAAATTTTTCATTGTCTTCCAGATTTTCTAGTTTATTTATGAGTATAAATTTTCAAAATACATTCTGATGATTCTCTGAATTTCAGAAGGGTCTGTGATGATATCTCCTCTTTCATTTCTAATTTATTGATTTGGGTCTTCTCTCTCTTTCTTTGGTCAGTTTTGCTAAGGGTTTATCAATCTTTTTTATCTTTTTCAAGAACCAACTCTTTGATGCACTAATGCTGTGTATTTTTTTAAATTCTCAATTTCATTAATTTGGGCTTTCATCTTAATTATTTCCTGTATTATACTGATTTGGGAATTAGTTTGTTCTTCTTTTTCTAAGGCCTTGAGGTGGAGCATAATTCTTACTTATTTGGGACATCTATTTTTTTAATATAGACACTCAGCACTATAAATTTGCCTCTTAGAACTGCTTTCATTCTGTCCCAGAGATTTGATATGTTGTATCTCTGTTATCATTCTGTTCTCAAGAAATTTCTAAGAATTTCTTGATATCTATTCTCATTTCTTCTTTTATCTATTCTTCACTTAATGTAGTATTATTCAATCACCATGTGTTTGTGTGGTTTCTATTATTTTCCTTGATGTTGATTTCTACCTTTATTTCATTATGATCTGATGGTATTCATGGGATTGTATTGATTTGTTTGTACCTGCTAAGATTTGTGTTGTGGCATAGAATTTGATATATTTTGGAAGAAGTTCCATGAGAAGCTGAGAAGAAGGTAAGTTCAACTGTTTGGGATGAAATTTACTGTAGATGTTAATTAAATCCATTTCCTTTATAGTACTATTTATTTCGGAGATATCTTTATAGATTTTATGCTTTGATGACCTGTCTATAAGTGATAAGTGTGAAATCACCCAATATTATTTTGTTGGGGTCTACTTGAGATTTAGCATTATGGAATTTTTTAAATGTAATTGGGTGCACTAACATTCGTGGCATAAATAGATACTAGTTTTTGTGTGTGAGTATGTGGTGCTGGGGATTGAACCCAAGACCTCGTGCATGCAAGGCAAGCTTTCTATCAACTGAGCTATATCCCCAGCCCTATAGTTACTATTTTTATATCTTCTTGTTTAATTGCTTCTTTTACCAGCTTGTAGTGGCCTTCTTTGTCCTTTCTGGATCATTTTTGCTTGATATCTTCTTTGTCAGAAATGAGAATAGCTAATCATGCTTGTTTTCAGAGTCTGTTTATGTAGAACATATTTCCATCTTCTTACCTTCACCCTATAAGTGTCTTTGCTTGGAAAATGAATCCTTTGTAAGCAGCATATAGTTCGATAGAATTTTTGATCCATTCTGCTAATCTGTGTCTTTTAATTGGGTAGTTGAGACCATTAAAGTTCAGAGTTAATATGTTTTCTGTGTTTATGGTTTCCTGCCATTTTGATTTTTTGCTGTATTTAATACTGTCTTGAATCTCATTTAATGGATTAGTATTTTATTGATCTTCCTCTATTTGGGAGCTTAAGGATTTGTTTTTGAGTTCCTCTGTGTGCAGTTTATCCTTGAGAATTCTTTGTAGTGATGGTTTAGTAGTCATGAAATCTTTTTAGTTTATTCTTGTCATGAAAAGTTTTTATTTCCCTCTTGAATTTGAAACTGAGATTTCCTGGGTATAGTAAGCTTGGCTGGACATTATTTTATTTTAGAGCTCGGAGTATTTAATTCCAGTCCCTCCTTGGCTTTAAGATCTGAATTGATAAATCAGAAATGATTTATTGTTTTTCCTCTAAATGTGACCTGATGTCTCTCTCTTGTACCTTTTTTTAATTATTTTTTATTTATTCTAAATTGTTGTACATGACAATAGAATGCACTCATACATTTTGATAGATCATACAGAAATGGAGTGTAATTTCTCATTTTCTGATTGTAGGATCACATTGGTCATGCAGTCATATATGTACATGAGGTAATATCTGTTCTGTTGCACAGTTTAATGTTTTATTTATTTTCTGTGATAGGTATTTTGATTATGATGTTTCTTGGAGAGCTTCTCATTTGATTAGGTCTATTTAGGGTTCTGTAAGCCTCCAGTATGTGAATATCTATCTCATTTCTGATATGTGAAAAGTTTCTGTAACTATCTCATTGAAAATGTTAATCCTTTTAGCTTGTACTTACATGTTCTTTTTTATATCAATGACTCTCAGGTTCAATCTTTTTACATTTTCCGAGGTTTCTGGTATATGCTGATCATGAATATTTTTTTTCCTTTATCAAATTCTGTGTACTCTGTCCTCATTTATATACTCTGTCCTCATTTAAGGCCTGAAGTTCTGTCTTCAAGAGCTGAGTTCAATTTTCTATGTCATCTCACCTGTTAGTGATGCTTCCAAGTGAATTTTTAATTTCATTGACTGTGTCTTTCATATCTATGAGTTCTGATTGGTTTCTTTTCATTGGTTCTCTTCATTGAAGTGATCTTCCATCTCCTGTATTTGCTCTCTTAATTCATTTCTTAGACATTCTTTTATTCATTGAACATTTAAATAATCAGTTTTTTATAATATCTCTCTTGGATTTTGTCCACATTTATATCAGTGAGAATCTTTTTTGGAGGAATTTGTGAATTTGGGGAGATTTATTTACCTGTTCCCTAATGTATTTAGAGGTCTTGAACTAGTACATTAATTGAAATGTATTCCCTTTCCTCTTTTTATTATGCATGTCCTTTGGTGTGTAATTATCTTATTTGTTTTGGAACTTTTCTCTGTTTTTGATATATGAGTAGATTTCAAGTGGTGAGACATGTGATCCCTCTCTTATGATTCATCATTGGGTCCTTATTTTTGGTTTGGGGTTTTTGTCTCCTCAGTTATTTGAGTTGCAGTAATGTTAGGGCTCAGGTGAGGATGAATTATGTTTGGAGTGAGAGGTACTATTGCTCGGCTGAGACATGGATATTTCTCAGTTTCAGGATCTCTATTCTATGATCTTGAAGTGTCCCAATCTTCTTCCAGACCCTCTTAGAGGGAGGTAGAGCCAAGGATGGCACTAATGTCAGCAACAGATGTACAACCTTGAGATAAATGCCCAGTGTCTACTCTGACATCTATAATAGCAACTGCCAACTATATACAAATTGGGGGATCTATATTTAACACAGTACCAACAATAAAAAAAATGAACTAGATCAGGTGTTCTATAGCAGGTGCCTACTATGTTGTACACTATATTAATAATAACAATTTGAAGAGTAGAAATTACTTAGTCTATATAATTTCTATTATTTAGTGGGATTGCAGCTTCTTAAGAGAAAATAGGGTAGGAAAGCAAGAGAATGTTTGAAATGTTTTAAAAAGTGATTAGAGGAGAAGTAGAAAATAGGGAGCAGATGTCAGCTGTAAAGAATAAGGAAAAATAAGTTAACTGAGAGTAATGAAAAAAATAAAAAAGAGGAGGTGAGAATATAAAATTTTGGATGTTACTGGGGGAAGAGAGTAAAGAAAGGGGGATAGGAGGGCCCAGAACTGATGTATAAACATATCAGCAAATGCAAGATCAGAACAACTTTAATCCTCATACAAATGTATCCCACCTAATTCTAATCTAGGATAAATAATGAACATATGAAAGAGAGAGCTATTAATGTGTAAGTAAAATTATTTTTGTGTGTATGTATGTGTGTATATATATATATATGTGCAGGTGTGTATATATATACACACACACAGTGAAAGCATATGCAACCACACATGAACCCAAACACACACACATATACTCACACAATCATGAATAATGAAAAATGTGAATAATACAATATGATAAAATGATGTTTGAATAAACTAAATAAAGTGTTCAAATTTAAAAAGAATAAAAAATGGGAATATGGAAGAAATAGGAAAAAAAAGAAAAATATTCTTAATGATAGATAAAGGATTTATTTCCAGCATGGTAGTCAAATCTGTTGGCAGGGTGGATTTTCAGTCTTTGTATTTATTTTTTGCTCTGTATTTTTTGCCACTGTTCTGTGTTCCTCACCAAACTGGGAGTCAGGCGTGGCAGCTCTCAACTTCCTATCTCCCAGTATTGAGTGTTGCATGTGGCTGCAACCAGGAGGCAGGACCAGGTTCAACTAAGGGTTAGAGTCAACTCCAGCAAGATAATGGGAAAAAGGATTCAGTCTCTGTGCACCAAGGTCTGAGGAGAAGAGTTTTATTCAGGAGAAATGGAACACTTGTCACAGAGGACGCTGCTTCTGTCTTTACTGCATATAACACTGTGCTTCATATTCTTGCAGTTAAGCTAGCCATACATCTCAAAGGTCAAGGCTTGCATAAGCAGTTACTAGCCTATTTGGCAGACTAAACAGAAAGTAAAAAACAACTGTGTGAACACCAAAAGTGACAGTTTCACAGACTCTGAACTGCCTTACAGACCACAGAAGAACATCCTGCTCACAGAACACAGGTAAATAGTCCCTGAATAGCCTGAAAGGCCACATTCCAGGGGACAAGGCCCACAATTAAGTGAGGTAGACTGGGGAGTGCTGATGAATTGTGCAATCCAGGTATCCACCCTGGAGTGTAGATGTGCCTGTGGGGCCACAGTTAGCATCATGAACGTCTTCACTGCAGTTCTTATGGAGCACCAGCAATTATGGGAGATTTCTCCCTTGGGATCCAGAGGTTGAATGGTCCAGGTTACATGTTCTTTGTGCTTGTTTCAGTCTCCTTGGTTCAGGGAGCTCTGGGAAGCTTTTCTGGTCACCTGCTTATAACTTCCTTTATGATTTCCCAATCTCCTTTCACCTCCAATTCCCCACCCCTGTTTCTGTTCACAGCTGCAAGACATGCACGGGGACAGCTTTCAGCTTCTGGGAACATTTTCCTTACCCACTAGCTTGTTCCATGCTTGCAGAGGACTGCCTTCAGGGTCCACTGCCACACTTGTAGGGAGTTAATAGCCCCCATGGAACACTTTCACTCCAGTGGACCACTCTGAATTTGTTTTCACTGAGATGCTCAACCTAACAACTCTGTGTCCATAAAAATCAGCCTTCTTTACAGACCCCAGGTTGCCTAGATCAATTTTTCTTTGCTTTTTAATTTCTTTATCCACCAACCATGAATCTCTTTTGTCTGCTCCCTGCTCTACTCTGCTGGCAGCTGGAGTTGGCGCATCTCTAAAGTATTATTTCTTTGCTCAAGTTGATGACTTTCTATAGCTATATCAATTTTTTAAATTACAGTTTCAGCAAGGTTTCTTTGCTCCTCACCTTGCTAAGGTTCAGTCTTCCCATTTTATAAGTCTGTGCTTCCTTTCTATTAATATATAATTTTCCTTTTATCTTTTATTTTGTGAATTTATTTTGCTTTGACTATTCCACTGTTGCCAGATCACTTTCTGAAGAGTGTAACAATTAATATTCCTACAAGTAAAAAGAAGTGTGTTTTTTGGTCATTGACTGCCAGCAAGTAATATTAATCTTTCAAATTTTTTTCCAGTATGATAAGAGTAAAATCGCATTTACTTGTTATTCAATTTGCATTCCTGACCACTTTTGAATGTGAACATCATTTCTTGTGATTATTGGTTAGATGGATTTCTACTTGTTAATAGATTGCTTGTCTATTTTTGAATTCCATCATTTATCTTTTCATTGTCAATTTGTTAGGCCTGTTTCTATATAGTGCTTTTTAACCGCTTGTCATTTGCAGGTATGACAAATATGTATACAAATATATTTCAAAAATCTACTATACTATTTATTAATTTCGTTTATGGCATCTTTGGCATATATGGTAATTAAAATTTTGCATGTAAAATAAGTCAGTTCTTTAAAATTAAATTATGAAATATTTCAGGCATTCATATAAGGTAAAAACTCATGAATTTAACACTTACCTCTGAAAGTAAAATAAAGCACTTTTTAACAATAAGGTTAAAGCTGGAGGTATGTAACAGCCTCCTCCCACCCCCAGAAATAACTGTTTTATAATATCTGCTGTTTATCAGTTCTGTAATATTTCTTATACTTTTATCATCGTCTCTATTATTAATAAAATATTTTTTTATATTTTCAGTTTTATATAAACATAATCATCATACATTCATTTTTATGTAGCTTAAGGTTTCTTCATAGCACTATTTTTGAGATTCATCCAGATACGTGTAGTTTTGATTTAATTATTTTATCTGTGACATGTTTATTTAGCATACTTTATCCCTTTTCTGGTGAGGAATACTTATATTGCTTCCAAATTTCTGTAATTATAAATGGCATTGCCATGATCTCTCCTGTGCTCATCTCCTTGTGAGAACTTTTCCAAATTGTGTAACTAGGATTGGCAGTTCAAGACCTTAGGGTTTGTACTTGCTATCTAATTACTGAACAAGGAAATTTATTTATATACTCTCTCATGAATAACATATAATCTTTTCTCTTGCTTCACATTTTCACTAACACTTCTTATGGTTAAATTTCTATATTTTCAGTATGAGTGCAAAGTGGTAAATTGCGGCTTTAGCTAACATCTCCTTAAGTAGTAACGATATTCTGCATCTTCTCATGATTTAGCCCCTTGGGTTTCCTCTTCTCTAATTTGATCACCCAACTTGCTGCTTTTTTATTCAATTACTCTTGCTGTTCTGATTGGAACTATTTCTTATAGATGTGAATTATTTATGATTAACTTGTATTTCTCTCCAATCTGCGACTTGTCTCTGCATGATTTTTTCATGATACATTTTGATAATCAAAAATCTTAAAAACTTTATTACATCTCAATTTATTTTCTTTCTTAAGAATTTGTTCCTCTCTGTTGTTGTTGACATGTTTAAGACATAGTTTCCTACCCATAAAGTGATAAAAATGTCAGTTATTCTCAGTATTTTAAGTTTGAGGTGCATGAATGCTGTTGGTTGTTTTTGTTTTATATGCTCAAGAACTATTATTTTCCCAAATCTGATAGTGAATTTCTCTAGAAATATATCCTCTAAGTTTTTCAGTCCTTGCCAGAGAGTTGAAATAGCCCTTGCTTATTTTTATTTTATTCTCTCCCAGTAACCATGATTAAATCTCTTTTTTTATTTTGGTCCTTCTACATATTTTTGCTCCATCTCAATTTTCTTAGCCCAGCCAGAAAGGTTGTGTTTTCTATTGCTTTTTCAAAATCTAAAAATAAAACATCACTGGAATCCATCTTTTAACTGTTTGAAAATATTGTTGTATATTTTGTATTTTTAGATTTTATCTTAAAAATCCCTTTTCCTTTATGACCTTCTTTTGTTAACTGTTTTATTATCATTTCCAAAGATGGAACTAAGTTCCTTTATTATTCCTTTCTTCTTTTAAAATTAGATATTTAAGATAAGCATTCTTTAGAGAATAGGTTTTTGTGTCTCAGGTTTTACTATGAAGAATTTGACTTCTTATTACTTTGTAGGTAGTTTGTAAGTTCAGTTTTAATTTCCTCCTTGAACAAAAAGTCATATTGAAATGTTCTTCTTAATTTCCAAGTAGTTATAGATTTTATATTCACCTTTACATTACTTATTTTCTATTTTATTGGGTTAAGACCAGAGAATATGGTCTATAAAATTCCTACATTTTAAAAGTTGTTGAGCACTTTTCCTTTCAAAAGGCAATAACATTCTCTCTATATATATACCTATTAAATTTGGTTTATTGACTGTGTTTTTCAAGTCCTGTAAGCTTTATATTTTTATTTCTAGAGAATCCTTCCAATTCTGAAAGTGGTATATTGAATTGGTGATATTTTTATAAACTACTTTGTGTTTGTACTGGTTTCCTCATTATGTTTACCTTTTATGTTGCCTCATGCATACAGATTTACCCTGAGTCTACTTTTTCCATGATTTGTATTTTTTATCATTATCAAGTGTCTCTCTTTGAGATGCTTAGAAGTTTTACCCTTATCTTAGTAATTTTGTCACTTCTCTCTTAACTTGTATTTTCTTTTACATCCTTATTTATTCCTTTTTGAAAATTAATTTTAATTGACAGATAAAAATTGAATATATTTAATCACATACAGCTTGATTTTTGAAATATGTACAGTCTATAGCCATACCACCCTGGACATGCCTGATGTCATCTGAAACATGTATACATTGTGGTTTAACTAAACTAAAATAAATAACATGTAATTACCTCACATGGTTTGTGTGTGTGTGATAATAACACTTAAAAATCTACTTCATTACATATTTTCAAGAATGCAGTTTAATATTAGTAACTGTGTTAGTCACCTTTCCATTACTGAAACAAATAACTGAGACAATCAACTTATAAGAAAAAGGTTTATTTTGGATCACAGTTTTGGAGTTTCCAATGCATGACTGGTTGGCCTTTTACTTTGGACCTGAGACAAGGCAGCACTTCTTGACAGAAATACATGGTGGAGTAAAACCGGTTACTTCCTGGCCAGTACACAAACAAAAGAATGATTAAATGACTGGGTTCCATTATCCCAATTACTAAAGATCTCCCACCTAGCCCCACCCCTTAAAGGTTCCACCAACTACCAACAGCATCATGCTGAAGACTAAGCCTTAAATACTTGGACCTTTGGAATACATTGCAGATCCACTTGTAGCAGTAACTCTAGTTGCCATGTTGGGTGATAAATCTCTTGGACATATTTCTCATATCTAAGTGAAATTTTATATCCTTTTACCAGCATCTCTACAACTCCATCTCTATCCAACCCCAGATAACCACCATTCTACTCTCTGCTTCTCTGAGTTTCACATTTTTAGATTCCATATATAAGTGATATTGTGTTGTATTTGATAAGTAGCATATAACTGTGTTTAATTAATAAATCAAATTATCAGCATACTACAGTGATGCAGCCACAACCATGCTTATAGCATCTCAATTCAGAATAGTTAAATGATGGAACCAAATTAGGTGACCTTCGACAGATGAATGGATAAAGAAAATGTGGTATATATACACAATGGAATATTATTCAGCCATAAAGAAGAATAAAATTATGGCATTTGCAGGTAAATGAATGGAATTGGAGAATATCATGCTAAGTGAAATATGCCAATCCCAAGAAACCAAAGGCCTAATGTTTTCTTTGATATGTGAATGATCATTCATAATGGGGGTAGGGGGTGGGGGGTAAGGGAAGAATGGAGGAACTTTGGATTACATAGAGGGAAATGAGAAGGGGGAGCGGGTGGGTATATGAAAGATGGTGGAATGTGACAGACATCATTACCCCATGTACATATATGATTACACGAATGGTGAGAATATACATCATGCACAACCATAGAAAAGTTGTAACCCATTTCTGTACAATGAATCAAAGCACAGTCTATAAAAATACAAAACAAATTAAAGATTTAGTATAATTACTAATATGCATAACTCTATTCTTAACTTTTCATTGACATACTACTTTTTATTCTTCAATTTTGCTTTTGATTTTATCAAGTTATTATTAATGCAAAGAGTTACTTGTTCCTGCTTTTTCCCCTATTAATTTGGGATTCTTGTGTATATATTACACTCCCTTTATGAGTTTCTCACCTTGTTCCATGGACCACATCCTTCCCCTCTTTTTTTACTGTTCTTTAAAAACGGACGCTATATCTTCCATCAAGAAGCTCTAGGTTCCTTAACTTACTCTACCACTTTAAGATGAAACTTTTAAAATACCTATATTTTCTTTATCACTGAATCTACAATATCCTATTCATAGTTGGGAATTTTTACAAGTTTCTATATATTTCATTTGCCCCTGTGCCCAACTCCTATATTTTTCTGAAGTCATTTATACTTTTAATATTGTTCTAGAATGGTCCTTGCAATCTATTTTATTTCAAAAATTCTTACTTACATTTATTGTCTATCACACATTCCCAGTCTAGCTTTATCAAGTCCTATATAATTGTTAACTATACATGTGTGCATGTTTATTAAAGTATCATTGCTCAAGGAAATAATTGAGAATGTGAAGAGAGAACCTACAGGATAAGAAAAAAAAATTTGATAGCTACCATTCTGACAGAGAATTAATATCTAGAAAATATAAAGAGCTCCAAAAACTTAACACTGAAAAACCAAATTACCCAATAATTAAGTAGGTAAATGAACTAAACAGACACTTCTCAAAAGAAGAAATTCAAATGGACAACAAATATATGAAAACTATTTTCAATGTCATTAATATAATTAGGAAAATGCAAATCAAAATTTCACATTTCATCTCATTCCAGTCAGAATGGCAGTCATTAACATTACAAATAATAAACGCTGGAGAGATTGTGTAGAAAAAGGAACACTTTTACACTGTTCATAGGATTACAAATTGCTACAACCACTATGGAAATTAGTAAAGACTTTTCTCCAAAGACTAGGAATGGAACTACCATATGACCCAGATACATAGCTCCTCAGTATCTAAAGAATTAAAGTCATACTATTTCAATATAAGCATACCCGTGTTTATATAAGCACAATTCACAATAGCCAAACTATGCAACTGGCCTAGGTGAATGCATGAAAGGATAAAAAAAATGTTACACATACAAAATGGAGTTTTATCAGTCAAAAATAAGAATAAAATTATGTCATTTCCATAAAAATGGGTGGAACTTGAAAACATTATGATAAGTGAAATAGGCCAAAATCAAAAGGTCAAGGGTCATATGCTTTCTTTTGTATGCAGAATCTAGAGAGGAAAAAGGAAAAGAAAGGTGAGAGATGGATCTCATGAAAATTGAATGGAAATCAGTAGGAGTAGAGGAAAAGGAACATGGTGAGGGAGAAGAGGAGGGAAAGGGGAAATACTAGGGAATAATATGGACCAAAGTATCATTACATTGTGTGCATGCAGAAATGTGTAACAACAAATCCCACCATGATGTACAATGTCAATACACCAGCAAGATTTGGAGGAAAAGTATCGAGGCTTACCACTTAGTTTTTAGATTCTCACTCTTCACCTACATTGAAGTTGCAGCCCTAATTTGTGCTTTTTAAATTTTAAATCAAATTTGAATATTTTCTTCTTATAGAGTAAAATGATTATATATTTATCAATTCTTCTATATCCATAGTTTTCTTGTGCCCTGAACAAGTAGATCATATCTCTCTGGACAACAGGACTTTGAGATACAGAAAAAGGTTATTGTACCCTCCTTCTAGTTTATAGTATTCAAATAAGAAATATGAAGTCAGTTGCATTGTTGGCCATTGAAGATACTGCTGAAATTTTAATGCTTGCCTTTATTAATATTATCCTGAGTGTAGACAGGAAGTTTCTTGAGCTGAGCAGATTATTATTTCCTTATAAAAAATTAAAATGTCAATTCCTTTGTCCCTCAACATCTCCCTTCTGAATCAATACAATGTGAATTAAATGCAACATTGCAATGGCTCTATCATAGGTGAACAAAATTAAACATAGGGATTTTTGTATTTATATAGGAGAAAGACTCAGTTATCTGCCCTTTCTCTTGAGATTGTGTCCATGGAAAAGTCATGGAAAGGTATCCTGGATTCTTACTCCAAACATCTGAAATATAAATAAGTCTTCCCAGGAAAAGGATAAGACTATATTTTCTAACTTTACAACTTAGGGTTTTCTGCCTGATCCTGGGTCTCTTCCCTCTTGAAATGTAAATGTATACCTCTTACCTCAGCATAGGTAAATATTTCTGGAATTTCCACAATTTAATCAGTTACAAACTAACTTACAGATGTTTTTTTTAGTCCAGATTCTAAGTTTCAATAAAATTTGTTCAGAAAGTTCTAATTACATAGAAACAGACAATGATTCCCTAAAATTCCATAGTCTGTCTCTCTAGGCTTAAGAGGTTTCTTTGTATTCTTGGAATCCAGAATTTTACCAAGTTATACCAGATTTCTCATCAAATCTTACTTGAAATTGGTGGATTCTCTCAATCTAAAATTCAAGTACTTATTTAGGGTGAGGACTCCCCACCTATTATTGGTTTAAGTAATTGCCTGTCCTCCACTGATCCTTTTTCTGGTGGTTATTAACACGTTTGATCAGCCAGATGTATCTTTTACATCTTTTTCCATCATGACTTTGAGATAGATATTTCTGCTACCTCCTCTTCCAAAATAATTATTTTAGATACAACTAAAAATTGCAATCGTTTTTAATTTAAAGAAAAAGATTTCTTTGTTGTTGTTGGACCTCAATCTGTTTATGTGTGCTTATAATTTTTCTTGTTAAATTGCTGCTAGTGACTTTCAGAAAATCTACTTGGTTTTACTGTCTACGGCCTCTAGATCACCCTAAATTTTTTATCTTCTTTGTGATAAAAGGTAGGTCTACAAGTGCCAGTAAGTAGACTTCAAGTAGCAGAAGACAAAATCTTCCATATCCCTGTGGGTCAGCAGTGTAGTAGCAGGATGATGGGCAACTTCATTAGATGGCAGGAGAAAGCCACCCCGAGCCACGGTTTTCTTGCACAGTCTGACCTCAAGAGTAAGAGAACTCTTGCTTCCATTCAGATTTCTTTTTTTTTTTTCTTCTTTGCATTTCTTTAAGGTGTGAAACATTTTGATATAAACATACATAGTGAAATAATTATTACAATTGCCAATTAACATATCCATCATCTCACACAGTCACCTTTTTCTCCAGTGATAAGAACACCTAAAATCTACTCTTTTAGTCTATTTCCAGCATAATACCATATTATTAGTTATAGTCCTGAAACCAAATATTTAATCTCCAAATTTACTGATCCCACATAACTATAACTGTGTAACTTTGGCCATTATCTTCATATTCCACCCTAAGCCTACCCTAGCTCCCACTTTCAGTAACGACCATTTTATTCCTCTTTTTAGGTATCCAATTTTTTCTATAAATTCCACATATAAGTGAGATCATGTAGTATTTTTCTTTCTGTATGTGGTTTAATGCACTTAGTATAGTGCCCTTTGATTTCACCCATGTTGTTGTTACAAATGGTAGATCTCCTTCCTTTATAAGACTGAATAATATACTAATTATATATACATATATATACACACACATACATATAAAATATGTTATTTATGTTTTATGTAATACTTGTTATATAAAATATACATACACATAAATGGAATTATATATAGATTGTACACATACAAATATAAATATATATTAGACCATAATTTCTTTATTCAATCCTCTGTTGGTAGGCTTGGGTTGTTTCTACACCCTGCTATTGTGAATAATGGTGCAGTGAACACAGATGTGGAGTTATCTCTCCAAGGTCCTGATTCCTTTCCCTTTTGTATACACCTAGAAAAGAGATTGCTGGGCCGTATGATAGTTCCATTGTTAATTTGGAAGGAACCTCCATTCTGTTTTCCATGTTGACTGTACAAAATTACATTCACACCAACATTGTACAAAGTTTGTTTTTCTTCACAACTTCAACATTTATTGCCTCTTATCTTTTTGGTACTAACCAATCTAACAAGTATGAGGTGATACATCATTATAGCTTTGATTTGCATTTTCCTGATTATTAGTAGTGATGACTGCCTTTTCAGTCATCAGTTGACCATTCGTATATATTCTTTAGAAAAATGTCTATTCAGGTTCTTTGCCCATTTTTAATTGGGTTATTTGATTTATTTGCTATTGAGTTATGTGGTTCCTTATATATTTTGGCTATTAACTTCTTCCTAGATACATGGTCTACAAATATTTTCTTCCAATCCATAGTCTGACTTTTCATTTTGCCAATTCTTTGTTGTGTACAAGTTTTCTGATGGATGTACTCCTACTTGCTTCTTTTTTTTTTTTTTTTTTTTTTTGCCTGTGCTTTTGATGGCCTATGCAAGAAATCTTTGCCTAGACCAAATAGTTTTTCCTATCCTGTCCTCTTAGAGTTCCTAAGGAGTGCTGAAGCCAGACAAGTTTCAGGAAACTGATATTAATCTTCTGTCAAGATTCAGTGGTATGTTATATTCAGATCCTCTTCCTGGAGCCCTCTGACTTTTTGTCCCATGGAGAGGAAAAAAAAACACTTACCATCCAGATTCCTCTAGAGGCTAAGACTGAATTTCTGCTAACTCAACATTTACTTGACTGGAAGTCACGAATTAGACTTGAGAGTGGAAGCAAAAAGCACAGAGCCACAATTTCAACCCATTTCTGCATTGAACAAAGTGGCAGCTCAGGACAGAGGAACTGGATAAATGTAAGGAGGAGAAATGGGTGGTATTTACCAATGATTGTAGGTTGGGAGTAAGGGAGAAGACTTGAGGATAATCAAAGACTTCTAAAGTTTTGAAAATTCTCATTACATCTGATTTCTTGATTACGTTTAGGTACCTAATTTTTCCAAAC
Source organism: Glaucomys volans (assembly GCA_020662805.1). NCBI lineage: Eukaryota > Metazoa > Chordata > Mammalia > Rodentia > Sciuridae > Glaucomys > Glaucomys volans. Next base: position 192,035 of record JAJEJO010000416.1, read on the forward strand.
TCATTGCTACTGAATTTTCTGTGGTCCACACATTCTTTGAACTACACGTCTTTGAAGGGGCAAAATAAGTGTAATCATTGTCATGAAAAGAGAAGGATATTTAAAAATCTTTTTATCTACAGTTTACTTACAGGTAAACTTACAGTCAGGTTTACTTACAGTCAGGATCATCCCAACTCTAGTGTCTAAATACACCTCAACATCACCCCGATCATTCTGTCGCCTGTTTGGCTACTGTCAGCTGAGAGCCTGAAAATAATACTGTTGGCATAAAAATCAATCCCAATTTGAGGTTGAGAGGTTTTGTTTTGGTTTTTGTTGTTCTTTAGCTTCAGATAAAGATGTACACTATGACACATCATGATAAATTGCCTGGCATAGTGGTACTCAGAGTGCAATTTTATAAACCTAGTGCCAGCACTTCAAAGTGTACTTTCAGATTGGGTTAATAAAGTCAACTGAGATTGCCAATACTGAGTAACCAGTAACAGGAGCCTCACCATTCACTCTTAAAAAGTCTGCTTCATGTTCTTATTTGTCACTATATGCCTGAGAAAGCATTGGATTTGCAGTGGTTTCCTCCCTCTAAAAATTATTAGACTATTCTACTAGTTTACTTATGAGATATATTTATCCATGTTCTCTTGAATAGGAACTCTTTTAACATGGAAATGTATGCTATGCTCTTGCCAGGAGAGGGGTCTCAAAACAATAATAATAATGGTGTAGCATCAAAAATGATAAACATTGCAAGAAAGATTAAAGGATGGTTACTCAGGGCCCCAGCTAAAAGGGTGGAAGATAAAAGGGGAAAAAATGCAACCAAACAGAAAAATTCATCCTTCAGTACTATGAATGCTGACTTACAGAAGCACTGGAATGCAAAATAACTCTTATTTACTTACTTATGCATTCTTATTATTAATTCATATTATTTCAGAAAGAACTTAGGATTCCTTACATAGATTGGAGAAGATAACAAAGGAAGTTTTTTAAAGAATTTTTTAAAAAGGGATAAAGGTATAAAACTGAATTAGGAGTGAGTTTAAAAATGCATATTACAAAGCCAACACACTTGTTATAGAAAGTCATGAGTTTGACTCTGAGCTTTTCAAAAGTCAACTCTAAAAGGAAAATGTGGTCAGTTACTCAATTTCCAATATCTATAAGATAAAACCTATCCAACTGCCTGAGAGCCCCACGATGATTCTGGAGAGCAGTCGATGGGAGCATCTCCTGGGATTCCCTGTAGTGGTAACCATACAATTAATGGCTCACATCCCTAATAACTTCCTTACCTGAAAGCAAAGAGTGAGATTCATGTAGTTATTTCTGACCTTGTCCCTCAGTCATTATAAAGCAATCAAAAAGTATATCTTAATTAAAAACTAGTTAGCAAGGATGTGAGTGATAAAATAAAACAACAGTTCTCAATACTCAGAATTTCTTAGTAAAGACAATGTGATGCCACATGACCCCTAAGACCCCAGTTCTCCAGAGAGTTCTTCATGACCTTTCAGAAGTAGCCCATAAACCTGCACTGGACACCGCTACTTTTGAAACAGTACAAAGACATGTGAAAAGTTTTGTTACATGGTTTGATAGTGAATTAAAGGCTTCATTTGATTTCAAGGTTCTTTAAACCCAGCTGTCCTTGGATATGTTCCTGCTTTTCCTAAGATATGGGAAAAAAATTGGGACTGGCACCAGGATTGGGGTAGGACAAATAGTAATGATACTTCATGATGCATTTGTGATCTGTGATCTGTAACTCAGGAGGAAGCTTTACTCTTGTCAAGGGAAATTCCAAATTTGGGCCTCAAACCCAAACCACAGTTTATAGAAGCAGAAACTGCAAGGGAGTAGGAAGCAAAGAACAAGAAAGAGAGTTGCCTGCATCTCAAGACAATTCTGAATTATCGAGTAAGGAGCAAGGAACAGAAGGTGGTGGAAAAGCTAAACTGAAATCAGTATATCTTTTATAGAAATCTTTACACCAGGATAAGGACAGATCTTCAGTATTACATGACAAGATTCATACTAATAAAGGTCAAAATAACATAGTTGAGACAGTATGCGGACTAAATCAGTTTTCTTTCGAGTTCTCCAGGGTATTACTAAATATTTATAAAGATGTGTACACTGTAATTGCATACTTTTTCATTTGTTTCTAATTCTAGATGTAAGATGCAGAAACCTTATCCAAAGTTAAAATGGAACTTACAGAGATCTAAATATTTTTATACTGCTACTTGAAATTTTGAAATCTGAATGAATGGGGAGCCATTCATTTTAACTTCCTACTTTCTCTGCTCTCAGTCTAGTTTTACCAATTTCTTCAGCCATTAAACTGCTTTTACCCAATGGCGAAAATATTCATAAATCATATCTTAAAACCAAGAAGCTGAGAAAGAAATGGTCTTGCCCATGGCCCTAACATCTACTCTCCATTAAAACTAATATCAATCTTAATGTAATCACGTCAGAGGCCAGACATCCTTTGATCAATGGCGTCTAGGTGGCTATCAGAGTAGCAATTCAGAGCACACAGATAACAGCAGTGATGGTGGCCAATCTCAGAGCCAAGTTTTAAAGTACACCAAAAAAAGCAATGACAAAGACAAGATGAAAGAGCAGAGACATGGTCTGCAGCAGTCAGAGTCCTGATTTGAGAATCTATGTCCCGATAGCACAATTTGCATTGAGGAAACCAAACCAAAAAGAATAGGAATCAGTTAGTCGAGCAATTAAAAAAGAAAAGTTTCCTGCATTGCCACCTGGTATAAAGATTTCAAAGTTTCTAAATTAGAAGTCTAAGTCTGAAGCATTCTAGAAGTCAAAATCACTTGCAAGCCATTAAGGGTGAATTGATTTTCTAATACAGGCAGCATCAAGTTAGGAGCAGTTTCTGTCCCTTCGAGAACTTGTCTTGTCATCAAATTCTGGCACTAAAGATTAGCAAACTTAAGAAAGATTTAGTACTTATAAGCTTCTAATTGCACACCTGGTTCTGATGAGATGACGTGGTCATTCTGAGACTGAGCAAATATTTTGAAAAGGCCTTAGCAGAGGCCTGCATAGGAAAGGATTTTATTTGTAATCACAGTCCTGCTTCTACCTCAGAAAATATTTTATTGAAGTATTTGATAAAACCATGCAGTATCAGTATGCTTGCTCTGCCTTTTCATAAACAAAAGCCTCATATCATAGTAAGCAGTCATGCATGGCCAACAGTGGGCTTTGCACTATGCATCCTTTTAAATATTCTCTCTGAAGCAACATTTCTAAGCTGTGTGTTTTCAACAAGATACTAATAGATGTTCCGTGAGGAGGAAAAAGGGTTTACATAGTCGACTAAGTTTGGGGCTGACTGGTAAAACAAACTTAAATAGATTTCTTAATTACAGGATTTCTCTTGAGCATTTAGCCTCTCACCGAAGAAGAGGCAACATTTAGCATCGGTTAAGTCCCTTCTTCCTTTGTTTTTCCCCACAACACCATTTTTATCTTTCAGACTTAATCCCAATAGAACATAAGAGCATCTTTAAAAGACAATAAGAAGAAGTAGATTTTCTAGTGGGATTCGTGAGCCTTCATGAATCTTTTGGACCTGTTTTACAAACAGGATGCTTGAAGGAACTTTATTCCACAAGCCAGCTCTTCCTAGTGACTAGCTTCTCACCATTGCTGGATGAGGAAACTTCATCTGAGTGTCTGACACAGGTTGCCAAAATCAAACCTGTTGTATGTTGCTCATGAATATCACCTTTACTCTGTCACCAGCTTTAGTGAATGTATAAGATTGCCATCTCTCCCTTTCTGGCTATGAGTCGTTTAGGAAAAGGGGGTATAAGAGTCTAACTCTATATTGGTCCCTAGGGAGGTAAGCCTATCAGATAGGCAACCACAGTCGTGTTGGGTTGAATAAACACATCCTTAGAAAAGCAAGACGCTTGGTAACCAGGACTTCAAATACCCCTCAAACATTAGGATTTCTTATTTTGAACGTGTTACCTTGCTGTAGATGGAGCTAAGAACGTGGATGAGAAGCCAGGCCTGCCTCCTCTACCAGCTGCTTTCTGAGATCTTTACCAAGGAAGGCCCATCAGGACTCCAGCATCCCTCCAGAGGCAACAAATAATCCAGTTCAGAAGTACTCACCTCGGGCAGACATACCCATACCCAAGAGGATACATTTTGATTAGAACTTAACCTACTAAAAATATATATTCTGGCTAATAGCACCAGAAAATGGTATCTGCAGAGATTAAGGCGCTTATCCAATGTCATATTTCTGGAATTCCGATGAACATAGCATATTACTTTCTCCCTGTGATCCTTCTTCACATTCAGGTATGTATGAGCTCAAATGTGCCTTCCTTACAGAGTCTAACTTACCTGAAGCATCTCCATCCATGCAAATCTATTCTTTCACTTCATAACATTTACTACAATTTGAAACTATTTGTTTATATATTTATTATCTATCTTAGCCTGTTTTAGAATGCAAATATCTTCTCTCTTCCGTACCTAACATTTAAATTAAATCAAATCAAATCATATGATCAAGTAAGAAAAAAATACACATTTTCAGTTTGCAAAACCCTAATTCTCAGTATAGACTTTCCTTCATAGCAACATTTAGTCTTTAAAGGGAAATTGGCATAATTTTTACCCATGAGAATTTTTAATCTCCTGTCTGAAATGATTAAAGGGATCTTCAACTTGAGGTCAAGAGTCTGATTCTTATGGCCCTGTGGGGGGCCATCTATTTATAACTACACTGACAAATCATTTCTTTTCAAATTCTGTGACCCCCAACTTGGATCTCCCAAGTTTCTAAAACTTAAAAGGACTTGAGCATCTTTTTTTTCAAATTATACACTGACAAATTACCTGATGCATCACATTAATGCCCAAGATTTTAATTATCAACAGTTATAGTGAAATTAATTAAATTAGGGTCAGGTTCAACCTGATCACCTGATCAGTTTCATATTTTTCATGGTAAGTGAAATATAGCAAGAAAATAATTTAAATGAAATGTAATAAATCATTAAATAATTCCAATGATTTCTAAGGGTTGGAGAGAATACAGGATTATGTCTTTAAACCAATAAAATCTCTGAAATGCTGACAGCTCTTAGGTGTTCTGACTTCCTAATATGAAATCTCTAGGTATTTGGAAATGTACTGACAGAATTTTTATTTTTAACCTAGCTTTTTGAAGAGTCAGTGTGAAACACAAAACATTTTTTTAACAAACCAAATTTGCTAAACATTAATAGTCAAAAAATTCAGTAGACAGCAAGGACTGGGGTCTGTTAGGTCTAGGAAAGGGAAACGCAGTCTGAAAAGACAAAAGGTTAAAACGGACCAGTAGGCAGTGGGTACAGGTATAGTGAGACAGGCGTTCTATTGCATAGCAAGGTGACTCTAGTTAACAATAATGCATATTTAAAACATCTAAAAGAGAAGATTTTAGATGTTCTCACCATGAAGAGATGATAAATATTTAAGGTGACATATATGCTAATTACTCTGCTTTTATAATTCTACAATATTTACATGCATGAAATATCACTTTGTACCCTACTAATACATACAAATATTATTTGTCAATTTAAATGGAATAAAACAAATAATAACAGACCAATGGGACATATGTTTAATTTCATGGATACATTCCATATGCCATTCAAGCTGTCTCAGTAAATGATGTGAAGGATAAATTTATAAGATTTACTGCACATAGTCACGTCCGCTGTTCCATTTCATGGTGTATACTTTCCCTCTAATTTTACAGAAAATTAAAAATTTGATTAAGTTCACTTATTTAAAATCGTGCAAAAGGATATAGTCTTTTCTAGAAGACAGATCACTCTTTCACAGGTTATCTGTGTCTGGACGTATTCTTAATATCATCCCAATACTTCATAATTACTATAGTAAGAGATTACCTGGTTATTAATAGAAATGAATACTTCTGTTCTTAGAAGCCAGTGACTTTTTAACCTTAAGATCATTATTTCTTCTATTCTTAACGACTTACTACCTCATGGTCAATCCTACATATTTTATTTACCAATTCTTCCTCTCTAAAGAATTGTTCACAGATGAAATTATCAGATTATGAGAGCTGTAACCTTGTTATGGTTTAGATGAAAGGCTCATGTGTGACACAATGCAAGAATGTTCAGAGACCAAATGATTAGATTATGAGAACTATAACTTAACTGGTGATTCATCCATTTGAATGGATTAACTAGGTGTAACTGTAGGAAGGTGGCTAGACGAAGTAGATAACTGGGAGAGTGCCTTTGATGTTTATGTATGGTTCCTTGTTAACAGAGCTCTCCCTGCTTTCTAGTTATACTGTCCCCTTTCCTCTGCCATACCCTTCCACCATGATGTGATTACTAGTCTTGGGCCCATAAAGAGTCACCAACCATAGACTGAACCTCTGAAACTGTAAACCAAAATAAACTTTTATTCTTTTAAATTAATTAATTAATTAGTTAATTAATAGATCTTTGCCAAGGTGCCATAAACATACATTGGAGAAAAGAGAGCTCTTCAACGAGTGTGCTGCGAAAATTGGAAATCCATATATAGCAAAATGAAATTTAACCCCTATCTCTCACCCTGCACAAAACTCAATTCCAAGTAATCAACGACCTTGGTATTAGACCAGAGATCCTGCACCTACTAGAAGAAAAAGTAAGCCCAAATTTCTGTCATGTGGGCTTAGGAACCAAATTCCTCAACAAGACCCCAAAAGCACAAGAAGTAAAATCAAGACTCAATAAATGGGATGGTATCAAACTAAAAAGCTTGTTCACAACAAAGGAAACAATCAAGAATGTGAAAAGAGAGCCTACAGAATGTGAGAAAATATTTGCCACCTGCACTTTAGATAGAGCATTAATTTCCAGCATATATAAAGAATTCAAAAAACAACACCAGAAAAAAATCAAATAATCCAGTCAATAAATGGATAAAAGAACTGAATAGGCACTTCACAAAAGAAATATGATTGTTCAACAAATATATGAAAAATGTTCAACATCACTAGCAATTAGAGAAATGCAAATTAAAACTATACTGAGATTTCATCTCACTCTAGTCAGAATGACAATTATCAAGAATACAAGTAACAATGTTGGCAAGTACTTGGGGGAAAAGGTACACTCGTACATTGCTGGTGGGACTGCAAATTGGTGCAACCACTCTTGAAAGCAGTATGGAGATTCCTTAGAAAACTTTGAATGGAACCACCATTTGACCCAGTTATCCCACTCCTCAGCATATACCCAAAGGACTTAAAATTAGCCTACTAAAGTGATGCAGCCACATGCTCTAATGCTAATAGAGGAGCTAAATTCCAATAGACAAGCTAGGGAACCAACCTAGGTACCCTTCAACAGATGAATGGAGAAATAAAATGTGGTACATATACACAATGGAATATTACCATAAACAAGACTGATTTTATGATATTTGCAGGTAAATGGATGGAACTGGAGACTATCATGCTAAGTGAAATAAGCCAATCCCAAAAAACTGAAGGCTGAATATTCTCTCTGATATGTGAATGCTAACACACAAAAGGCAGGGGAGGGAAGAATAGAAACTCATTTGATTAGAGAAAGGGGAATGAAGGGAATGGAGAGGGATGGGAATGGGAAAGACAATAGAATGAATCAGACGCAACTTTCCTATGTTCATATATGAATACACAACCAGTGTAACTCCACATCATGTACAACCACAGGAATGGGCACTTATTTTCCATGCATGTATAATATGCCAATGCATTCTACTGTCATGTATAACTATAAATAACATATAATTTAAAAAAAAAGAATTAATCTTTGAAAAGCAAACTTTTGAGTTTGGGATCCAAATCTAATATTTTATCTCTTTCAAACAATCAGAGAAAGTCCTAACATACAGCATAGTCAGATTTCTGTTATTGTGACAAAATACCTGTGAAAATAAATTTAAAGGAGGAAAGGTTATTTAGGCTCACAGAGTCTTCAGTCCATGGTCACTTGTCTCCATCACTTTAAGCATTTGGCAAGGTAGAACATCATGGCAGAGAGCATAAGGTAGAATAGAGGTACTTACCTCACAGAGGCAGAGAAATAGAAAGAGAGAAAAAGGAACCAGGGACAATATATTCCCTTCAAGAGCATGCCCCAGAGACCTACATCCTTTATATAGTCCCCACTTTCTAAAGTTTTCACCATCTCTCAATACTGTCACCAGTTGGGGACCAAGTCTTCAACATGCAATACTTTGTGGGACATCCAAGATCCAAATTATACCACATGCCAACCAGAGACATACATTTTAAAGTTAAAATTTAAAGCCCCTTAAAACCACTATCTAAATAGATGATTGTCATTCTCTCTTTAAAATGGTGATATTCTAACATGAACACAAATTTGATATAAATACTTTACTTTTTCTTTCTTCTCTGCATTGTTGCAACATTAAATTATGACATTGGGAGAGAAGTCAATGTGACATATAACACATGGCCCTGGGCATCTCGCTAGACCCAAACACACGGTGTTACTAAAGCAGGCATTAATAACAGATTAAAAGAGTAATTTTCTCCAGGCACTTTTGTTCACTGATTTGATGGGATTTCTGCATAAATATCTGATTTAACCGATCAAAAATCATCCATGCAAAGGATGTTTAAAAGGGAAGGTTTACCTCACTTTCATTTGGGGTCCCATATTCATTAGCAGAGGTCTGCCTATCCATGACAGTAAAAACCCACATCCTGATTCTGTTCCCTTCTGACCTTCACACACTGCACCACCCCTGCTTGTCCAGCAATACTGAATCTTTTTTTTTTTTTTTTTTTACCTGTAACATCACCTTGTAACATCATGGGATCCCCAGGGGAAACACTAATATTGATGGATGGTGCACCAATTCCCTGAGGAAGCAGATGCTATCAACACCACTGACCTCAATAGGCAATCACTCTGCTGATTAGGAGAGAAACAGCAGCTCCTCACTTGACAGGGGTGATAATGGAGAAGGACTTCTGAGCTGAAACAGGAAGGTGAGCTCTGTTGCAGTAAGAAAGGAAATTCTTTATTCTGGGAACACAATTCCCAGAAGAAGAAAAGAGAAGATTTTGGTGAAGCATAAAAGATTAGATTTCAGTCCCAATTCCACTATTAACTAGAGATATCAGGAGGGAAATTATTTAGCTTTCTGGTATCACCACTAAATAGCATAGTCATGATTATAACAAAGTAAATAAAATTTATTAAACATTGTGTGCCAGAAAATGTGCTACTTTATACACTGCATCATTGTCTACTTTGCAATTACCCTTGCATTTCCATTTCAATAATAGAGAAATGAGTGACTATATTTCCTAAGACTAAAGACCTATTTTTGCAGCCAATTAAAAAAAAAAAAAGATATAAGTGTGTACCTGAGAAAGTGAGTGATGGAAACCAGGTTGCTAGAAGCAGATAGTAATGATATCCTTGCATTTCTACCAAGACTCTGAACAGCGCACAGGGGTGGATGTGCAGTACTTGGAACTGCACCCGAATGGAGGAATGAGCATTGTCATGTGATCCTACGTGCCTTTCAAATGATTTTTTTTAAGTTTTCTTTTTTATTTGGATTCATTGTACACAAATGGATTATTGCTGTTGTTTCTCTGGTTGTACATAAATGGAGTCACACTATTTGTATAAACATACAGGTACATAGGGTAATGATGTTTGTCTCATTCTGGTATTATTCTTAGCCCCTCCCCAACCCCACCTCCCTTTTTTCCCTATGCAATACATCCTTCCTCCATTCTTGCCTCCCTACCACCTCACATTACGTATCATCATCCACTTATCAGACAGATCATTTGGCCTTTGGTTTTTAGGGATTGGCTAATCTCACTCAGCAAGACTGTCTCCAATTGCATCCATTTACCTGCAAATGCCATAATTTTATTATTCTTTATGACTAAGTAATATTCCATTGTGTATATATAGCACAGTTTCTTTATCCATTCGTCTATTGAAGGGCATCTAGGTTGGTTCCAAAATCTAGCTATTGTAAATTGAGCAGCTATGAACATTGATGTGGCTGCATCACTGTAGTATGCTGATTTTAAGTCCTTTGGGTATAGGCCAAGGAGCGGGATAGCTGTGTCAAATAGTGGATCCATTCCAAGTTTTCTAAGGAATCTCCATACTGCTTTCCAGAGTGGTTGCACTAATTTGCAACCCCACCAGCAATGTATGAGTGTACCTTTTTCTCCACATCCTCACCAACACCTATTGTTGCTTGTATTCTTGATAATAGAC